>JAUDYJ010000007.1:85078122-85503122 GCA_030761175.1 Masticophis lateralis
TCCTCCTCCGCATCAAGTGAAGCCCGGAAGTGGCGCAATTCCCTCGATCACGTGCCCACTGGGAGTGCCGCGGGGGGGATTGAGACGGGCAAGGGCCAATCCCGGCGGCCGATCCTGGAAGCTGAGAGCGAGCCCCTTCCGGTCCTGTAACCGGAAGGCCAGGCGCCGCTCCCCCACCCGGCCTCTCTATGGTGCCTGGAGAGCTACCGGGACGACGATGGCTCTGGCGGGGGCACTGAAGGGCGTCCGGGCAGCCTCGGCCGGCGCGGTGAGCGGGCGGGCGGGGAGGCGGGGTGGGGGGTGGGCCGAGGGGCGGCGGCGGCTCACCCGGCCCTTCCTGTCTTGCAGCGGTTCCTGCGGAGCCTCTCGAGCTCGGCGGCGCTTCTGCAGAGGGCGGCGCAGGTGAGGGTCCCGTCGGGGGGGGGAAGGGGGGCGGCGAGGGGGCGGGGCTCCCGCGGGGCCCCTTGAGACCCTCCCGCTCGTTGCAGGCGGAGGGCGCCTTCCCGGTGACGCTGCTGCCGGGGGACGGCGTGGGCCCGGAGCTGATGCACTCCGTCAAGGAGGTCTTCAAGGTGAGCGCGGGGGGGGGGGCGGGGGGGTGGCGAGGCGGGGGGAGGGCTGGGGGGCACGCGAGGTCCAGCCCGGCCCGCCCCCTCCCCTCGGTCCCCGGCTGTGCCGTGCAGGTGGCGGGCGTGCCGGTGCAGTTCGACGAGCACCACCTGAGCGAGGTGCAGAACCTGGCCTCGGAGGAGATCCTGGAGCAGGTGCTGGAGTCCATGCAGAAGAGCAAGGTGGCCCTGATCGGTGAGGCTTCCGCCGGGGACCCCCGGAATGAGAGGAGGGGGGGTCTGGGTGCCCCCTGCCCTCCGGCCCCCTCACCACCTGCTTTCTCTCTCTCTTGGCCTCGCAGGGAAGATCCACACCCCCATGGAGTACAAAGGGGAGCTGGCCTCCTACGACATGAGGCTCAGGTACGGCACCCCCCCCCCCTTGCAGCCTCCCTTTGGTCCTGGGGGAGGGTCAGCAGAGGGATGCGGGATGGAACCCAGCCCCGGCTCCTCCTTGCAGGCGAAAGCTTGATCTCTTTGCCAACGTGGTCCACGTGAGCAGCCTGCCCGGCTATAAAACCCGGCACAACAACCTGGACCTGGTGATCATCCGTGAGCAGACGGAGGGCGAGTACAGCTCTCTGGAGCACGAGGTGAGCACCACGGTCCCTTCAGCTGGTAGCTGCAGTTACGGGCCTTCCAAAGGGGTCCGGGGGAGGGGCTGCCGACATCTCCAGTGAACCTGGAGTGGGGCTGCCCCAGCCCAAAGGGCCACTGAGGACCTATAGACAGGGTGGGGGTGTCAGGTCAGCTATCCAGCAGGATGAAGTCAACGGGTTTGAAAACGCCTCCAATAAGCTGAAGAGAAACCTGGGAGTGTCCTCTCAAATCTGTAGGTGAGCTAGAGGGCTTTGCTCCCATAGTTTGCTTAAGGCTTTAAGGCTTCCCAATTAGCCACTAAGGATCCCCAGGTGGCCTTGCTAAGATCCATCTACAGCAGTGGTTCCCAAACATTTTGGAATGGGGGACCAGTTTTATGGGAAACAGTTTTTTCATGGATCTAGGAGGGAGAGGAATGAGCAACTTAGTTCCCTCACACAAGCGGTTTATAGTAGGGCTTGTGCTCCAATGAGAACCCGATGCCTGGTGAACAGAGGTGGTGATGCTGGTGCTGGAGAGTGGCTGCAGATACAGATGGAGCTTTGCTCGCTCACTTGTTCGCCCTCCCATCACTCATCTACAGTTGTGCAGCCTGGTTTCCTAACAGGCTGTGGACCGCTACTAGTCCTCAGCCTGGGAGTTTGGGACCCCTAATCTACAGGAAACAATTGGAAAAGATAAACAAATGCCAAAGAAAGAGGGCAATTCTTGTGCATTACCGAGCAAAGGCTTCCCTGGGTTTTTCTTTCGGGCCATGCAGACCCTTGATCCAGAATGTGGGCTCTCTGGAGTGGTGGGCTTTGCTCCTTCTAGTGGCCAGCTTGATAGAGACAGTGCAGGGAGAGGAGGCCAAGGAGAGCCGGGCACCCTGGAAGCTTCTATTCCACCGACTCCTGTGAGGGGCTTGAGGGGAGTGGGGCTTCGAGTGAGCCACAGAGCTTGTGTTTCTTTCCATCTTCAGAGTGCAAAGGGGGTCATTGAATGCCTGAAGATCATTACACGGGCCAAATCTCAGCGCATTGCCAAATTTGCCTTTGATTTTGCCACCAAGAAGGGGAGGAACAAGGTCACTGCGGTACACAAGGCCAATATCATGTAAGTGAGCCTGCCTGCCTCAGTGGATCGAGGTGGGGGGTGTGACAGCTTTCCAATGATCCTCCAGATCTCTGGCAGCTTTGGATAGCCCACGGAAGTGCCTACTTTGCAGCAAAATTGTCACAAGCCAAAGGACATGCTGTAGACCCCCATATGTCAAAAAAACCCATGAAAGTTGAGATTGGGGAAGTTGGAGTGGACTGAGCGATGATTCCCTCCCTCTCCTTTCTCTTCCTTTGCCCTAGTACAAAAAGGCCTTGGAAGGTTGGACAGGTCTTGTCCCACCTGTTTAATTTTTAATTTTAATTTGGGCCTGGGAAGAAGGATCAACCGTGGGCCCTTCACGGCCCTTTCTAGGCAGGATCAACCGTATCCATGCTTCTGCCCAGAAGAGCTCCCGCAGCAGCTTCCAAGGCCTTCGGATTCCTTCCAATTCTGCTGCCTGCCGAGAAGCCGCTGTGCTTTGGGCTTCCTGGCTGCCCCAGCCAGCTTGTTCAGCCCCTTTGATTCAGGCTGAGCCTTCTCAGCTGGGTCGTTCTTGGCAAGATGGCTGTCCCATCTGGGTCAGGATGAGAACTTGTCTCTCTCCTCCACCTCCTTCCAGGAAGCTGGGGGATGGGCTCTTCCTTCGCTGCTGTGAGGAGGTGGCTGAGCTGTACCCCAAGATCACCTTCGAGACCATGATCATCGACAACTGCTGCATGCAGGTGGGGCTGTCCTGCCTCAGGCCTGGGGGTGAAGCGGGGAGGGAGGGAGGGGCTCTACAGGGGGTGTGGAGGCTGCCTGCACCAGCGAGGCCAGGGCCACTTCCACAGCGGTCAACTGGGGAGCTCCCAGCAGTTTGGCAGCCCCGTGGTTTTGCCACGCGAGAAAAATAGGAGGGGGAAAAATGTAAGGCAGGCAGTGGTTTGGAACCCAAAAATAGGTTGGATACTTTGCGGTTCAGGTGCCAGCCCCTCTTGCTTGAGTTTGGATCTGGGAGTTAGACTGGGGCCTCTGCAGACACTGTGGACCCAGCCATGATGGCTTATTAGCCTGACTTGATGTTAGTCCTGGCTCCCTTTTGCTGAGGGTGTTTGAGCAGAGGCAAGAGAGCCCCCTCTCTGGGAGGCTTTAGCGGGGATTGGGCCCCTCCCAACTCTAGGATTTTGATTTTATGTGAAGGGAGCAGACACTCTTTTTCAGAAAGCAGAAAACCCTGTTTTGCCTCTTGCAGAGGAAAAGAACAAATCCAGGCCCCAGTTGGTCAGCGCCCCCTTTCCCACGCCAGGCCTCTCATTTCCACGTGGAAAAGTCTCGTGTGGGACACAGCTGCCAGGTGGTGTGTGTGTGTGTCTCTCGATTGGGCCCAGGCAGGCTCCGGAATCAGAGGGATGTGTGGATGTGTTTTTCAGCTGGTGCAGAACCCTTACCAGTTTGACGTCTTGGTCATGCCCAACTTATACGGCAACATCATTGACAACCTGGCAGCCGGCCTGGTGGGCGGGGCCGGTGTGGTCCCAGGGGAGAGCTACAGCGCTGACTTTGCTGTGTTTGAGATGGTGAGGATGAGGCTGGGCTCTCCCCTCCCCTCCCCTCCCCTCCCCAGGGGTGGCCAGGGCCAGCAGGTATTTCTGGAGGAGGCCCCTGCAGGGACCATTCTGCTCCTCTTGCAGGGTGCCCGTCACCCCTTTGCCCAGGCGGTCGGGAGGAACATCGCCAATCCCACGGCCATGCTGCTGTCCTCCGCCAACATGCTGCGCCATCTCAAGTAGGTGCCTGAGCCGGGGCTGCTGGGCTTGAACGGGACAGCCCAGAGGCTGCTCCCTGCCCATCGGCCCTGGCCTACCTTGCAGGGCAATGATGGGGCGCGGGAGGGAAAGGCATCCAACCTCCCCTCCAGCTGAAATGCATGGCTCTCTCTCCTGACCAGCTTGGAGCACCATTCGGCCATGATTTCAGACGCGGTGAAGAAGGTGATCAAAGTGGGCAAGGTGAGAGGGCCTGGCAGAGGACGGGGCAGAGTTGGGGGTTCTGAGGCAGCCAGAGGTAGGCTGGAGCGCTTTCTCCTTGCCATGTTGACTGCTGCGGGCGGAAGGCCTGGCTGGGCTGCCTGGGTGCTTCTGGCGCTGGGCGTCTGCCCCGCCCCCTTTCTCCAGTTCCTCTGGACCGCTGACTGACCGCTTCTCTCCCTCCCCCTCCCCCATAGGTGCGGACACAGGACATGGGTGGTTATTCCACCACCTCGGACTTCATCAAGTCTGTCATTGACCATCTTCACCCCCCGTATGGTGTCTAGTGTTAGGCTGCGCCTGGCCCACACCTGCTCCCCCCCACATCCATGGGGGAAGAAAGCCCCCTCCTGCCTTGAGGCCCTCCAGATGTCTGCTCTGCTCCAGCTGGAAGGGATGGGGCGGTGGCTGACCAGGGTCTTTGGGATAGTTTCTTCAGTGACCGTTGCTGGGGGGGGGGCATCCCTGGGGCCTTCTGCTCTGGGGTGCCCCTTTGGAAGCCAGCCTCTGCGGCAGAAAGGGTGTGTCCAGGAATGGTGCCTCCTGGAAGAGGTGGCTGGGGAGCATGGGCCTTGTCGAGACCATTGGGCCTCTTTCAGTCCTGCAGAAGAGCAGCCAGACTTTTGGGAAGAGTCTGCCCGGGCTTTTGGGGTGCTGGGGTTTTATGAGTCCCTCTGTGGGTGTGATGTGTACGCTAGGACTGCCTGTGAATAAAAGGGATTTTTTAGCTAGCTCTGCTCCTTCCGGCTCTTCCGTGTTAGCCGATTCCTGGCAGCTGAGAGGTCCTGGCTGGAGGGTTTGTGACTAAGAGAACTGCCCCATTCCCTGTCTTCCTGATCCACCCCCAAAGCAGCCCTCCTCCCTTTGCCTCATCTCTCTGGACTGTAAAAGAGGCCAAGCTTGCCCAGTGCCCCCCCTCCCCCACTGGATTTTCAAGTGGCAGAGGAACCACTGAAAGCCATGCCTCTCCCAGCCTCCTCCCTTCCCCCAGTCTGGCTCAGAGGAGGCCCTTGTCCATGGTGGGCTTGGGGTCTCACGAAGACTTGGCTCCTGATCTTCCTCGTTGCCGGAAGATTTCCCTTGCAATCTGCAGTGGAAAACAGGCACCGGTGACTCCTGGGGGAGAGGAAGTGTTCCCTCACACCCCCTTGGGACTGCTCAGTCTCCGCCACAGACAGGATGCTCCTGGAGCAGCTGCTGGTCTCCCTCAAAACATCTGGCCCTATTTCTCCTGAGCCTCTTGGCTGTGCCAAGGGAAGGAGAGGTTCCTTTAAGGCACAGGGAGCACCCTGACCCTCCAACCCCTGCTCCGTTGGGTGTGACAGGAGAGAAAGAGGCAGCTTGCTGGCAACCTTGGCGCTTCCCCGATGCCCAGGGTGGGTGGCAGGCTGAGAACTACCCAGTGCAAGAATTGCCATCAGAAGTGACGCTGCCTCATTTGAAGGCAGAAGAGGCGGCTCTGGGTACCAGGTACGAAGCGCCCCTTGAGCTAGACCGGCCACTACAGGGAGTCCTTGAGTTATGGCTGCTGTGGGGTCGCCCACGGCATGGTTGCAAGCCATGATGGTCCTGATGTGAGCAGCCCAATTTCACAAGCTTATTTGTGGAGGTCATGAAGCAACCCCCGCAGTTGTCAAGTGAACCCCTGCTCTGCCCTGCTTGGGCTGCCCCTCGCTGGAAGTTAGCAGGACAAGAAAGAGTTGAGAAATGCAGCCACACGTGGCCTTGGGGGGCGGAACACAGCCACAATTACAGCTAGGTTGCCCAGCACCTGGAGGGGGGCAGCCATCGAAATTCCAAAGTAAATACCTCCCAGGTGGGTGACTGGTCACTAAGCGATCAGTTGTAAATCGAGGACTATCTGTAATGGAAACAGCAGGTGTTTTTGACAGGTGTCTGTCCATTCTGGGCAAAGGTGATGGGTCTGTGGGGCCAGCAGCTTCTTCCTAGTTGCCCTGTGTCTTTTGCCAGCCCCTAAGATTATTGGTGGCCCCCTCCCGCTCTGCTGGGGGAGCTTTCCTGGATCACCTCTAGAGAAAAAGGCCCTTGGACTCTTCTGGGGCCCCTGTCCCCACCACCTTCATGCTGCCTTCACCCGTTCTTAAAAGGGGCTTTCTCAGCCCACTGAAGCTTGCAACATGCAGGATTAATTCTGCTTTGAAAAAGTGGAGGGAGTGGGGCAAAGGCATTTTCAGGTCCACCTCCCCCGTTTATTTTTCTCAGCTGGGATTTTGGCAGCCCCCCTCCCCCCCCAAGAGGCCGTGCAACAGCCCAAATGTTTGTCAAGGCTTCCAAGGGACACAGGCATTATGGCATATCAGCGCATGGAGCATATCAGCCCAGGGTTGCTGCAACTCTGTTGCTTTTGCTTTTTGCAGGTGCGAACTGCAGACATGGGGGGCTACGCCACCTCCGACGACTTCACCCACGCCGTGATTGCAGCTCTGACGGACTAAAAGGGAACTCTGCGGGCGTGGCCATTCCAGGCCGCTTGCTTTTTTCTGCACTTTATTTATTCCTAATTTATTGTAACTGTTCATGCTCGCCCAGACGCATGCAATAAAAGGAGCCATCGACTCTGCTGTGAGCAGCTCAGTGTGGCTGGGAGAAACGGGCAGAGCTTTCCACAAGGTTGTTACCCCTGAGGCTCACAGGAGCCCAGCAGACCACAAGCAGGTGCCTCTTGAGAAAAAAAGGCTGGGGGAGGGGAGGTAGTAGGAGGGGCAGTTTTCTGGGCTGCTGGGAGACCACTCCAAGGCGAAGGGACTGAGACCAATTGAGCAGACAAGGGGAATACTGGGAGGGACAAATTGCTTCCACCATCTAGTTTTTTTTGGGGGGGGGGGGCGCCACATGGACCACAGAGCTGCCTCTCCCCAGGGGTCTCCCTTCTGGTTCTTGCTGCAGCCATTTCAGGTGAGCTGAACGCGGCCAGCCCATTTCAAACCTTCTATTAGGGCAGCCTGACAAAGCTGATCCTCCTGGTGCCCCCCTCCCCAAAGAGGCTGAACACGAAGGGAGGGGCTGCTGTATAAAAAAGTAGCACATTTTATTATGTTGAGTGAGTTAAACACCGTTTGGGTTTATAGTCCTGCAGCGGGAGCTCTTGCTGACCCCCATCCCCACTGATGGGGCACTATGGGGAGCCTTTGGGTCTAACCTGCCCATAGCTTTCCCTCTGCCTTTGGAGAGAAGCCCGGCCATTCATGGCTGCCATCCCACTCAGAGCAATGGGGCCGGGGCTGGGCCTCTCACGCCAGATCTGCCCTCGCTGGGCCTGCCGTCTCGTTGCCTTGAAAGTTCTGGGTTGTGGGAAAATATACCCACGCTCTACTCGAAGGAGCAAAATTGGACGGACTTTGCATCGGCTGGACTCCTTCAGGCTAGTCATCGTCCTCTTCCGCCCTGGCCTTCCTCTTCTTCGTCTTCTTCCCCTGGGGGGCTGGGGGCTCCTCTGCCACCACCACCACCGGAAGCTGCCGGTGCTGCTTCTTCTTGGGCAAAGGCGCTTCTTCATCTGCCAGGCCGTTGTCGGCTGGCTCTGGCTCCACCTCTTGAGGCTTCCTTTTCTTCCTCTTGGCCTTCACCTCGTTCTCCTGTGAAAAAGGAACACGCCTCAGTGCAACCTCCTATGCATTACCATCCCGCCACAAAATGCAAATTGCTACTCAACCTGCCAAGAAGGGGGAGAAGGAGCCCCACCTGTTTGGGAGACTCCAGTATTGAGGAGTTCTGAGTCTCTGCTGCCTCTGCAGCTGCTGCCAAAGCCTGCAGGCGCTTCTTCTCTTGCTTCAGCTTCTTCCTTTGCTTCTTCTCCAACTTTCTTTTCATTTCAGCTGCTACCTCTGAAGCCTGTGGGGGGAGGCGACGGTCACTGGGGCTCGATTACCCCACCCTCACTCCCTTGCCAGGTAGGCTTTCGCCATCCGAAGGGCGCTTGTTGGATCAGGCTCATTAAATCAGCTTTGGCCTCCACAGAGAAGACTGGTCAGGCTCAGAGTTTTCATCACTCCCAACAGCGCGGCCCCCACGGCCCCCCGCGGCCCTCACCTCCTCCACAGCCTCTTTCATGACCTCCAGGTTCTTGCGAGGGACCTCCCCGGTTTCATAGAAGGCCAGGCGCTCCTCCACCTGTTCTCGCAGCTTGTCTCCAAAGACAGAGGTTGGGACTTCTGGAAAAGAGAGAACAATGGCTGAGCTGAAGCCGCTAAGGGTGTCACGTCCAGAAGTGCCGCCAGTGAAAGACCCTTCAAGTGCTACCTTTGCTCAGATATTTCAATGTCAACATTCACTGTGTGTGAAATGCTGCTGACGAAAAATGTGACCATCATGGCAAAGGCAGAAAGCATCTTGCCGAGTGGCACCTGTGTTGGCTCCCTTCCCCTCTCTAGCAAAGGGGAGAGGGCTCTGGAAGGTTCCGCAGCCTACCTGAGAAGCAGTCGATGCGAGATGCGATGGTGCACTTGTTGGCCAGGTAACGAGAGATGCGCCCCTTGTTCTTGGCCGCTGCTCGCCCAATAAAGGTGGAGTGAAATATCAGGCCATACTTGGGAGTGTTTCCCCGGGTCTTCAAGGCCCTGCGGGGCAGGAGACAATGCAGATGATCTCCTTGGCACCAGGCTGGCCATCCCCATGGGAGGGAAGGAGGTAGTGGAAAACTGGCTGCATGCATAATCCAGAAGCAGTGCCTGGTCCCTGTTAAATTGAACTGCCAAAGGGGGTGGGGTGGGGGGCTTCATGCCAGCCCTCCAGAGTATTACCTGAAGAGGGCCTTCTCTGCTCCCAGGATCTGAACTGTTGAGGCTGGGTACTTGGCCAGATTGGTCAAGCTGCCTGCATGGGAGATGAGACGAGCCCCCACCTGTGCAGAGAGAACAGACTGGTTTATTTCTTTAATGCAATTTGTATGGCCGCCCATCTTGCCCTAGTAAATCTAAGTGGGTGGCCACAAAAAACTGAACTCTGATCAAAGCAAAATGAGAAAACCTGTGAGCACAAAGGCAAAGAGCCCATCAAGAACTCCACCTCCAAGCCTTCAGTGTCCTAAACCCCCAATTAGCCCTCTCTCCTCCTGTCCAGGCAGCCTGCTTGGGCTGGGAGCAGAAGTGAGGCTTTTTCCTTCTGCCTGCCTACTTCATCCAACCCCAAGAAGCAGCCGGGAGAGGCCAAGTGCTGCCTCAGCCCTTTCTTCCCTGGCTCAGATCAGCATTCGTAGGTTTCAGCACTGAGATTCAGTGGATTGACAGATTCATATGCACATCATGTCTGCAGCCAGAGAGCCCTTTCCACACAACAAAAACTGCCCCAGCCAACCTTACTTGCAAGCCCAAGGGCCCCAAACCACTCACCACTTCTCCAATTAAGGCAGAGAGGCTGGGAGCCACCTGGTTCATTTTGGAGCGGAGATACTCCTGCAAACCTTTGCGATACTCCGAGAGGGAGATGACCCGGCTGGAGAAGCTCTCAATGTTGATGAGGTCAATGGGCGAGATGTCCATTCCTGTAGGGAACCAGAGTTGGGGAGAGGGATAAGGACCCTGACCGAGGGCAAGCAACTCAACCAGGATGCAGCAAACAGCCTGCAAAGGACCGGAACTGTGCTTTAATATTACAGCTGAAGTTGGAAATGGCCATAGCTCTAGCTTGTGTGTGTGTGTGTGTGTGTTCAAACAGGCAGGCAACTGAGCTCTCTCGTCTGTGTTTCTCCTTTTTAGGACAAAGCTGTGCGCTTTTCTACAGATACATCAAAAAGTAGTCTTTAAAATCCGTATCATGATGTGCTGACCAACCACATGGTCATATAAATTACTGACCACTCCTCGAAGGAAGGTTTATTCTGGAACAGCCTCCCTCTGACAAACCCCAGTAAAATGCCACCGCCAGCCTTCTCATCCTCCCTTTCCACTGACCCATGGAGGAGCGGGAGGCGTCCAGAATGGCCTGGGCCTTGGCGCTGTCCATGACAATTTCCTCCAAAGCCTCCAGGCTCTCCTCGTTCAGTTCCTTGCGATTCCCGACTAGCTTGGCCAAGCGGCAGTAGGTGTAGTTGTCACTCATGATCTTGATCAGCTCTGGGAAGTGATAGCCATACCACTCTCTGCGCCACAAAGAGACAAGCGTGAGACCCAAAAGGGACCCACGCTTGTGTGCCTTTTCCTTCCCTGTTGCGTGAGGGAAGCCTGTGCCCTCACAAACCAAACAGCTCAGGCACGGGGTGGCCTGGCTGGGGTGCACAGAGGGCCCTTTGCTGTGCCTCCCCTTTCTATACAGCCAGTGGTGGTGGCCCAGCTGCCTGTGGTAAGCTGAAGGAGACAGGAAAGCCCACTTATCCCCCCCCCCCCCCAGCACAGGGGCCAAGGTGCCTGGAGGAGGGCAGGTGCAAGTCAAGCCAGACCCACTGCAGACCCCCCCCAAAAGGAGGGCGGACAGCTCACCTGACCCTCATGGAGAAGGTATTGATGTCCTTGTCCAGCTGGTCCAGGAGGCTGATGGACTGGATGATCATGTTGTCCACCCGGTTGACGTTGAACTTCACCTTGGCCCTAGAGTAGCTGTGTCCGAGCCCCAGCTGGGCCTTGGAGGCGGCCTGGGCGGTCAGGCCCTTGATCAGGCTGTGGAAGTGCAGGCGGATCCCTGCGGGGGGAGGGGGCGTCAGGGCTCCGGCCACGCTGCCCCCTCCTCCCCAGCGCCCCCCGCCCAGCGCCCCCCCCGCTCACCTCGCAAAAGCTCGGCCACGACGCCGCCCGCCTGGCACGGGTAGCCCAGCTCCTCCTGGATGGCGGCGCCGATCTTGGGGTCGCCGACGCCCAGCAGGACCTTCTTCTTCTTGGCCGGGAGGCTCGTCTCCAGCAGCAGCCGCAGGTCCTCGTGCAGCAGCCCTGCGGGGTTGGCCGGAGCCCGTCAAGGCCGGAACCCCCGACCCGTCCCCACTGCTCCCCCGCCGGCCCCGGCCCCGGCCCGGCCCCGCTCACCCTCCGAGACGGCGTTGATGTTCTCCAGCGCGGCCTGGGCGGAGCGGAAGGGCGCGAAGGCCTCGAGGCGCACGAGGGCCAGGAAGCGGCCCAGGCTCAGCGCGCTTTCCTCCACCTGCGGCTGCAGCAGCTGCACCTCCTCCGTCGGCCGCACCGCCAGCAGCGCGTAGCCCGCCGCGTGCTCGAACAGCACGTGCAGCTGCACCTGCGGGACACGGGAGGGGGGGCGTCAGGCTTGGGGGGGAAGGAAGGTCACGGGGGGGGTGGAATCCCGACGGGCCCGAACCGCTCGCCCGCCCGCCCGCTCACCATGGCGGCTCCCGAGAAAAAGGCCGCACGCGCCCGTCCCACGCAGCCGGAAACGCTCCTCGCGGGCCGCCCGCCCCTTCCGCCCTCTCGGGCGCGCCCAGCGCTGAGCCAGGCCAGTCAAGGGGCGGAGACAAAGGTGCCTCGCCGGCCAATGGGCGCCGGCCTGGTGGGGCTCCTGCCGGGAAACCCCGTGCCTGGGCCCACGAGAGGGTTCCCCGCCTCCTCGCGGTCTTTCGGGGGTCCGGCGGGGTCCGCCTCTGCTGCGCGTCGGGCGGGGGAGGGCGAGGGGCTTGGGAAGCCCCGTGAGGCTGCAGCCCCCCCTCGAGCCCCCCGGCGGGAGGGCTGGGCGCGTTTCCACCCCGTTGCCGTGGCGCCCAGACCGGCCCTGCTTGTGGGGGGGGGGGAGACGCCCCAAAAGACGCGCCTCTGGCTGGATCCTCCGGCTGGATTCCCGGCCCAGGAGTCCCGCAGCTGCCTTGTGTTCCCCCCGCGCCCCCGGTCCAGCCTCTGCCCAGCCAGGGAGAGGGAAGGTTGGGGTCTCTCCCTTCCACCCCGGGTTGAGAGAGCAGCTGCTGCTCTTCTTAAGGGAGGAACGGCTCAGGCAGGAAAAACTACACTAGACCATTTCAGGCAAACGGCTGCCTCTTCTTCAAAACCTGAGAGCTGGAGAAGCTTCTTGGATGAGAAGTGAAACGTCTTCAAAAGAAAAAGCCCCTTTGGGACCACCGTGGCCTGGATGGCTGAGAGTCTCCCTAGACGTTTATCCAGGATGGGTGGCCGCGGCTTGGCCAGTACGTGGGAAGGAGATCCGGGGGTCAAACCCACAGCCCTGCTGTTAGTTGAGGGTTTGCGCCATATCTGCCCAGTCAGGGTGATGATGAAAATGTTGATGAAGCAAATTCAAGGCCGGCTCTGCTGTTCCAAAGCTTTGAGCAAAAGTGGCTGAGAGGAGAAATGGGACCAGGCTTCAAAAGCCGAATGCTCTTCCTGATGGAAGCTACTGCATGAATCTTTTTGGAAGATGAAATGTCTGATGAAGGGCAGATGCTATTGGGATAAGGAAACGATTTGCCTCAACCTCTTTCCAAAAGGGCAATTTGAAATAATGTCCAAATAATTTTAAAAGGCTATTTAACTCTTCCACTAATTCCATATTCGGCTTGCTTTTCAATGATTTATTCCCAGCCATCCCATGTGACCAGTTGTTTTTTTTAGGGTAAATGACACCATTGTGTCTTGGTAGCGTAAGCAATGCAGAAAAGGCTGCACAAAAGCCAATTGACCCTTGAGACACAGGCTGGGCGCTGAAATCAGGCAGAGTGAAATGAGCTGGGGCACAGGAGCTGCAGCTCCACTCGGGTCCTGGGAGGGTCTGCCCTGTCCCTGCTCCATACTCAAGTGACCCAGGAACAAGGGCCCCCCTCCCCTTCAAGGCAAATTGCATTTCACTAGGCACCACAAGCCTTTATACATTCAGCCGTGTATAAAGCAGCTGATGTGTTGGCTTTGCCCTGGAGCAACTTGAGGGCCCAGCCTCCCTGAACGGCAACCACAGAGCCATTTCCAGCAGTCTTAATTACAGCCCTGCTGCCTCCCTTTATCCCCTCACCCCCCAATTTCAATATAGGTGGGCATCTCAGGGACAGCTCTTGCAGGAATTGAGGTGGGCTTAGGAATGCTGAAATGCCTGGCTGCCTTCTGTGGTTTGCATAAGCAATCCTAAAGTGCTTTAAGGTCAGTTCAACATAACCCCCCCCCAACCAGCTGTTGGTGTATAAAGAACTACTTGTAAGCCCCCCCTCCCCAAGCCATAAACCAGGTGAGGCCACCCTTGGCCAGGGTAATTGCAGCTATGCTTTGAGGTGCACCAAGATGCTCTACTGAATGAAATGTGGGGTTGCACCCCCCAGCAGGAGTAGAGAGCAGCAGCCCCTTCCCAAGAGGGCCCAGCTGTGGCCAGGAGGAGGAAGAGCAGCCAAGGGAGAGCAAGGGAGGCCTTGGCTTCTGCAGTCCAGCGCCTGAATGAAGCTACAGCTCAGGTGGGGTTCCAGAAAGCTTTATTGATTTATCTCCAATCCTCCAAGGAAGTCAACATGCAAGAAAGGATCTGTTTTGTAGTGCTTGTAGATCCCTGACCTCTTCCCACCGGGAAACCTGTTTGGGATCCTTAACCAAAACCGCAGAGGAAAAGAAAGACTGTGAAGAGGGGGCACAAAAAAGCATCTCCTCTCCATGAAAGCCACCCTCTGTGTCACCACAAACACTGACCCCCCCTCTGGGAAGGGGAGCAGTGGTGCCAGGTGGTGTTGGGGGACAGGACAGGGGTCCCAGCAGACTGAAAGGCCGCTCTGCCGCCTGCACCACAGAGGCAGCTGAGGGAGCCGGCTTTCCTAAGTGATCAGCCTGCTGTGGAGTTTGTGCAGCTGCTCCGGCGTCAGCACCAGCTTGTGCCGCTGCCCATGGCCCGGCTGGCAGGGGAATGTCACACGGCCGACATAGATGGCGCTGTCCTTCTCTTCCTCTTTGGCCTGGAGGGAAAAGAAGAGCAGGCAGAGGAATGCCGGGAGGGCAGGCAGCTGCTTCCCCGCAACCTTCCTTCCTGGCCCCGGGTAGAAGAAGCCCACCTTCAGGAAGGGCACTGAGGGGAACGTGCCAAAGTCCGTAGGGATGCTGGCCCCGGGGCGCTGCAGGATGGTCTCCTTCCTGACTTCATCCTGGAGCAGAATGGACAGAAAATGGTCGCTCTGGAGCAGCCTAAGGCCTAAAATGGGAGCCCTCCAAGCTTGACAACTTTTAAGCCTTGTGGTCTTCAACTCCCAGAATTCCCAGAGTTCACAAGGCATAAAGTGGCCCCGTTTGGAAACCTCAGATGTAAAGCACTGGGGGGCTTCCCACAGGGAGGTCAGAACAGAGTGAGAAGCTGCCCCCACTCTGCCCATCTCCCCCAGCCCCCTTTCCCTGGAAAGAGCTACACACACACACACACACGGGAGTACCTTCAGCTTCTCGATGGCTTCGCTCAGGGATGCCAGGCGGCTTGTCTGCTCCAGGAGCTGAGCTGCTGGACTGCCCACTGCAGGGGGAAGGGGAGAGCAGTGAAAGAAAGGAGGAAGGAGAGGGGCCCCTCTGCCATTGCTTCTGGCCCCCCTGGCGCACCTGCCTTCCGCCGCGTGATGTCCACCACCTGGGCATTGGCACTCATCTGGTAGAGGGTCTCCAGCAGCCGGCTGGTCTTGCGATACAATGAGCTGGAGACCACCTCGTCCCCTTGCCTGTCCTTGGGCAGCGAGAGCTTGGGAACGTGCAGGGGGGGCAGTGACGCCAGCTCCCTCCTCATCTGGGCGCCCTGAGAAACAAGGTTGGGGCAGGAATGGCTGGGATCAGCTCAAGGGACTCTGCTGCCCCCTCCCCCCCCCAATGTTTCTGAGAGGACAAGGAAGGAAGGGGAAGGGGAGTCCGAGTAGGGTGAATGGAGAGCGAAGGCCAGGGTCACGTGGGAAAGCTGCTTCAGGCATCTCAGGGCTACCAGGAGCCACTCACCTTCAGCCGGTTATTCTCATTTTTTAGGTGCTTGATGGACAGCTGCATGGCCTCAATCTGCTGGAGCAGGAGAGGGGAGTCCTTCACCTGCACGGGGCCAGAGCCTCCAGCCATCACCTGGCTGGCACCCACACCTACAGGAAAGACGAGCAGACAAGAGGCGGCCATCAGCAGAGGCGACCTCCCTGCAGATGCCACCTGGGCCTTGCTGGAAGAGCAATGCCCCCCAACCCCCCCCCAGGAAGTCGGAAGTCGGAGAGAGACTGCATATTGGCCTGGGCAATGATTGCCAAATCTCCCTCCCAGGCATTGGGGGGATCAAACATCAGCCTCAGCTGTTATTTATTTATTTATTTATTATTAATCATATTTCTATGCCACCCACTCTCTGAGGACTCCGGGCGGCTTACAACAATTGACAATATACTAAATAGCATATTGCCCCCAACAATCTGGGTCCTCATTTTACCCACCTCGGAAGGATGGAAGGCTGAGTCAACCTTGAGCCGGTGAGATTTGATCTGCTGATCTGCTGAACTAGCAGTCAGCTGAAGTAGCTGCAGTACAGCACTCTAACCACTGTGCCACCTCAGCTCTTTTTACTTATTGTTATCGGGCACCTGCTTCCCGGGGAGTGTCCCAGAGAGGGGGCTGCCCCCCAGCCCAGTTTTCTCCTATCCCAAGAATAGATTGTCGGGCTGGGGAAAACGTTGGCCAAGGGGAGGGAGGCAGCTAATGAGATTAAAACCCCTGGCTGGGGCAGAGGGAGGTTGTTTCGCAGGGCTCCTGACAGCCTGACCCAGAAGCCTCCCCCTCTGCCCTGCCCGTCCCACTCTGAGCACCGTGTACCTCTCTGCTGTTCCTCTGCAGCCAAAGCATGAAAGAGAGAAGAAGGAGCACGATTAGAGAAAAGCCCTTGGCTCCCTTCAGCCCCACAAGCAGGAAGAGGGGACATCAGCACCCGGGGGGAAGTGGGGAGCTCCTTTCACAGGTACCAGCCGGTTTTGTGCCCAGAGTGTTTATGGTGCGTAGTGGGGTGAGGAGTCTGCCCCCTGTCTGAGCACCGTGTGACATCATTAAGCAGAATGGAGCCAGGATTGTTCACAAACGGTGCGGTGGGTGGAGCTGCGCCCACAAAGATTCAGCAGCCTGAAGGGCAACCCAGGTGCCCATTTGATGCGCTGGGCTTTGGAGCTTCTGCTGGTGCCGGAGTCTGTTCTCGGGCATCCAGGGAGCCACTGAAGTGGCACTGCCCTTTCTCCATGCCCCCTGCCCATCCCCCCCCACCCCCGGCTCATGCCAGGGCCTGCAAACAGCCAACTGAGGCTCCCTGGCCTGAGCGCCTCCCCTCCCCTCCCGCTCAGACCCACCTCCTGCGATGCTGGAGATGACTGAAGCGATGCCCGAGGTGGGGGGGGGCCCACGCAGGCCCTCGATGGTGCGCTTGGACTGGTTGTTGAGCCGCTGCTTCAGTTCCAGCTTCTCCGACTCCAGTTGGTCAATGTCCGCTTGCAGGGCATCCATCGTCTCCTCAAACTCCCTGTGCAGGAAGGAGACCAGCTGACCTCTGACCCTCCGCCCCCCTTCTCGGGCCCTGGCAGGGGGAGCCCAACAGAGTTTAGCCCTCCAAACCAGCCCCCCTTTCAGTCTGGCCCAGAACGAGCCTCCTTGGGCCAGGGGCCGCCTGGGGAATGACTGGGCCCCAGAGGAGGACAGGCCGTCTGCTGAGAGTTCCTCTGGCTCTGATCCTGCTGGCAGGAAGAGGCCAAGGGGGGCAGGCACTGTGCTGGCCCCTCCCTGGAGTATGCCAACCCCCCCCCCCCGCCCATTTAACTCAAAAGTGCCCCTTTTCTGCTTTGCATTTAGCTTTAAAGCAGTGAAGTGGGGAGAAAGAGGGGAAGGACTGTAGGTTGCTTGTGATGTCAACATCCCCTTCACGCTTCTTGTTTTCAAGCGGGGGGGGGGGGGGGGTTTAAGGAAGGAGCTCTACTGAGCAGCCAATATCCCATTTAATTCAAGGCTTATAATTACTTGGTGGAGCCTGCAAAGCAAAGGAGTTGAGGGTTGTGGCCACAGCTCATGCAACTAAGCAGCTGCCATCCTGTTTTGCAGCCAAGCAGGCTCCCCTGGGCATAAATATCCGAACCAAAGGGCTGTGGCTGACCAGCTCCTAACTGAAGGATGCAGCCTGTAACTGTGCCTTCCCTGCCAGTCCTGTGCCCGAGGGCATCGACTGAGGGTTTTCTCTTCTGTCAGCCAGCGCTGACAGAATTTGGGGGGGGGGGGGCTATGTTTGACTAGTTGGTAGCAGTCACTACTAACACCTCAGTTAACTCACTAGCAGCAGTTAACTCACTAGCAGCAGTTAACTCACTATTCCAATTGCAACTACTTCCAGAACTTTCCTTCCCTCGCCATTTGGAGAGCTCCTACCTGCAGACTGTTGGATGTTTGTCTTTCGCTTTGAGGATTTCTTGGTGAAGTTTATTGGGGGGAGGGGAAGGCATCTTCTAGGGCATTTTTACTGTTTCCTCCTGGGTGACTGACGGGTTGGCATGGACAAACTGCCAAATCACTCCTGCCCTGTTTCCCGGCCCCTCAGGCGAATGGTTGGGGGTTGGGTGGAATGTGGGGAGGGGAGAATTGGTGGGGGAAGGCTGAGGATGCAGCCGGTGCCTGAGCTGAGGGAACGGAGTGTGAGGCGCCTGCAGGGCTCAGGGTGCGGCTGGATGGCCAGGCATGAGCCTTGCTCGCAGAGTGGGCCTCCCACACTGGGAGGGGCCGTCACTGTGCACCAGTCGCCCTGCTGCGTAGCAACGCCCCCGCCCCCACCCCCACCCCGCGGCTGCTTGAATCGATGGCCTGGCTGGCGACAGAGTTCCCCAGACTTGGGGTTCCAGGGTCCTCAATCTACAGTCCCCAGGCATGGACGGGGAGGCTGCCCGGGATGCACTGCGGTAGCCCAGACCCCAGCTCCACATTTTTAGAGAAGGTGGTTGGTCTACCAAGCCAGGGGACTCCGCTGGGGAGCAGGTCCCTCGCTTACTTCTCCTTTTTCTTCAGCAGCGCCTGGGTGTCGCTCAGCTTGCTCTGGATCTTCTCCACCCGCTCATCGGCATCTTTGGAAGCGCTATCCAGCTTCTTCTCCAGGAGGCTCAGGCGCACATTGGCTTCGCTGAGCTCCTCGCCCTGGATGGCAGGGAGGAGAGATAGGTGTACAACCAGGGTGCCAAGGCTCCCTGTCGCCTCGGCCGAGGCGACAGACAGACTGCCAAACATACCTTGATTTTAAGAGACTTCTTCAGCTCTTTGATGACGGTCTCTCGATCCTCCAGTTTGAGCCCCAGGCCCTCGGCGTCCGTGATCTCGGCCCGAAGCGCAGCTGCCCGCAGCTCGACTGGAGGAAGGGGCTGCAAAAAGAATGAACTGCCGTTTGCTCAGGATCCAGGGATGACTTCTCCAACTTGGAGCTACCGTCGGTGACCTCCCTCTCCAAGCTCTAGAGCAGCTCTTAAATGGGGAGGCAAATGCAGAGAGGTTCTCTGACATTCGGTCTCCCACCTGCTGGCCCGTTCCTAGCGCCAGACAGGAGCTGCCTGCGAAAGCTCAGCAGCCGGTGTGTGGCTCACCTTGGTCTGGGACTTGTCTGCATCGTATTCACCCTCCTGCATGGCAGTGGCCATCTTGTTCATGGTGGCGATCAGGATGTTGCAGGACTGGCGCAGGCACTCGTAAGGGCTGATGCCCTGCGCCCCATAGATCTGGGAAGGGATCTCTTAGTCATTGCCTGAAGCAAAACCTCGCGGAAAGTCTGCAGCCACCAGAGAGGAAGGTGCCATGCCCACTTTCTGCGGACGTGGCCTTCCTTATGAGTACCTCTCCCGTCCCCACTGGCCGTAGCAGCAGCAGAAAAGGCATGAACTGAAGCGGCCTTAGCCACCCAAAACCACTGACCTCGCTTGCAACCCTTCGCCTCGCCCCCTTCCGGATGCGAAAGAATCCCCGCTCTGCCAGATATTCTGCTCAGGATTCCAGGCACAAGTAGACAAGCAAGGCCTGCAGCTGTATCTCTGCACACTGATCTCTTCCAGCCCTGACCAGGTGCCCAGGTCCTACCCCGCACTTTCCTTTCAGCCTGTGCTACCTTCACCAGAATGAGTCTACTGGTCTTCAGACTCAACGGAGGGGGATGGAGCGGAAGGGGCAAGCCTGGATCCACTCCCCCTTACCTGTTCGCTGGCCTTGAAGGCCAGGTCCTCCAGTTTCACGGCCTGTAAGCCCTCGTTCTCAGTCAAGGGGGCAATCATCTGAGCTCCTGCGGCCGCCACCTCCTGCAGCACAGCCACCACCCAGGTCAGGTGTTTGCGGCAGTCCAGCAGGGTATCCGAGACCTGGGAGACCGAAGAGTGCAGAGTCAAGTCTCTGCAGAGGAGCTCCCTGTAAGCAGGGGAGGCTCACTCCCACCGGTGGGGTGGGGTGGGGCTGGGCAGGCCTCCCACCTGTTGCCCAAAGCCCAGAGCTGCAGGGATGCCAGGGGCATCAGTGCCCGGCATGCGCCGCCTGATCTTCTTGCAGAACTGGCGGATGTCGCTGCATGAGGTCTCTAGGTCCTTCAGGAGGATGGCGAAGTCAGAGGCCTCCTGTCCGGTCTGCAGAAGGGGAGAGGGAGGTCAGCCGGATTCGGCCATCCACAGCCTGGCCGGGTGAGTGAGGCCAGCTCTTACCTGGAGGAAGGAGCGCAGCCGGCAGACCTCCACACTCATGCAGTCCAAGGCACTCTGGGTGAACTGCAAGGAAAGACGACTGTGCTCAGAGCAGGGCAGTGCCACTAGGCAGCCCGCTTCTCTCTGCCCCTCAAGGGAGTCAGCAGGAGCAGAGAGGCCCCACGCACAGCAGCCCTTCCTGCAGGAGCCAGTGCAGGAACCTGGGCCCCCTCACCTTGATGTGGTCAGCCAATTGCACTGTGCAGTCCTCGGCCTGGTCAGCCAGGTGGATGCTGTACAGGTGCTGAGAGGGGAAGGAAAGATGTGTCTGCTGGGCTGCTCTCCAGCAGAGCCCGAAGCTACCAGCCGAGGCTGGATGGGACTCGCTTTGTCATTGCCCTCCCCCCACCCTCACGTGGGCTGCACCTGGTAGTACTTGATGGCTTTGGTCAAGGGCTCCACGTTGACGGTCTCGTCCAGCTGGTCCTTGTGCAGCAGCTCAATAAGGAAGTCCAGGGACCTCTCGTGCACACACATCTCTGGATACAGCAGACCCACTTTTCTGTAGACTTCCACGCTGCACTTACCCAAGGCCCTGGAAGGGCAGGGCAGGGCAGGGCATCACAGGAGGCCGTTGACCCTCTCAGCCCCCTCCAGACTCCCCAGGCCCAGCCACGCGCCCACTCACTGCTCGTATTTGTGGAGCGTTGCTTGTAGAAGGAGCAGAGAATAGACCAGCCCGGCAGCGAAGCTGAGCTGCTCCCCTGGTGCCCCCCGGAGACCTGCTCGCTCAGCACAGTTCTCGCTCAGCTCAAACTTCTCTTGCGCTTGTCTGCTGATCAGCTCAGCCTGTTTTAGAGAGGAAGGGGCCGTTAGGCCTCAGCAGACAGGCCCTCATTTCCACCCTCTGCCCGGGGGACAGAGGCAAGATTGGGCCCCGCCCTCCAAAAGCCCCATCTACACCTCCAGATCTCGGTGCTACTGTAGCCAGATTCCTGGGCACTTTGAGGGGAGACATGATCCAATTCACTTGATCTCTCCCTGCTAAAAGGGCTGTCACCTCTGACTGGGGGTCAGCCCTGAATCACAGCTACAAGAAGTTTACTACCAGACTATTCACAATATTCTTCTGCCTTACGAAATGTCTATTTTTGCGGGAAAAGTATGAAAATATTCATTTGCCTATTCAAAGCAGGTTAAACCTCACTGACTATTTAAAAAACAGGGTTCTTCCCTCAGCAGAGTCCGAGTTTGATTAAAGGCGAGGGTTAAAATGAGAGAAGGAAGACCAGCGATCGATTGATTTAAAGTGGAGGATTTTGAACGTGAATTAGGTTAAGGGTCTCCTCCAGCCACTTACAGGAACGGGGGGTACTTCAATGAAAAAGATTGCCTATCATGCCACTCAAGCCAGGATTCAAAGGACCAGGAGCCCTCCCATACCTTGCCCACCAGCCGGGGAAGCAGCAGCAGCACCAGCACACAGTCGTGGTCCCCGCCATGCCGCAGGAAGCTGTCAGGCAGGAAGGAAGTGAGCAGGGAGACGTGCCGGTTAGCCTGCTGAACCTCCATCTGGCGCAGCTCCATTTCGATGGCCTGCAAGGCAAGAGTGCTCCAATGGGGCCCAGCCTAGGGCATCCTTGTCAGCGCCCCCTGGGCATGGCCAGGCCAGCTGTGCCCAGGAGGTGGCCTCCGGCCCCCAGGGGACTGCCTTCAGGCGGCCTCTCTGTTCAAATGCCCCTTGCAGCTGCGGGGCCAATGAAAGGGGACTTGCCTCACCCCTCATTTAAAACGTCCTTTCCCCCACAGCAGATCCAGGTAAAGAAATGCCCCCCCCAGGTGACTGGAGAGGGCGGGTGGCCATGAGGCAGGAGAGGGACGGGGAAGGGGACCAGAGCTCAAGGCCCGGAGCAGAACTTGGCTCAGACTTCATTGATCTGGGGAAGGAGGCATGAGCGATGGAGGCCTTGGCAGAAAAGGGGACGGGAGGCTCACGGCCTGCATTAAGACACGTCAGGCAGAGGGGCCCCCTGAGCTGTAGGCGCTTCGTGACCCAAGGGCCTCACATCTTCAGTGCAGGTAAGTGGGAGGTTTGCAGGGCAGCTACTCGCACTGAAGGCCTGACCTAGGTGGGTAGTGAAACGCCAGCAACTCGGGGGGCACCAGGGAGTTCAGCCCCGACCTGCGGAGGGCCTCTTTGTATGGGGGGCCTGCCCCAACCGGACAAAGAGAAAGGAAGCAGCTGCTCGGATCAGAGCCAAAGGAATTCTGTGACCCGTCAGGGTGACAGGATTAGCCGGGAGCACTTTTTGGAGAGTCTCAGGGCACCCCCCTCCTATTGAAGGGGTGTGTGTGTGTTATAATTGACCCTCTTTTGCCTCTCCCGCCCAACGACTCCTACATGAGCTACCAGGAATAGAAGAGGGCAGCTGCCGAGGCTGAGGCTGTCCCACCTTGGCATGAGCTTTGGTCTCAGCAAACTTGATCTTGAAATCGAACATTTCAGGCGGCGGCTGCTGCTGCCTCTCCACAGAGGCCTCTTGCTGGCTCATCAGGTCTCGGTTAACGTCCTGCAAGGTGGAAAGTCAGCATCAGTAAAGCGGGCCTCTGCCTTGCTCTGCCCAGGGCAGAGGCCCTCAGACCATCCCAGACAAGGGGCTGTTCCTGACGGGCTGGGCTTAAAGCTGGCACTGAAAGTAGAGAAAGGTTGGTCAGTCTATGTGTGGCCTCCTCAATCTCCTGGTTTGTATGAGCCATTTCTAACTGGGAACTGGGATAATTCAGGCAGCTAATTGATCGAAACCAATCCTAGATCCTGGCACCTCTTCCCTAGTGCTCTCCCTCCCTCCAGCCCACCCCTGGCCTGCCCATCTCTGCAGCCCCTGGCACCTGCAGGTGGGCTGTCAGCTCTCGATATTTCTTGATGGTCTGCTGGTAGTCAGCCACCGTCTCCTGCGCTGCCTCCACCCGCTTCTCTGACTCGCGAACTCGAGCCGTGGCCATGTCCAGCTGCTCCCGCAGCTCCAGCTCCGTCTCCCGGGCGTTCTCCTGCAGCTCGTCATTCATCTCGTTCATGGCTTCCTAAAGGAGGAACGACCACGAAACAGTGAATAGCGAGGGCATCCCAAGCAAGGCCCCCCACCCCTTTTGCAAGGGAGACCAAGCGCAGCACGCTGCCTCCGGCTGGGACAGTGGAGCCCCTCCCTCAAGACAGACTCCATCCTGCTTGCTCTCACCAGATCGCCCACCGTCTCACGGAGCTCGCGGACCTTCTCCTCTAGATCTAGGTTCCTCTCGGTCAGCGTCTCCACCATCTCCTCGGCCCCCAGAGCAGCATCCACCTGGGACAGGAGGGTGGATTAGGGGGCGCAGGAGAACAACCGCTGACTCCAGAGCACAAGGGGTCTGGAGCTGGCCTGACGGCCCTGGCCAACTTGCCTGCTCCTTCAATTCATCGATGGTCCCCTCGGCCTGCTTCAGCTCCTCCTGCAGCTTGTCCTTCTGCTGACGCAGGGCTTCCAGCTCCACATTTTTCTTCTCCATGTGCTTCTGAAGCTTCACGTGCTCCTGCTTCTCCGAGGCAGACAGGTCCCGCATCCTTTCAGGGCGAAGAGGGGCTGGAGTCACCCCAGGCCAGAGAGGGAAGCAGCCTCTGCCTCCCTCGAAGCCAAAGGGGGGGGGGGGAGCTTCCCCTTGCCCTGACACCTGGTTCCCCCACACAGCCTCCTCCAGCTTCTCTGCGACCCCTCCTGCTGTCATTGCCAACAGCCGGTGAGCCTACCTCACAAGGGCTTCCTTCAGGCGGCCGTTCTGCTCCTCAAGCTGCTTGACGTGGTAACTGGAGGCAGCTCCTTCAGAACCTACAGGATTGAAAACCACAAACACGGGGTTCACAGAGCATGTCAAATGTGGTTGATCAAACAAAAATCGTGTTCATGTCTGTCTGCCTATTTAAATTACAGAATCTTGATCATTTTGGCGTCTGTGGTCACCCTGTCTCCAGCTCTGGAATATTCCTTTTCTAGGATCAAGCGAGGCAGAATCCATAGATTTGTGCAAAGTGTTGATGATTTTGGACTTTCCTTTTGAATCCTTTGGTATTTTTATCAAGCGCTCTCCTCCTGTGACCCTTCAACCCCTCCCTAGCTAGGCTGGGCCAGGAGATCCGGATCCCCGCCCCAGGCTACGGCAGCTACCTTCATTGCCAAGAGTATTCTAGATGCTTCCAGGTGGTTCACAAGGGGGAGGAGGGGAGAGAAGCCCCCCCAAATGCCAATTTGGGGAAAGGAGATCCTGGAGGCAAAGCAGGGACCATTTCTGAGGCTGCAGCCGAGAGGAGCCCGACGTCCCCAAGGGTGGTGCAGGGGCCAGGCGGTGGCTCTGCCCTCAAGGCCCCACACATGCTGCCTGCCAGGAACTCACCCTTCTCTTCAATCTCATGCTTCAGGATCTCCAGGTCCATGGTAAGATCCTCCACCTTCTCCTTCAAGGAATCCACCTCCTGTTGCAGAGACTCCGCCCGCTCCTCGGCCATCTCCTTGTCCAGGGTTGCCATCTCGATGGCGTCGGCCGTGTCGGCCATCTCCTCCATGTAGCGCTCTTTGGCCTCCAGGGCCTCTTTGGCTTCCTGCAAGGGCCAGGAGGATGCAGCCAGGGCTTGCAATCAGGTGGATGCCCCGGGGTCCTATCCCTGACTAGCAGCTGTCCATCAGGCCAATGCAGC
This sequence comes from Masticophis lateralis, assembly GCA_030761175.1. Taxonomy (NCBI): domain Eukaryota; kingdom Metazoa; phylum Chordata; class Lepidosauria; order Squamata; family Colubridae; genus Masticophis; species Masticophis lateralis. The sequence goes on from JAUDYJ010000007.1 coordinate 85,102,663, forward strand.
TGTGGGGAACCCTTTCTCTGAGGTGGGGAGAGGTGCCTTTCGAGGGATGCCAAGCAAAAGGACGGCCAGCAGATCCCAATGCAGGTCTGTCAATGGGAAAGCTGGTGTCGTGCTCCCCCCCTTCCCCCCCCCCCCAAGAATCTGCGCAGCCTACCTTCTTGGCCTCCTTCAGGCGCTTCTGGAGTTCCGCCTGCTGCTCCTGCATTTTGCTCTTCCACTCCTGGACCTGCTCCAGCTGGATCTTGTACTTCTCCAGTTCCTTCAGCTTGGCCTTGTCTTCGTTCCGCTTCATCTTGAGGGTCTCCAGCTTCTCCTCCAAGTCTCGCACCTGCCCTCGCAGAGACTCCTCCTCCTGCCGGGCAGAGAGACCCGCTCATGCCCTCTGGGCCCCTTGGAAGGAAGGGCTTCTGCCACCAACCCTCTACAGTCACCTGGCTCCCCACCACAGTGCCAGACCATCAACTCTGGTCCAATCCCTGCTTTAAGTGAGGAGTGGGATCTTTTCTCAAATGAAACAAACGTCACAGGTGTGTAATAAAAATACTTTCCTTTTAGCAAGGCCTCCCCAAGTATAATGATATGTTTCTTTTTGGAGAATGCCATTCTGCCTCTTGAACTGCCATCCTGGCATGGTCGGTCACATGATCAATGGACCCAACAAATTACGCAACCACCTTTTGCAGCAAGTGACACGTGATTCTTTTTCACCAGCAAAGCAGTCAGTGTCCTTCCTGGCTATGGGCTGCAGCCTACTCTGGTGTGGACTATGTATGGGTGGGGGGGGGGGGGGGAGCAGCGTGCAGCGCTGCCAGCCTTTCTACTTCCAGGACACTCAGAGGTGCCAATGCTGGGATTTAGGGAGTCTGTGGGAAGGTTCCATCCTAACTGGTGGAGCCTTGGATTTCACAGCAAGATAGTCTGCAAGAAAAGGCCACAGAGGCTGCAACTCCATGGGGACAGACCTCTTCCTTCCACCCCTTGGCCACATGTAAGACGTGGGTCTCTTGAGGTTGCTACTGGGGCCTGGCTTGGCTTGACCTTAGGAAAGAGGGTTAGTTCCCATAATACTGAGCCCCAGTTCAGGCCCTTGGCGTTGCCTGGCCCCTTGCAAGTGCCTGATTCCAGAGAAAGGGGGGCAGGAAGCAGACTGTCCACATCCAGGGTTTGGCCACCCTCACCTGCAATACCCAAAACCTGCACCCAGGCTATTACTGGAGGTTGCAGCCTGTCCCTGTTGCAAATGTGCAAACTGGATACACACACACGCACACCCCTTCCCCACCTCACCTTTGTTGGAGACAGGATTGCTGGAGGAGCCACTGGGGATGCCAGAGCTGGGACGGGCACCATGGGGGCGGCCAAAGGGGTCTGTGCGGGAGTGCTTGGTTCACTGCTGCTCATTTCCCCGGCCGAGGCCGAGGCCGAGCCAGAGAGCCCCGCAGTGCTGCTGGAGGTGGCTGAACTGCCAGTTCGGGTAGGCTGCAAGAAAGAGGAAGGGTGAGAACAGCATTTTCACCAGAAGAGATCTGCCAGGCTGGGCATATGCCTCAGCCTTTGCAAGTGGCACCATGTAGATGCAGAACCACTAAGGGCTTCTGAAAGAAATGCCAAGGAACGAGGAGTCCAGCTATCTGCAAAAGCCAAAACTTTTAAATTTTACAGCTCAAAAGGAGGCAGCAGAGTAGCCTGAAGAAAGACCTGTGTGGCCACATGGGGGGTGCTGGCAAAATGCCTATGCTCCTCTCCCCTGCTTTGAAACAGCACCTCAGCCAGACTGACAGGGATGCTCTGGGGGCAGGAGGGTCCTGCTTCATGCTTTGGGGCATCTCCTTCTTCCATCGTTTTCGGTGGGGCAGGGGCAAAATCCACCAAGGTGGTCTTAAACTGAGCCTTCAGGTTGATTCTTCTGCCAAACCGGCTCAGAGCTCTCACCTCCTAAGACCCCAGCGTCTGTGGCCCACTCACCCCCTCACATCGAGTATAGCAGGAGAAAACTATAAAATATAGGGAGAGTAATTATATCACCTGTATTACGTAAGAGCATAAACACTACATCAAAAGTCACTGTTCCCTTTTGTGTCTTTACTAATAACTTGGAGGAAAAGAGGGAAGGAATACTTATCAAAGCTGCAGATGACAAACTGGGTGGGACAGTTAACACCAAAAAAAAGAATAACATTTAAAATTGGTCTTCAAGGTTATAAAAATAGACTGAATACAATGGAAAGAAGAGTAGGAGTAAAGAGACTTGGAGTAAAATCATTTCACTGAGAAAAAAGCCCAGGAGAAGGAGAGGAGTAGTTGAACTGAAAATAGTCCTGGGGAAAAAGCAAAGCAAGGATTGTTGCTTGCAAATTGGATTATGAGGCCATGGTAGGACAAGGTTGCAAAAAAATAAAAAAAAGGGGGGGGAGGCAAACTCAAAATGTTAGGTTGCCCTTTCCAAACTGGGGGAATTAAATGGTTCCAACTTCATTTACTTTGTCCAGGCCCCACATCAAGTGCCACCTCCAGATCAGGGCCTCACCCTGCACATGTAGAGAAAGTGGAAGAGGGCCAGGGAGACAGAAACCAGATCCTAGAAAGAGGTTCTGGACATGTTTGGCCCTGAGAAAAGACTGTGGACTGAGAGGCGATGTGACAGAACTCGGGGGGGGGGGGGGGGAGTTCCCAAAGGAGGAGAGAGTCTTCCCTCACAGGCCCCAGTGGGAGGTTACGACGCAACCGGGACTGCAGTTCCTCAGGAGAAGCTGGGCTCTTGTCCCCAAGGAGGGTGGAGCGCAGCAGAGACAGCTGATTCCTGCAGCAAGCAGGCGCTGGACTCTGGCCAACTATCCGATTCGGAGGTGATTTATTTTCCTCCTTTTCCTTCAAACCATATCCAATTTCCCTCTAGAAGTCTGCCTCATCTCCATTGCAGAGAAAAGGCCTCCTGACCCACAGATGCTGCCCAGGATGCAATCTGAGGAGAGAGAAAGAAACTGAGGAAGGGCCCACCCTCAGGGATCAGGGAGTGAAGAGTGGCAGGGGGAGGTTGGTACTTGCAGACTTGAACGATTCTGTTAACTGCAGCCCTACAGTAAAGCTCTGTTTCCTGGTTTACCTGGGAGAGCTGATGAAACCAGAAGGAACTGAAAATTACAATTAAAGGAAGAAAAAAAGCCCCTTAATTAGGCTTACTACTACAGGATGGAGCAAAGTATTTTAACCATGGAAATATTCAAGGATATGTTTGAACAATGGACCCAGAAGTTAATTTTAACAGTGTCTGCCTCTATAGACAGATTGTGTAAAAAAAAAAGGAAAAGGTTTTATTAGACAAGATTAGGGCTGATCTGAAAGTAGATTTAAAATTACAGGCTACAAGAATGACATGAAAAGATGCCTCATTGGACATACAAATCATCTTGACTGAATAATTAAAAAAGATATATGAACAACAAATCAAGAGAGAGACCTGGACAATATTCCTTTGTTGGACTTACAAAAGAGGTTTGTTAAAGCTTTGAAGAACTTTGTGAAAAGAGACAAGGAAGAAATGAAAAGAAACTAACTTCTAGGATGTTAGAAGGGACTGGAGATCCAGGTTGTTAGAAGTAAAAGGAATGAATATAAAGTTGGCTTATTTGATCAAGGTTAATGGTGAAATAAACCATCCAATAATAATCTGAGGGACATGAGTGATTAAAAGATATGAAATATAAATAAATAAATAAATAAATAAATAAAAATAGATACATTGTTATCTTTTTGGTAACCCTAAAAGGACATTTGCTGGTTAAGATTGAAACAGGATTTTAGGGATTTGTTTACAGGTGAGATATGGGAAGAGATCGCTTGTATTTTAAGAGACAGCAGTTTAGTTACTTCATACTTGTCATGAGGGGGGAAGTAATTTGTTTTCTTTTTCTTTACTATGTTCTTATAATTTTTTTTCTTTTTAGTTTTTTTGCACTTTAAGGTTTTCTTTGTATTCTTTTAAGCTTGTATAAAATTACTATTAAAAAAAAAAGATGATCACAAGGGTGCCCCCCCTCTCACCTTGGGCCTCCTCGTTGTGGTCTGGAGGCCGGCAGGAGCAGAAAGCAGAGGAGGAGAGACAGTCACACGGGGAGACGGGAACAGAGAGACACAGACGGCGGCGGCAGCAGTGGCAGAAGGAGGGAAGAGAGTGAGGGGACAACAAGAGAGACAGAAGCAAGATTAGTGTGCACAGCATCAGCCCGCAAACCTCTGCACTGGGCCCTCTCTCGGCCCCACCGGACACCAGTGGGCCACCCATCTAGGGCTCCTGGTCTCCCCCGAAGTCTGCCCAAGAGGTATAGAACTTGCCACCACAATGGCTGCAAGATTTCACACTCTCTTTCCCCAGAAACTGTCTGACCACTGATGTCACAAGCTGTCAAATCCAATTCTCCCTGGAGTGGTCTTCCATCTCATGATACCAACTGAAGGGATAAAAAAGGACTGCTGTGTGTTCCAGGGCTCGAGGGGCTCATGAAACAGCAGGAAAAGCAGAACCTGACCGCGGGGAAAGGACATCAGAAAGAAAACGGATCCAGTGTCCTTGGTATAGTTCATAGCATGGGCTCCAACTGAAGATGAAACTTAATTTAGTCCAAAACTCAACCGTGTTTTTTGACTGAGATGGCCCAGATGATTTGCTGCAGCCAGAATCCCCCACAGCTGGGAGAACAGCGCAATCTTTGAGTCTTCTCTGGGCCAGAAGTGACTCAGCACCAGAAAGGCATTTCAACCAAGTGCCTGAAGGCCACATCTGACTTTGAGAGACAAGGAGGGAAGCTCTCTGCGCTGACCAGCTCCTTCCTGACTGAGCCCAGTCTCCTCCGGCGCTTTTGGACTATGCATTCAGACCTTGCTTCCATCTTCGACCCACGTCTGAAACACATCTTTTGTTTTAGGACAAGGGGCACTGAAAGCAAGACATCTAAGTCAAAGTAAGCTAAGCAATGCCAGGGACTCCCCAGAATTTGCCAACTGTCTGTAGATCCACTCAGAGCAGCTCTGTAGGATGACTCCATGTGAAGGCAACAATAGCAAAAAAGGCTCCATTAAAACAGCTTCTCTGAGTCATCTGGAATCCAGAAAGAGTATCACAAACAGTCCACCTTCAGTTCTGACCTTCCTCCCCATTTGAGCGAATCCATCTAGAGGAGGAACGGGCCGTGGGACTTGGCTACAGGGGTAGTGCAGAGCAGTGTTTAGGGCAGCCACTCTCCTTGTGATACCTAAAGGGAAAGGAGGCAGCTGGAGCCTCAACGAGTTCACCGTCAAGATAGATCCGACCTAACCTCACACTCAGCGCATCCTCCAAGTCTCAAATCCAGCACATACAGCAGGAAGGGGCTCAAGTGCCCAAAAGATGTCACAGCCACCCACAAGCATCCTAAGTCCTAACAATTTGAGGACCCAGATTGTTGGAGGCAAAATGCTGACTCTATAAACTGCTTAGAGAGGGCTGTAAAGCACTGTAAAGAGATATAGAAGTCTAAGTGCTATTGCAAAGTCACCAGGCATGGCTCAATGTACACGTCTTGGTGTTTGTGGAATAGCAATTCAACCATCCAGAGATTTCTGTTTTTGTGCCATAAGCAGACTATCCTGCTTCTGCATGCAGCTTCAAGACGATCCAAAACGTAAAGCCTGATGCAAGCTAGGATGCCACGAAGAGGCCAGCTCCTGAACTTCCTTCTGAATCCTGCTGCTTCCCTTTCTCAGGCTCTTGGGCCTCTCCCATCATTTCAAGAGGACTGAAAGGAGGAAGATGAAGTGCTTCGAAAGGACAAGTGTGTGGACAGGCAGCTCAGGGCAAATGCTGGGCCAGAAAGTTTCTAATCCCAGAATATGGCAGGTGAGGCCCGGCCCGGCTGCAGGATTTATAGCACCTGGCAGCAGTTGTGAGATCCCTGCAGGACGTGAGCTCCAAGGAAGGCAGAACATGGACTTCAGCCTCCTCACAAAGGGTCGAGCAGACTTCTCCTGCTCTGCATGCCAGGGAACCCCTGTGCCTGCCTTTTGGGGGCTGCTGCACAAGGGCTCCATTTAAATTTCTGCCAATGGGAGTGTCTTGCCTGGGATGTCCCCTCAAGCAGCAAAGCACGGAACAGGTAAGTGGGATCAACCCATCAGAACGCAGGATGTGCACCTCCGCACAGCTGGGATTCATGAGGTGTGTGCATAGGCCCTTCTGTAGCCACCTGCAACCTCCGCTTACCCATCAAGTCCTTGGCAGGGCAAGTATGTGGCAAGGCCTCCGGGGGGGGGGGGGTTGCAGGCACCTCCAAGTCAGGCTTAAGGCAGCTGTTCTTCAGAGGAGGATCAAGCCCCATGGCTGTAAGAATATTTGCAGCTTTCTTTCCAAGCCAAGATTCATCATGACCTCAAAATGCAACAAATGTCTGTTGCCACATCTTGAATGGCTGATTTCACCGGTCTCTTCTGCTGCAGAATGATGCTTCCTAAATTGTCTAGGGAGCTGGGCAAAAGTTTTCCCATAAAAGCAATTCAAGGGGTGCCTGAGGCCTTCCTTGTATAGGGGGAGCAGCACACAGGTGAAGGTGAACCTCCTTTCCTTCCTTCCTAAAGACAAGACAGCCGTGCTTTGCTTTAAATTATAATGAGGAATTTGGGGCAGCCCTGGAAGAATAATTGTCTCATTGTTTTTTTCTCTTCTCTGTATTGAGGCTTCTTTGCTCATTACAATTCACCCAGGCTGCATTTCTCTCCTGCCTATGATGTGTCTCTGGGTCCAGAGGGCCCTTGCTGCCTCTGTAGAAGACCACTCCCCTGGGGCAGGCGGACAGAGAGTTGTCCTTTGCCTTTTGGAGGTGGTTTCTCATTGCAGGGAGATGCTAAAAGGAAAGACTGGATCACTTGTATCCCTCTGACCTCACCCTTTCTTCCTGCCCAACCCATCCCATCCCATTTGCCCTGAAATCACGGTCACAGACAGCTGTTCCTGACTGGGAAACAAATATTGGTTGTCCTGCCTTGCTGGAAAATAACAGATCAGAAGCAAGTCATGGCAAGAGATTTGTGGGCATCAAAATCTTAGATGAAAATACCGGGTGAAAATAAAGCTATGGGTATCCTAAAATTTGGACCTTATAAACTGTATTTCAATCTTCTTTAAATTTCTGTTTATTCCAAAGAGGCATGGGAAGTCCAAATTTCTTTCAGAGTTTCAAAATTGGCTGCGTTCTGTAGGTGTCCTTCTAAACAATAAAAGTACAGAGAAGACATCTCCAAAGTTTTGTTACCATTTCTGATTTCAGAGATTGTGGAGCTGATCCGCATTTTATTCCTTAACAGATTCTGGGGGAAAGAAAGTACGGTAAGTAGGATCCACAATGAAAACTATTGAAGATTTCAAGTGGGAGAGCCGGCCTTCTGGACCTCGGTAAAATTCTGTGAAGGAGGCTGTGGGGCTGCCCCATAGAGTGACTTCCACAAGGTGCTTCCTCTTCAGCGATATGGATGTTTCCTGAGATGAGGGTAGCTCTCCATTCTGGTGGCTCATCCAGAGCTAGACTTCCACAACCAAGCCTAAGCCAGCTCCTAGGCAACAATCTTAGCTTGTTTTTGAAAGATTCTCAAGAGAGCAAGGAGCAGATTACAGAATAACAGAGTTGGAAGGGACCTTGGAGGTCTTCTAGTCCAACCCCCTGCTCAAACAGGAGACCCTATACCAGTGGTGGGATTCAGCCAGTTCGCACCACTTCGGGAGAACCGGTTGTTAGCTTTCTGAGCTGTTTGGCAAACTGGTTATTGGAAGAAATCATTACGGCGGAGAACCGGTTATTAAATTACTTGAATCCCACCACTGCCCTATACCATTTCAGACAAATGGCTGTACAATCTCTTCTTGAAAACTTCCAGTGTTGGAAAATTCACAACTTCTGGATGCAAGTTGTTCTGCCGACTGTTTAGATGTGGGCAATCTGCATTTACTCACTTTCCACACAGGAACTGTTCATAGAAAGTCCAATTTCGAGGGACAATTTTGAGTGTGCAGAAGTTTCTCCATCACCACAAAAGCCAAGTTCCTTAAACCCTGGGAGACATTCCCAGACATTCCCTTTCCTTAAGCGAAGGAGACACCGAAAAGAGCTTTCTGCCAGGAACAAGGCAAAATCTCTCAGCACCAGCAAGGAACAGAGGTTAGCCATAATAAGAGTGGAGGCAGGTGAAAATCTTCAAACAGAGGGGGAAGAGCATCCGTCCGAAATGAACTAACTGAGAAGGGGATTGGATTAGATAAAGTCCCTTCCAGCCCTAAGATTTCATGGTTCCTATGCAACCTGGTCCTCACCATCCCTCCCCGGTTCATTTTCTTCTGCCATGTTCCTGCTAAGCACAGCACAGCACAGCACAGCACCCTTCCTGTGGCTGATCTCTGCCTCTTAAGGCTGCTGCCATCCAACCCAAGCCAATCCTTCTGCGGCCCTCTTTGTAACTTTCCATCCATTTGGACCCACTCCACTTCCCGGGAGAGCAGGAAAGGAAGGTCCTTCTGAAGCTCTTAGCAGGATCTAGAGAAGGGCTGCAGGTTTCAGGCTAAGGGGCCCCCAAGGGTCAGCGAGCCTCCAGAAAGCCTTTTACTTCAGACTACATCCAAACAGCTAGAGAGACTCCCAAGGCCACCACAAGCATCACTCCTGTTATTTGGTCAGGCAACTCAGGAAAAAGCTTGCCCCTTGTCGTCCCTGAGCCTCACACCCTCAAGCCCACCCGCTCAATCTGTAACTGCGGATGGACTCAGAAGTCCAGCTGGGCTGGCCGTGAAGCAAACAACCTCTTGGAAAAAAGAAAGCACCCCAGAGAAGCAGAGACCTCCAACTGCCTGAAGAGATGGGAAGGAAAATGGCTGATGGAGAACCTGGCTTGAGAAGAGAGAAAGGGGGCAATTGGCATGCAGTTTTCCCAGGATGGGCCCACTCATGCCCACCCTGGCCTTGGCAGCCGCACTACTACCCTGCCCGCTGCTGCAGGCAACAACAACAGGAGGAGGAGGAGAGCACCAACTCCTACGCGAAGGATGGGCAACGAAATGCAACTGGGTGCCTCAGAGTCAAGCATTTCCCCCTCCCACCGCCTCCATTCCTGTTTCCTCCCCCCCACAACCCCCCCCCAGCTCTGCCAGGCAAAAGGCTCAGGAGCAGCAGCAGCCGCCCGCCTTAAACTGTACCTTCCGTGTAGTGGCAGCCTGTTTCATGATTGCAGAAGGGAAGGAAGGAGCAGACAGAGAAGAGGAGAAGAAGGGAGAAGAGAAGCAGACAGAAGATTAAACCATTCAGTCAGTCACAAAATCACAGCCCCTCCCGGAGAGCCTGCTGCAAATGGCTGCAGCCCCGTCTTGCTTCCGGAGCCTCCTGGATCCCAGACTGATTCCTGGGGCTGGACAGCTGGGGAGCATCCGAGCAGCAGCCAGAGCCACGGGCAAGGAGGGGGGCGGGGGGGCAGGCGGCACATCCCCTCCACCAGCAGCCTCCAACCATCGCCCTGGTTGCTGATTACATCACCACGCCAGAGCCCTCCCCTCCCCTCCCCTCCCTTCCCTGGCCTTGAGTCCAGAGCTGCGGCTGCTGCTGCACCAGAGATGGGCCAGGCGCCTTTCCCCAGAAAGGGGGGGGGGGGGGGAGAAGTGCACCTGGCATTTGGCTGACTCCCCATTCCCCCTCCCCCACCAATCCTCCCTCCAGAGTTCAAAGGAGCAAGTTGGAGCCTCCTTCCTTGCAGGGTGGGTGTTACCCCGAGTTCTTCCCTTGACCCTCTGTCCAAGGCTGCATCTCTATGGGGTCATCCCCCTCCCACAGGCAAGAGCCTGGCCTTCTGGGAAGGAGAAGGACCACCAAGGTTTGCAATGATGATGCCCCTCAAGAGCCTACATCTTTCTTCCTACCTGGAGTAATAACTAGCTCTTGGTAGAATATCAAGGGCCAGTGGAAATCTCCCAAGACAGTGGCACATGGCCACTTTGCCCTCCCTCTTCCTTCCTCTGGGAAGCTCATCCCAGCCAGAGGGGGTTCGGGATTTATGGCAGAGCCTAGATGGGGGGGGGGTTGTCTGAACTCCTCATCAGGCTGGCTGCCAGCCAAAGCAAGAGGCCCCCGATTGCAAGGCCTTTCCAGAAAGGAACCGGAGGGCCCTTGCTTCTGGCCCAGAAGCCCCCCCCCCTTACTCCTTCCCCATTCCCTGCAGGTGTGGCCGAGGATGGGACGGTTTTGAAAGGGAAGCGTGCTGTTTTGACCGCCAGGGAACAAAGGTAGTAAATGAACAATTCCAGGCAGGGTGAAATGAATCCAAGGACACATTTCATGCCCAGGAGCCTCTGATGCTGCTCCTCCATTTGGAGCTCTGCCGTGTTTGTCCCTTTGCTGGGGCTGGGAAAGGGAGGGGGAAAGAAGAGCCCCCCCCCATTGAAATCCCAGCTGCCCAAAGTCCTGGTCTGGCAGCTCCTGCCGCCTTCAAAGCCTCTGCACAGCCCTCCAAGAGGAAAGAGCTGGCACGGGCCAGGTTTTATCCCTGAGATCCCTTCCCTCCCTCCTGCAGTGGGGCCCCAGGGTGCAACTGGCCCTGTATTCAGGCCCTGCTCAAGGCATTAGGAGTCCATTAAGGTAGGGAGCAAGACTCTTGTTACAGTTCCTAAGCAGACCAGAAGGTCTGGATCCGGGTCTGGACAAACCGGACGTCTCCCGGACTGGGGGTCTCTGAAGGAGACAGACTGCATGATTGGGCCAGGAGAAACTGGATCCGATAAGCACATGTGTCTCAGTATTTCCCACAAGCCCCTTCCCCACGTACTACTTGTACTTGCAGAGTACAGGTAGTCCTCGGCTTGTGACCAGAGTTGAGCCCAAAACTTATGCCTAAGCAAGACAGCAAGACATTTCTTAAGTGAGTTTTGCCCCATTTTATGACCTTTCTTGCCACAGTTCTTAAGTAAATCACTGCAATTCTTATATTAGTAACCGGTTGTTAAGTGAATCTGGCTTCTCCCATTGACTCGGCTTGTCAGAAGGTCGCAAAAGGGGATCACGTGACCCCTGGGGACAGTGCAACAGTCACAAATAAGAGTCAGCTTCCAAGTGCCTGAATTGTGATCACACGACCACGGGAATGCTGTAACGGTCATAAGTGTGAAAAACGATCATAAGTCACTTTTTTCAGTCATGTTGTAACTTTGAATGGTCACTAAATGAATTGTTGTAAGTCGAGGGCTGCCTGTACTCCCAGAGATCTTTCACGAGCAGAAATGAAAGCTACTCTGCTTGATCTGATTTGCAGCAGGTCCCCCTGCTTTTCCTAGAGGAAACAGCGCCTTCCACTGAGCCTGCTCTCTGCCACGTCATGTGGCTGGATTGCGACCGGTTGAAGGCACATGAGCAGCGCACAACTTCAGCTCTACGGGCTGCCTGCCTTTTAACTGTATTAACAGCCCTTGCAAATGTTAAGGACTCAAGTCCTTCTGCAGAAGAAAGAGAATTCAGAGGCATTTGAACTGGGGTCTACATTATGAACCATCAATGAAACCCTCCCTCCTTCCTTCCTTCCTTCCTTCCTTCCTTCCTTCTGAAAAGAGGAAGGGCTTCTCCTGGAAAACAGTCGAGGCAGGCCCAGCCAAGAGAGTCCCACAGGGCAGCCAGAGCAGCCGCCAAGGCTGAGCTGGCAGGCAGAGCCGGGGAGGGCTGGGGACGCCAGGCCCCGAGGAGGCTGCTCCCCAGAGAGGCCGCTGCCTAGAAACAAGGCCCATTCTATGCAGCCACCAAGTGGGGTGGGGGTGGGAATGACACATGATTCCATAAGGGCGGGTGGGGGGGGGGGGAGGCTGTGGGAGGAGATTCCCAAAAGACACGGCCAACCATTGTCTACTCCAGAGCAGTTTATTCTTGGAGAGGCCCCCCACTCCCCTTCCAGAGGCGAATGGCTCCAGTCTGCCAAGAAGGGCAGAGACGGGCCTCTTTCCCACAGGAACCCCCTGGGCACTCAACAGAGGCCCCTTCCTGGCCTCCAAGATCAATCACCGCACCCCAAAAGGTTCCTCCTTTGAAACCAACCTTCCTGTACCGGAAGATTTATTAGTGATTCCTCTCATGATGGCAACCGCAGGATCAAATGAAAACGAATCCATTTTGCATCATCAAATGGCTGACGTTTTGTAAGATCAGTCACACTCCCCCGGCTCCCTTAAGGCAGGGGCAAGCAGGCTGGGGCTGAGCATCCAAGGACAGCCCCTTCCCCAAGAAACATGACCCTGGCCAGGGAACGAACGAGGAGGGGGCGCACTCTCCTGCCCTCCTCTGGCCTTGCAATACTCCTGGGGTGGGGGGGTTCCTGGGCTGCCTCAGCACCTGCGCTTCTCCCAGACCGGAAGACAGATGGCAGGCCCGGGGGGGGGGAGGGAGGGGCCTCCCCCCCTCCCCGCACCCATCTGTCACCCAGAAGGACAGCCAGAGGTACCAACTAATCCAATCAGCAGCTTGCTTGGACTGAGAGAGACAGGCTGCCAAGAGCCCCCCCAGCCCCCTCCTCTGAGGGGCAAGCTGGACTCAGCTTGGTTTGGACAACATTGGGGGGGGTTGCCCTGAGGCAAAGGACAAAGACCGGAGCCCCTCCCAACCTCGCTTTCCCTCCCGGGTGCCACTGGGGCTGCCCTGGTACTCTCAAGGGCACCAAGCCACCTGCAGCCAGGCAAGCCGAGACCTGTTGCCAGAAGCCAAACAGGGGAGACATCACTGCGCACTGGCGGGGTGTGTGTGTGTGTGTGTGTCTGCGAGGCACTCCATAAGGCGGGCAGTGACAGAACCAGGGCCAGATTCGGCACTCATGCAAAGCCACACGGACGGAGGATGGTTCTGCAAGCAGCGGGTGCAAGCAAGCGAGGCATGCAAGCCCAGGCCTCAGGCACATGCAACGACGGGAAGGAGGCAGCAGCGGGCATTCCCTCCCCCGCCACATCCCTGCTGAGGTTCAGAGCTTGTGTCTCAGGGCCAGGAGGAAGGAGCCCCTCCCCCTGGAAACAGGTAGGACCTCTCTTCGGGCAAGCTGGAGGCCAAAGGAGGGAGGGGGGATTCGGCCGCCTGCTTCTGTGGCTTGTTCCTTAGAAACGTGCTAGGACTTTCTGCCCTGGGTGCGGATGGGGGTGGGGGTGGGGGTGGGCTGAGCGGCCCGGCCTCTCCCCCTCAAGCCTCACCTCATTCTCTGCTTCTCCTTCGCTATCTAAAGCAGGGACCCCCCCCCCTTTCAAGGGTTCCTTTCCTTGCTGGGCAGCGTGACCAGCGCTCCAGACCCCTTTGTTTAATTCTCCTCTAATGCCCACCCCCCACACAGAGCCCCTAGCCCAGCAGTGGAAAGCCTGTCCTCCTACTGCTCTTTGGGCAGAGCAATGGAGGGAGGCTCTGGGGCTCTGGGGGTCTCCAACCTAGCAACTTTTAAGACTGCTGACTTTAAATCCCAGGCAGCAATGGATTCTGGGAGTTGAAGTCCACAAGTCTTAAAATCGCCACGTGTGGAGACCCCTGCTCTAGAAGACAGTTAAAGGGCCCAGTGGAGGGGGGAGACGCTCTCCCGCAGCTGGCCTCTGACCCTGGGAGACAGCCCAGCTCCTGCCTTGGGAAATCTGCCCCCACAGCTGCAGACAAAGAGGGGGAAGACCCCATTGCTCTCCCCAAATTGCTGCGGGGATTAGCAGGGCAATCCCCTCCGCTCATGGCCAGGTCAGGCGGGGGGGGGGGAGGGGAAGAAGGGGGGAATCTGGGTTTACAGCTTTCTTTGTGGCTGCCAGAAATCCAAAGTAAGCCAGCTGGAGAATTAGCAGCCTCTTTCCAGGCACCGCTAAGCTGATGATGGGATGTACCCAGGAGTTCCAGGGAGCCCTTGGCCAGTCAGGGACCCTGTCACACCACTCGTGTGCCCTAACGGGAACATCCATGCAAGGGGGACGCATGCGTGTATGCAGCAGTTGAGGCCACGGCAGCCACGAGCATGGCCTTTTGCACAACCATTTCATGCGCACGAGAAAAAAGAGGCACCACCTTTTTAGGTTTCACTCCGCGCTGCATAGAAAGAGGACAAAAGGACAAGTTAAATCAGGGGGTGGGGGGGGGGGAGAAAGCCAGTGGCTCTGAACGAAAAGGTGTTCCAGGTGTTCCTGCTTTGAGGGTGGAAAGCCGAACGAAAAGTCCGTTTGCCCTGGACCACCCACACCTCCCCCTCCCCAGGTCAAGTGCAGAATCAAAGCCCAGCAGGGAAGGGGGTGGGAGCTGAAGCCCCCTTTAGCGGCTGCGGTTCACCAACCCTTTCCAGGACCCTCACCCCACCCCCACCCCCTCAGGCCAGAGAGAGCTGCAGTTTCCAGGGCAAGGAAAGCACCCAATTTGTCTCTGGACAGGAGACTCAGAAATGCTTCCCCTCTCCCCCCACCTAGAATTAAGCAAGGCCAGAAGTGCTTGTCAGACGCAACCATGTGATGGGCTGGGGTCCCCCAAAACCACCCAGCAACCTCTCCCCACCCCGTACAACCTAAAGCCCAGCAGAGCAACATCAGCCAGACAAAATGTGAAGAGTTTTGCGTATTTGTGGATTCCTTTACCACACAGCAATCCTCCTTCCTTTTCCTGAACCTCACGTTCCAGTTTTCCTCCAAAACAAAGAAACAACAAAAGGCCAAAGATACGACAAACCGCAGGAATCCTGATCACTTTGTGGGAAATTATTTCAACGTTTTATTTTTATGGACACATAAAAATGCTTTTTGCAAAGCACAATTCAGCTACGCAACATCCGGTTTCTTTGTCACCACTGTGCCACGTTCTCACTAGCAAACACCCTGCAAAGAGGAGACGGTTCCACTGCCCCATTTGCCTCTTTCATTCATGCTCTGTGACTGCAGAACGACAGACAGACACGGGCGCAAGCGCTTCCCAAGGTGAATTCTTTCCCAGGAGGAAGGACCGAGAGGCTGTGGACAGGAAGGCTCAGGAGCCCTTTCGGCACGGATCCCTTTCCTGGAGCAAGCCCAGCTCTGCAGCACATGGGCCAGCCTGTGAAATGACAGGAGGGCAACTCTCCCCGTCCCCCCGCCAAGCCTGCCCAGGGAGTCCATGGTGGGACCAGAGCCTGTCTCCAGGCACAGGCCCAGCCCAGTGGGACACAAGCAGTGTGCTTAACTGACAGCAGCTGCTCTCCGAGAACACAGGGGATACAGCCACAGCTGTCATCCCTTCTGGGAAACCTGTGTTTCCAAGCTCCACCCCAACTCCAAACAAAGTTGTCTGCCTCTTAAAACTGGGAGCCCCTAATCCAGGCCATGATTTGCCCCTCCAGTTCAGGGCAGGGAAAGAAACCACTGGCCCCAACCCTCGCCTGGTGGGGGAGATGCCAAAGGCTCAGAGGGAGCTCCTGTTATGGATTGGTGGTGGTGGTGAACGTTCAGACCTGGGCAGGCACCAAACGTTGACTGGCTCTGACCAAGAACAGCACAAGAGCCAGGACAACATGAGGCAGTCAGAGAGATCCCAGCATTCAGGATCTCAGCCACTGCCTCACATGTTTGCAGGGCACACAGCAAGCAGGTCCCTTCCTTTCCGCAGCACTGATCTGGGCCCAGTTCATTCAGAGGGGGACAACTGGGAGCAGGGAGGCAAGAGCTTTGGGGCTGAGGCCATGGGGCAACGGCTCAAGGAAGGGTAAAGGCCTGGCCGGAGTAGAGAGAACCAAGAGAACCAAGAGAAGAGGCCCCCGAGGCGGGGCTGCAGAAGTTGGGGGAAGGGGGGACCAGCTCCGAAGAAGGCCCAGAGGAGCAGCTGCCTCCCTGCAGCACCAAACGGAGAGAACCAGCTTGGCTTGAGGATGGACTGGATGGAGGACCAGATGAAGAGGCCATTCGATGGACAGAAGAAGCAAAGGAACAAAGAAAAATGCTGAGCCAGACCTCGAGATGGAGGGGGCCAGTTTCCCATTTCATCCCATGGACAGTTTACAAGGATGGATAAAGCCATAAAAATATAAAAGCAGAAGAAAATTCTAACCCTTCCAAAGTCAGAATTCTTTTATGTGTCAAAGGAATCAGAAAGAAAGCAGGAAAGAGCCCTCCGGCCTGCTGGAAGGCTTCATTCGGGGGGACGACCTAGAAGGGCTTCGCTTCGAGCTCACGGGGAACAGACCTTCTGAATTCTCAGACCTTTTCATCAAGGGCTGATGGGGAATCAGCTGCTCCTTTCGAGCTGAGCACACGGGGCAGAGGTGGTGTGTTTTAGGTGGTTACGAAAAGGGTCAGGGTTACGGTTGTCTTATGTAAAGACCCCCCCCCCAAATAATTGCAAAACATCTTGTGGGAGAGGGGTCTGGCCACACTTTTCTCTTGCAATGTACATCAGACAGGTACAGGGGACCTCAAACGATGACATGGCAGAAATAAACTACTCACCAGTTTGCTGGCTTTGGGCCCTTCTGAAGAATCTGGAGGAGAAAATCAAAATAACAACATTTTTGAAAGTGATTTTATTGGAGGAGGTGGGGCATGTATTTCCATATGCCACCCAAGTCTGCATTTACGAACTTCTGGGGAATTCTCTGAACTCGTTTGGAAACAAGAACTTTGAAGCAAGAGTCCTGCATGCTGCCCACTCTAGATGTGGCCCCCGGGGCCTCCAGCAGGGAATCATGGAAGGCTCACACAAGAATATGTGCCAAGTCTGTTTGTGGTTTAAGAGTTCTGGGGTGCTTTTTGTTCCACTGCTGCCCTATTAGTAACACTTCATCTGATACTCAGACTATTTTGTTTATTATTTCTTTGATTTATTGTGATTATTCATTTCCCTATCTTTCAGAGCTGGGATTCAACTGCGTCCATAGTGCTCTCTCCCTCCCATTTTTTCTTACCATACCCCCTTCCCCCCATGAGGTAGGTTGGCCAAGAGAAAAAGATACTACTGGGCCTCCATCTGTCCATCCCCTCCTATTGTGCACCACCCACCATGGCTCCTGGGCTGGAGAGGGGGACCACTCAAAGCCCCCCAGGGAGCTCCTGGAGCTGAGGGGTATGGGTCCACATGGGTCTCCCAGTCCCAGCCTAGACCTTCACACTGCAGCAGCCCCCCCTGCCAGCTCTGCTGCTGACTGGCATCACTAGCAACCAGTAAACCTGCAGGGCGGAGAGGCCGATATTTGCAGTGCGGCTATCATAAACACTGTCCCTGCCTTCAACTGGACCTGGCCTGGACTGAATGTCCAGATGGAAGCAATGCAGGCCAAGCCGCAAAGGGAATCAAAGGGCCCAGCAAGGAAGAGAAAAAGGGAAGCTCTGCTCCCTGCACTCCAGGCTCCGAGTCAGGGCCAGCTGGGAAGTGGGCAGAGGTCCTTTCTCTGACCTCTTGGGCACCCCCAGTCATCTATCCAAGCTCTGGGATCAAGCTCTCCTTCTCTGGCTGTTTTGGGGCCCTCTGCAGCCCACTCTCTGCTAATGGCAGCTGGGGAAGCCAGAGCTGAAAGAAAGAGAGCTGTCAGCAGAGCCGTGACAAAGCCTGCGGGCCTGTATCGTCTGTGGCAGTTTCCAGGGAAACCTTCTTGCAGGAGGCTGCACCTCCTGCAAAATCAAATGCTGCTTAGAGGCTGCTTCCCTGCCGCCATCTTTCTGGCATGCCAGCTCCTGAATAGCCATCTCACCTTCTGCCTGAAAATCATTTTTTTTTCCAGGCCTGAAGTGGGCCCCTCCCCTTTCCTTGGCCCTGGGGGATGCAAGGCTCCCCTGGGACTGAGCCGATCTGTGGATGGCTTTGGCATCCAGCCCTGGCGAGCAGGGGCAGCGAGCTCCCCCATGAGCCAGGATCCGTGAGCATCTGGGGGCTTCTGGAATGCCACCTGCCAGGAGCCCCGTGAAGGGCAGCCCCTCACAGCCAGAATCTCCTCGGCTGCTCCTCTGAAAGGTAAGACATGGCTGCCCAGAGAGAGGCAACGGGCCACCTTCTCAGAAGGGGTCAGGCCCCATTTCATGAGGATTTCACTCTTTGCATGTGCGCTCGCAACCTCTTTTATTCCTACATAAATTGCTTCAAGGGGCAATGCTCAGAATCATGGCATAGAAGACAGGCGGCTTCCCAAGGTTCCCAAAGGAAGAGACACATCTGCTAGGGCAGGGGAGACATTTTCCATCATAAATGGCCAACGTACAGTAAACAGGCAGGGGACGTCCCCAGGAGGCCAAAAAAGCCGAACACCCTACCTCTCTTGGGGACCCTTGATGCCGAAGCCTCCGGGGTTTCTGGGGAGGTGGTGTCTGCGCCATCCTCAAACACCTGGATCTAAAGAGAAAGGAGTGAACAAAATGGCCTCTGGCTTCTTCCTTCCAGCTTCTTCTGGCCTCAACGCAGCAAAAAAAGGCTTTCCCTGCACAGCACTGCATCCACCCTCATGGCCAGCATCCTTGGGACTGCCCTCCCTCCTTTACCGACCCAGAGTTTCAAAGATGCTTCATGTCCTCCGTGAGCTCCAGGAGCTGCCCAGACAGGAAGGGGCCACCCAGAGCCCTGGCAGATCCCTGAGGGTTCTTGAAGCAGCCAAGGCCCAACTGGGAAATTCTGGGCTTCGGCCTGCCCCTGGCAACCGCCTGTCCTGCAAACTCCGTCTGCAGCCAATGAGGAGATCAGAATTATAGGAGCCACTCTTTGTCTAAAAGCTGCTGGCTGCTTACCTGTGCCTGGCTGCAGTTCTTTCAGCAGCCATGTGAATTCCTCACAGGCGAAGCTCTGCACATTGCCTCATTCGGAGCCTTTAGAGCCAACAGCCCACCCTCCACGCATTTCATGCCACGATTCCTCAGGCCCCCAGGGCAGATGCAAGGAAAAGCAAGGGCGTCTTGAGACCCACGGGAGGTAGGTGGTATGCTTCACAGATGGCCACTTGAGGATTCAAAGCAACTACTTCTCCACTCGACTCTGGTATTCTCACCACCCCGGATACCCCTTCCAAAGTTGGCATCTCTTGAGGAATGCGGCCCAGCCCATGTGGGTGAACCTGGGGAGGAGCTCCAACAGGAGAAGAGCTGGGAGGAAAGTGCCCTGGCTGCCTGTTGCACAGAGGCTCAGCCAGGAGAGAGGAGATCTCCAGGAGCCACAGCTATCCAGCATCCTTCTGGACAAAGTGCAGCAAAGTCCTGGGGCCCTGAACCACGGACTGGAGGCTATTGGGGGCTTCCATAGGAAGCACTGGAATGCTTGGTATCGAAATGCATCAGGAGCAAAGGCGGGACACGAAAGCCACAGACCACTAAGCCAGCATTACTTTTAGGAATGTAGCGGCCAAGGAAGGAATTAAAAATAATGTTATATATTCTCATTTGGCTTTAATGACCAGTGCCTTTCATTTTGATTTATATTTACCTTTATTTATTCATTCATTTATAACTGACCTTCACTATTTTTTTTATAAACAACTCAAGGTGACAAACAAACCTAACGCTCCTTTCTCCTGTTCTGCTCCCCACAACAACAGCCCTGTGGCTGAGCTGAGCGAGGAGGACTGGCCCCAAGTCACCCCACCAGCTTTTAGGCCTAAAGTAGGACTAGCCAGCTGACCCAAGTAGGCCAAGGTTAAATGCGTATGAATTGAAAAGTAGCATAAAAATCAAAATCCAAAATCATTCTAAGAGTCCCAACCAAGCATATCATGCCTGCTTGGATGTCAGAATTTATCTCTATCTGAGATAGATAGATAGATGATAGTTAGATAGATAGATAGATAGATAGATAGATAGATAGATAGATAGATAGATAGATAGATAGATAGATATGATAGATAGATAGATAGATAGATATGATAGATACATAGATAATCATCAGGTTCTTCTTGTGTAATTCTGCAACTGCTTCTCGGCAGCCAAGACCCGGAGAAGTGAGTGGCAGGAGTGATCAAAAGAAGGCTTTGAACTCTGCCCCTCCCTGTGGCTTCCTCAGGCCCCTTAAAGCAAGCGAAGACCCAGAGGGGCTTCCCCCCTCCATACACACGCATGCACGCGCGCACACACACACACCCTCCCTCCCTCAAGAAGGAAGAGGGGGAGGCTGCTGTTGATGAAGGGAGGGAGCATTTGGGGCCACACCAGTAGAGGCTCACCTGTGATTGTCTCACGAAGATGCCGTGGTTCTCCTCGCATGTGAAGTACCGCCTGCCCTGCACCGTCCCATCATTTTTGCCTTTGGCTTCATCCAGGATGACGCCGACCCATTTCCCTGTCGCAAAGAGGGTGGCCCCCACATATGCCACTGTCCCACGGTGCCCCTTGCCGATTACTTCCACTCGGGCACCCACTTTCAGGGGCTTGCCGCCCACTTCCGCGCTCATCCTGGCACTGGCGCTGGCGACCTAGAAGAGTCAGCACAAGAAGGAAAATGGTGGGCCATCTGCGCGTTTGTTGCTCGTAGATTTCCAGACCAGTTTTCCTGCGGAACATCAAGGCAACCCATATGGCTCTCTCTTCTTATTTGGCCCCAACAACGATCCTGTGTGGTAGGCTGGGCTGAAGGCCCCAAGTCACCCGAGAACTACCATGCTGAGGTGGGGAGGACTAGAACCTGGGCCTCCCAGCCCAACAACCGTTAACCAAGATGCCCACAATGGCAGCAGTGAAGGTCTTCCAGCCACATTGAGACCAAGAGCTGCTTTGAGTTCCAGAGGAAGTAGGAAGCCCAGTCACTGCCCATTCGGGTAAAAGCTCTGCACCTTCTTCTGGGACATTGGACAATCCTGAGCCTCCTCGGGACCTCTTGGGTTGATTCCCAGAGCCATTGCTCAGCCACGGATGCTGACCCTGCTCACTTGGTCCCTAATGGGAGGCCTCTGGAGGAAAGGCCTTCGGACCTCCATCTTTGGTTCCAAGGGCTCAGGGCTCCTGAAGGCAGCCAGTGTGCCAGGAAGGGGATAAACTGGGCTGAGTCCAAACCAGTGATGAAATCTAAAATTTGTTACTACCGGTTCTGTGGGCGTGGCTTGGTGTGTGTGTGTGTGGGGGTAATGTGACTGGGTGGCTGTGGCCAATTCTTTTTTCACTTTTAAAACCATTTTTTCTACAACCTCTTCGTGGAAGAGGTTGTAAAAAAATGCTTTCAAAAGGCTCTGAGGATCCCAGCTGAGCTGCCTGATTGTCAGAGGCTTTTTTTCTTTTAAATGCCTCTGACGATCAGGCAGCTCAGCTGGGATCATCAGAGGCTTTTGAAAGCATTTTTTCTACAACCTCTGAAGAGGTTGCAGAAAAAAATGCTTTTAAAAGCCTTTGAGGATCCCAGTTGAGCCGTGCCATCATCAGAGGCTTTTTTTTTAACTTTTAAAAGCAGTTTTTCAGCCAAAGAGGTTGTAGAAAAAATGCTTTTAAAAGTAAAAAAAAAAGCCTGTGATTGTGCGGCTCAGCTGGGGGGGTGCAGGGATTTTTGCTACCGATTCTCCGAATCACCTGCCTCCATTGCTACCGGATCGGGTGATCCGGTCTGAACTGGCAGCATTTCACCCCTGATCCAAACCCCAGGGAGCCTCTCTGGGCAAACTCCAGTGTAAACTTGAGAACCCAACCTGGTCTGAAGCAGCTATGGTCCTGGCATCAGCCCTGCCCCATCCAGAGGGAGCCTGGGCATCCAGCCCTGTGTGGAGCCTCCATTGCCCAGCAAAGAGGACAGGCAGAACTGCTTTCCAGCACCACAAGCAACTCTCTGTAATGAGAGATGCGGAAATAAATAGTAGAGAAGCTTCTCCCAATTGGTTCCCTTGGCTAAGTTCATGACAGTGTCATGGAAAAGGGCCCTGGATCTGAAGAGAGGAAGACCATTGTCTGTTTGGAAACCTCAATGGGGATCAAGATGCCCCCAAGGATCCTCCCACTGCCTGGCACTTGGGAGAAGCCTTATTCTAGGCCAGCTCCCTCTCCAGGCTCCACAGGGACTGACACTGCCCTTGTTTGAAACCCCAAAAGCCTTCTGGAGTGGCCTGCGCCTAGCAGTGAACACCTGATTCTCCTGCCTCTAGTTTAATTTCCTGCAGTCAGCCCGGACCCTCATATTCCCCGTCAAAAGCCCTCGTCCCAGTCCAGAAGCCCCATCATGAGAGCAGGAACAGCCTAGCAACTCCTATTAATCACTGCTCTTCTTACCCCAAAAATCTCAGGGCAGCATGCCTCTAAATCAAAATCCAAGAGGCCAACGGGCCTAAAGTGAACCCCAGATCAGGGAGGGAGGGGAGACCACAGGGGAGTTGCTTGGCCCCCCGCCTCTTGGCATATGGGCAGCTTGGCAGGACAGAATGGGTGCCAGTTGATTGACAGTTAAGGTTATTATCTGTGTTCTGCTCTTATTGATTTCATTATTCATTTATGTATTTAACAGTCTTATATGGCCGCTCATCAGATGAAACACAACTCTGTGCAGCTCAAGCAGCAATAAAAATCAAACATCTGGTCCCTGACCAGCAATCCCCATTCCATCCAACAGCAGTGTAACCCTCAGGCTCCAGCCACACCTCTCCCAGGGCCTGGGGGGAAGTGCAGCCTTTCTTTCTTTCTTTCTTTCTTTCTTTCTTTCTTTCTTTCTTTCTTTCTACAAGATTAAAAAGTGGGGGGGAAGGGGGCTGGATCCCAGGGTGTCCCGTAAGACAGGACTGTAATGAGAAGGATGTAGAGGAAGGGAGCAGAGTGTGCCCGGGAAGGAGGTGGGCTCTGACTAACCCATCCACCCCCTTCAAGATGCTCACTGACAGGGCCTGTCGATGTGGTTGGGGCACCCGCATCCTATCAGGGTGAGAAGGTTCCCAGGCCAATGTCACCAAAGCCTTTCAAGGTGATAACCCACACCGTGAATTGGCCAGGAAGCAAACTGGCAACCGGTGGTGAAACTGCCCCGCAGCTCGGTTCTGTAGCAGCTGAAGCATCTGGATACTCTTCAAGGATGGCCCCACGTGGAACGCATTACAATAATCCACCCATGAGATCGCCAGAGTGACTGAGCGCAGAGGCTCCCGATCCAGGAAAGGGAGCAACTGGTGCACAACACAAAATTGCCCAAGGGCTCTCCTAACCGCACCTGCCACCAGCTCATCAAACAGGAGTTTCGAGTCCAGAGTTGCACACGGGGTCCATCTGGAGTAGGACAGCCCTGTCCAGAACTGAAGTCGGTCCCTATGTGTGCTGTTAGGTTCTGGAGCAGTTAAAGTTTCCAGGTGCCCTTCAAGGGCAGCCCAGAACCCTCTGGGCCTTTTGAAGCTTGTACTGGCTGATGCACAAAGCAGGTGCCGCTTCTGTCGCTGGGCCCCCAGTGCACTTTAGGTCATGCCCAGGACGGCTTGCCTTGTTTAGAGACCACAAAACAGTACAAAGCAGGACCCTTTTGCCTCTGCTGGTTTATGTTTATCGAGAAGGGATGGAACCATGCAAAACCAGGTGGCCAGGCGATGGCAGAAGGGCAGGGAAATAAGTGCGTTTCTTTGCCACACCTTTTTTTATTTACATATTTTATTTATTTGTTTCGATTTATAAACTGCCCTTTTCCAACCGGATTCAGGGCGGTGAATAGCCAAGGTAAAACATGATATATAAAAATTAAAACAATTTTAAAAAATATTAAATGATTTCGGCCGACAAATTAAAACAGTCCAATTTAAAATCAATTACAATTAAAAACAGAGGATAGGATCAAGCCAGCCTGGCTAGGTGAAATAGGTGGGTTTTAAGGGCCCGACGAAAAGTCCGGAGGTCCGGTATCCGGTGTATCTCCGGGGGTAGGTCATTCCAGAGGGCGGGTGCCGCCACAGGGAAGGCTCTCCCCCTGGGGGTCGCCAGCTGACATTGTCTGGCCGACGGCACCCTAAGGAGACCCTCTCTGTGTGAGCGTACTGGCTGGTGGGAGGCTATTGGCGGCAGAAGGCAGTCTCGCAAATACCCAGGCCCTAAGCCATGGAGCGCTTTAAAGGTGGTCACCAACAGCATCTCTCAGGCCACTTCCGCTCCTAGAGCTGAGCCAGAACCTGGGGCCCACCTGTGACCCAATCCGAGGCTGCTGTCCCTGACGTCTTCCAAGCAGCAGCTAAGACCGCTTGCAGTGAGCTATGCCCAGAGCCACCCCAGCTCCCTCTGATGCGCCATTGGGCTCATCAGGGTCCTCCCTTCCTTCCAGCAGTAGGGCCAGCAGGAAGGGACTGAGGACAAGGTCTCCCCCTGCCACCATAGCCCAAGACAAGCACTAGCTGCAGTGAACGCAACCAGCCTGACAGTCCGACACCCGTCACCAGCCGCTCCGTCCCTAACGAGGAGAAGGAGGAGCTCTAGGAGAGAGGCCGGCCTTCCTTGGCTTCAGTAAGCGCTTGGCCACCGTAGGCTTGAATCTGAGTTTACACCCACATCCGGTCAGGCCCCCTCGTTTCCTGCCAGCACTACTCCAGGTGTCTCTCACCCACTTCACCTTCCAGAATAGCAACACCCGCCCACCCTGCAGCTGCAAACAAGCTCACAGCATCAAAAGCACTTTAAAAAATTAACATCCAGTAAAACCCATCAGAAAAACATCCAGAAAAATTAATGCTCCACTAATTAGGAACTGGCAAAGTGAACTATCGGTAAGCAAACCCTGAGGCTTGATTCCCAGCAAAAGCCTGAGAGAAACCCCGGCAGCCCCTGCTCAGAGCCCCCAGCACTTCTGAACCCTTTCCTAGCTGGCAGGAAACCTCCGTGGAGCAGAAATGTTCCCCTGTCTCCTGCCGGAGGTGCCACATGCAGAAGGCGGGAAGACAGCCGGCCTGTTTCATCTGAAAGCTGCCTGCCATTGATCAGCCTCACCAATCTCTTCCCTTCCTATACCCTAAAGCCACAAAAAACTTGGACTGTAGCGATGCTGGGAAAGAAGACTGCCTACCTGGCCAAAGCCCTGAGCCAGCTGACAGACGTCTGAGGAGACCGTTGCCTGCAGGTGAAATCCCCCTGGGCCTCCAACTGAGGCTCTCCTCACCAGCCCTCCAGGAAGACGGGGGCTCCATCGCTTACAGATGACAGGATGGGCACAGCTGAGAAGGGACCTGGCTTTACTGCTGCGGCAAGGCTTCCAGGCAGAGGAACTGAAGTGGACCTCAAAGGCAACCCAGGCAGAAGCGCAGATAAAGGGATCAAAGCCAAAATCTCCAGCGTCCAAACTGACATTTGACAAAAGCCCAAAACTGCCTGGAAAAAAAGCTGCCAAGGTAGCTGAGGATGCGAGAGGAAAGTGGAGGGCCACCAGGGGACACAGAGGATTCTGCCTGGTTCTGATTTAATGACTCTGCAAGGAACAGCAGCCAACACACAATAACCAACCGCCTCCATTGGCCGCCCCTCCTTTCCTAAAGTTGCGACTTCAAACCTCTCAGCCCCAGAGGACCTGCCTGTCTGGGCATTCCGGTCAGAGGAAAGCCCCCCCCCCCCCCCCCCCCGCACACACACACACTCTGGGCCTTCTCCTGAGTCACTCCCAATCAAGGGAGCTGCTCTCCCTGCGTGATTCCTTCCCCTTTCAGAGCCAAGACATTCATTCATCTCCAGTCAGGCATTTTCAACTTGAGTTACAGTAACTGAAGGATGATTGGGCTGATCTAACAAGGTTTTAAGCGGCTGTTTTATTTTCTGCTGTGAGTAACAGGACAAAAAACAAAAAGCCAAGTTTGCATAAGGGTAGGAATGTGGGGCAAGAAGCAAGCACGTTGGCACATGCCTTGCCTTGCCTTCACTCGTAACCCCTACCTTTCACCTCTCTCATTAATTCTGCAACAACAACCATAAATGGTTATGGTATTAGCCAGGCCAAGCCACAAAGTCCAAAATCATTTTCTCTTGGGAAGGCCCAAACAAAGAAGCTACAGCTACTGGCTACGATCTGTGTTGATTTTTCTAAATCCAAATGCAAGGCAACCACCCAAATGCTGCTCAGCATCATGTGTCTAGTCCCACAATCTCCCTGTGTTCTAAAAGAAATCAAAAACAAAACCACCACGCAACGGGAGACACCGCCTTTCACTTTTCCAGTGGTCCATCTCTTCGAGGACACCATGCCCGGAGACACCACCTGTCCACATGTTCTGGAAAGACATAAACACCACCAAAAGTTTTCCTCATCCTGAATCAAACGATTGGCATATCACAGCTCAGAACTGGCCAGGGGTCATTTCCCAGCCTATCTGGTGATGCTGCCAAGGAGTGGCCTCGGGATCTCCTGCCTGAGAAACCTCTCTCCATCCCTAAGCTAAGGTGCAGTGAGCATCAAGGCCTCCTTCAGGCCTGGACAATGGCTAAAGGAAGGTTCACAGAGGGAAGCGGACACCTCTGGAAGGCTGACCGCATTTTGCATTCGAATGGTCAGATAACTTCCTCTGGCCTCCATTAACCAGGCAGCGTCACTGCAGGAGTAGCCGGGGTAAGAAAGGCACAGCTGGAAAGCGTGGGAATGCCAGTCTTCTTCAAGCCGCTTGTGCTTCCAGGCTTTGCACAAGAGAAGGAAGAGGAAGCTGCTCCCAAGTCCCAAGAGCTCAAAGCACATTGCCACGCCACCCCTCTGATGGAAAAAGGAATTGGAAGAAAATGGCAAAACCCACAAGAAGAGGGGCCCACTGAGCGTGCAGGGGACAACCAGGCCACAATGGGCTGGCAGTCTGGTCTTTCAGAGACCGTCCACGACCCTCTCGGTTTCAGTGACCAAGAAGGGGCAAAGAGCCAAGAATGGGAAGGGTGAAGCACGGGCCCCAGGTGCCCAGCTGACTGCCAAAGAAGCCAGAGGCAAATCCCAACTGCAGGGGCTTTTCCGGCAGAGAACATCAGCCCACATCCCTCCTCTGGACACACAAAGCAAGGCCAGGGGGAAACAAAACATGGCACCTTCCTCCTTGTTCTCTCTCCCTCTCCTCACCCACCCACCCGCTGGTGCTCCTCCCCTGCCTGGAGAGCAGCCTGGTACCCAGCAGGAGCCCCGAGCTGTCCAGTCCTGCGCCCCTTGTTGTCACTCACCTGGCCATAGTGGTGTCTCTTGACCTGGGCCATGCTGATGCTTTTTCCTGCCAATTTTGCTCCGGAAAAGCAGCCTCAGCTCATAGCCAGGACAATCTGGCAAGATCCTGCTCTTAGGTGAGAGAGGAAGCGACCATTGCTGGGTGCCGGGCGGAGACCCCAGGGAGGCCAAGGTAAAAGAGGCCTTTTTGTGGGAGAGGTCCCTGAGCCTCACACACACAATCCTGCCCAGCTGATGGAGACTCACTCTGCGCTAGTGCTGCTCCAGACTCTTGTCACAGGAACTGCCAGCCCACTGGGTCCTAATGCTAGATTGTTCTGCCCCAGGCCCACAAAAGCAATGTGGGAGGCAGGGACCCAGAGAGCCCCCAGCTCTGGGACTGACCCAAAGAGCAGCACAGGGCAGGCACTGGCAGCCCCAGCTCAGCTGCAGGAGGCTCCCTTCAGCTCAGGAAGGTTCCAGAGAACCAGGATGACAAAAGCATCATGCCCAGATCTACAGCTTTGAGCTCCACTCTTCACAGGAACAGCACACACACACACACACACACACACACACACACACACACACACAGAGAGAGAGAGAGAGAGAGAGAGAGAGAGAGAGAGAGAGAGAGAGAGAGAGAGAGAGAGAGAGAGAGAGAGACCCCCTTTTGACCAGCAGGGCACTCATCTACCACCCCTGAATTGCTCTCCTGGGTTGTAGAGATGGGCTCCTCTCAGCAAACCAAAAGGGAATGTCTGAATGGAAAATGCTCAGGCCCCACAGAGGCTGACCTGGTCTGAAGGTCTGCAGGACCAGGCTGGCTGGGGTCCAAAGACTCCACGAGGCGTCCTGCCAAAGTATCCCTCTCCCTGCAGCCATGGAGCCACTGGATGGAGCAATGAGGAAATGACACGTTGACACCCCCCCAGGCCCCTCTGGGAAATCCCCAGCAGGGTTGGAGTCCTCTCACTCCACAATTGAGCAGGGCTCCCTCAAAGGACACCCAAGGAAGCCAACAGTGAACAGATTCCACCAGGTCTCACCCTGGCTCACTGAGATGCTTCTTAGACTCTCCCCAGCATAAAGTGCGATACTCTGAGATCAACAAGATCACTCTCCCTCTGCCTCTCTTATACGACAATGGATCCACGATCCTGACTATTAGTGACTCCATCCAAGATTAGGTTGCATTGTTTATAAATGCGGACATAATTGGCCTTCTCCAAAATGTCTGCACTGGACACCACTTTCTCAAGCACTGTGTACAAAAAGGAGCATTTACGACCCTCTGGATCCACGGAGCGCTTTCCCCCTCTGCAAGCGACAGGGCCATTTTATCATGTAAGGATCCACCAGTCACTGCTGGGGTCTTCCTGGCCAACCTCCAGACGGGCAGGGGTCAGCAGATCCCTCCAAGGGCTCCACAAGCCAAAAGTTGTTCCGTTCATTGGAACAGAGCCTCAGCACAGCCCCCATGGGAAGAAACATTCATGCCAGAAAAAGGCTACGTGATTTTTATCCTCAAAATTCTTCAGAAATCCTTCACGTAGAGTCACGTAGCTCCTGATGAGCCGGAAGTGTCATGCAAAGGATGTGACTGGAAATGCAAGGATGGGAGGCCACCAGGAAAGCTTCCCTGGCTGCCTCTGCAGCACACCACCAAACTCCATACGCAGACCGATAGGAGCCTGCCATGGTCCACCTCGCCCTGCTCTCCCCTCAAGCTTTTACAACACTGAGCAGAACTGCGCCTTTAAAGAAAAAAGGAGGCAGAAATTGGTAACAGCAAAAAGGCAAAATTTGGCAAAGCTTAGCAGAATCAATATAGCTTAATAGAGAAAAACAGCAGGATTTGGTCCCAGCTAATGCAACCATTTTGGCAAAGTAAAAAACCAAAGCTTTGCCCAGGAAGCTTGACCACCTCCAGCTATTCACGTCTACTCCAAGGACAGAGACGGGCTCCTCCTTTGGCCCAGTTCTGAGAAAAAGCTCCAAGTAGAGCTGGGCTCTGGACAGTGGTAATGGGCCCAGAGTCTCTCGGGGAGGCCCTCCTTGCAGGGGGGCTGGAGTGGCCACAGCTGCAGGAGATGCGTGACCCGAGAGTCACAGGACACCCCACCCAAGGCCTATGGCCACATTAGTGCCCCCTCCACCTGACCACAACTGCAGATGTTACTCGGCCAACATTCAGATCTACCAGCCAACTTTGAATGATGCAATTTTGGGCCATGCTCACCTTATCAAAAAATATCTGGATAGAATTGGCCCCCACCTATATTTGGTGACATCACAGCCCGGGATGGCTTCCAAGGAACAAGGAGCCCAGTTGCAGCCTTCCCCCCCATCTGTACTAGGTAAACCCGGGAATAATTGGGTGCAACTAGGAAGGTGCATTTCTAAGTGAGATGGGTGGCATACAAACCTAATAAATAAAATAAATAATAAGGTTCCCTGAACCTGTCTGGCGTTTTGTCCTTCAGTCCAAAGGACAATGCCTTTGATGCCAAGAAAAGGGGTGGCAGGCATTTCACGGCTGCCTCATACAAGAAAAGCAGGAGCCTCAGCCCAAACTGGCTTCATCAGCAATAACAGCCTCTCCGGTAAAATTGGCTGACTTTGGAAGGCTGGTTTTTCTTCCTTTTAGATCTTTCCATTTTCTGTCTCTTGCTGCATGTTGTTTAGAGACTTTTTACATTGAGCAGCATATAAATTGCAGAGATAAATATTACGGAAGACTCTTCCTCAAAAAGGTAGATTAGCTTTGACATTATTATCTTTCTGGAAGCTTTTAAAATTTTTTTTTTTTTGAGAGAATATTGTTTACGCATTGATATTCCCAGTCTAAGTTATTTTCATTTTTGCAATTGACACAGTTATCATAATGCATCACAGAGAATTGTTTGACTGCAGCAGTTTACAAAATTAATACATGAATGACCCATCTCCGCGCTCCTAAATCAAGAGAGGTCAAGGAATCCCCCATCCACATAGAGTCCATTACAGGCACTGCAGCATATATAAATAACTCCTCCGTGAAAAATGAATTAGCTTCCATTTCACTTACAGACTTTTTTTTGAGAAACTTTTATTTTCAGTATTCTGACCTTGCAGGGTGGGGAGGGATTTAATAGGCCAACTGTACATAGAACTAAATAACTTTGCACCATCGTACCCAAGAAGTCATCACATCTTGCAGGAAACCTTCAGGGCTAAAATCTTTCTGGATTCAGTTAAGTCTTCCTCTCTGAATAACCGGCTACTCCAAGGGACTGCAATGATTTTATGTGTTCCCTTTCCCTTAGCACAATGACATTATCCATCTCAGGTGATCCAAAACAGGATGACGAAGGAAGCACCACACATAATTTAATCGAACCAGGATATCAATAGACCAAATACAGAAAATATTTAAGAAAAAGCATTTGGTTGTACGGAAAAGACTTCTGGGGAGAGTCTGGCAGCTGACTGGAGAGAAAGCCTCCTCTATTCCTTGGCCAGATCCAGCCCACCATCAGAGCCATCAGGGAGCAGAGGAGATGGGCTGCTGAAGGTCCACAGCAGCGCCCTTGAGCGTGTCTTAAAAGAGGCAGACCCCCGGTGGAGTGGTAGTTTACTTTAGCCCAGGCATCTCTCAGGTCTGTAGACCCGAGATACTTTGCTTGGTTCCCAGAGGAAGAAGGAATGTCAGACTGAAAATAGCTCTGAACAGGGAAAGCAATGGGTACGAAGGGGTGAAGAGCCAGCGAGTAGACCGGCTCTTCGGAACCTCTCAGGACAAGGAAACGCCATGTGTGTGGGTTGAGATCACTCACAAATGCTACTGACAGCTGCTCCTTGTGAACAGACTGCAAGATGATGGGTCTCCAGCAGGTTTACAGCTCTAAGGAAGAAACAGCCTTCTTGCTTGATCCACAAATGGCACCCTCAAAGGGTTCATATATTTCCTTTTATAATCACTTTTAGAAAAAATGGTTACTTGCTTTTCAGCCATTAGAAGCCTTTGGATAGACAAATTGGCTAAGCTTTCTTCAATTCCAACTGAAAGTAAGTTTAACTACAAGTTTAAATACTTAAGAAAAAAATGGTGTAAACAGCAAAAGGGTGATTAAAACTTTTGATTTTAAAAAGTTATAGGCTAAGGGTCCAAATAAATTTGAAATATTGGTGATACAGATAGTAACCCTAACCCTAACCCTTTAAGGTGGCCTAGGTTACACTGCTGTTTCGCAAAGCTGTGTTGGTTGTAGGTTTGCTTCAAGGTGTTATTAACACCCAGCTGTCTGCAATTATTGCAAGTTCGAGGCTCAAGGTTGACTCAGCCTTCCATCCTTTCTAAGGTAGGTAAATTGAGGACCCAGTTTGTGAGGGCAATAAGCTGACTTTGTATAAAAAATATACAAAAGTATGAAGGCTGTTGCTTAACGCATTGTGAGCCGCCCTGAGTCTCCGGAGAAGGGCAGCATATAAATCTAATTAAAAACAAAAAGGTGCAATTCAAGGTGTGGGTTACCACCTTTAAAGCCCTGTACTGGCAGAGGGGGTGTGCTGCAGACTCCGTTGGCCAAGGATTTTCAGTTGGCGGAGTGCAGGAAAAAAGGGTTTTTTTCTGCCATGGTTCCTGCCCTTTGGAGCATTGTCTCCTCCACTACTCCCACCAGGGGTACTTGAGGCTGTTATTGAAGGACAGCAGGGTGGGCACAGCTCTCATCTCAGGCGTAAAATGTTCCAAAGGGGAGATCTGCACCCACCCAGCTCATCTTCCATAAGGGTCTGAAGAACTGGTTCTGCCAGTTGGCCTGAGGCCCAACATGGTTGCACCATTCTGGAGACGGCTATTGGATGAAGAAAAGCATCCCCACCTCTCCACGGGCATCGTGTGTCCCCCTCCTCCACATCTTTGAACTGTATTTACTTTATGATTGTTATTTGTTGTTTTATCATTTTAATGTCTACCACTTTTAATGCTTGTAGGCCGCCCAGTTACCTCTAGATGAGATGAGCGGCAAAATACAGAAATGCATACATAAAAGTGTTTGAAATTATAAAGAATCCTTCCAGTGGGAAAATGTTTTTGTTTTGAATTTTAAAAAATGAGATTTTAAAAAATGGGCACTAGAGGGAAGCAGAGGGAAGTAAATATTACAATTAAAGGAGAACACATAAATTCCACTTACAAGTGAAGTACACCCTTCTAACATTGGATATATTGAAGGACATTTTTTGAACAGCAGTGGACTCGGGAGTTAATTTTAATAGTGTCATCTGCACAGAGATTGTTTCTAAAAGATGTTCTGGAAGAGAAACAAGTTTTGCCTAACAAGACTGAGCGGAAGATGGATTGACAAATGACAATCTATGAGAATGAAAGGGAAAAAGATTTTGCAAAGAAACTGTTTTTGGAAGTTCTTTGGGCATCCTCAGCTGACCTGGGGAGGGTGTGGGAGCCACAACCAGTCATTCAACTCCCCTTGAAGGATGTTCTCATTAACAACTTTCTCAAAATTGGTGCTCAAAAGCTTTTATAAATTAATCCCTTCAATTCCTGCTGAGGAAAAAAGATTTCTCACCCAAGATTTTACTAGCTAACAATTCATCAATCCTCCCAAGGGCCCTCCTGCTGCCTGCTCCAATGTCCCCAAACTCCAGGCCCACCTAGTGGCCGGTTCGCCTTCCAGCCTGGCTCTTCCCCAAAGGGAAACTGGAGCCCACCAGGCATTAGGACCCTGAAGGCGTTAAAGAGTGGGCATCTGCGCACTGGCAAATGCCACCATTTCACGATTTCGGCAGCAGGTGAGCCCCCTTCTCCAGGGAAGAGAGCAGGGCAACTGCAGCAGCACAAAGGGGGCCCTGGCGCATTTTTCTGCCTTGTTTTTTCAGCAATAGCTGAAGCGACTGAGGGGCAGACCAAGACAGCTGAGGATGTGCTTCGCTGAAGGGTAACCATAGCAACGCCGAGAGCGCTGAGGAGGATGCTGGCTGGTAACCAGGTGAGTTGCTTTTGGTGCAGGGTGGTCCCATCCAGTTCAGTCAGTCAGCCCAGCTCCTATCCTGGGAGGGGGAGGGGGGATCTGTGGCTTCCTCAGTTTTTCCTTCATTTCACCTTCACTAGAGACAGCCCCAGAAACCCCAGACCTGCTCTCCTGGATCTGATCCCCTCCCTTCTTCCAGCCCTGCCATCACCTGTTCTCCACCTACCCTGCATTTCCCTCACTCCGTGATTTTTAACGAAAGAGTAAAACAGCTGGATTGAAAGCATCCAAAGGAAATAGCCTCTCCATTCCATTCAGTTCAGCTCCAGCTGCCTCAGACTAGATTCCCCCCCCCCCCGCCAACCCCTGAGAGCTGCATCACGGATGCATTTGATGTCAGTGGGGTGGGGGATGGCCAGGATGGGCGTGTCGGGGGTGCCTGTGGTGGTCCGAGTACTCTGCTAGCAAAAACAGGTTCCTGAGCTCCGTTTTCAGCTGTGACGGCTTCCTGCAACACTCTGCCACAAAAACGGAGCTCTGGAGGGCCACAGAGGCACCACGGGCTGATCCTTGGCTGTTTCCAGGGTGGCCCCACGAACCAGATCTAAGCACCCTGTGAGCCAGAACCTTGACTCTTGACACCCCTGCATTATGGCTACTTGAGAGGCTGGGAAGCCATCAAGCAGGGAGGGGGCAAGATTGGGGAAGGCCACTGGGCCAATGGCAGCATGATGGCCTGGGCCAATTCAGGAGCTGTTGCTCCCAGGAGCACCTTGTCCAGCTGAGACTTTCTGGATAAGAGTTATTCCCCTTTTGACCAGATATGCTGGGGGGGAAAAGCTGCAGCAGGGCATCAAAAGATGCTTTCCCTGTTCCTTCCAGCTATAAAGAAAGATCTCTTCTGGATCAGGAGGGCCCCATCCTAGAGGGCTTTCTCCCTCTGAAAGCCACGGGCCGGAAGAGGTGCCAGAGAGTCCTCTCTCCTTCTCTTGGCCTAAATATACTGCCCATCAATGACTACAGCACAGTTCAGGACTAGTCGTATATCCACAGCCACCGAGGCTTATTCAGCCAACCATGACTAAACAAGTCATACCTTAACAGGACCAGAGCTAAGAGAGATGTTATGGTAACACTTGTCTTCGAATCCCACTTGAAATTTAACTTTATGTTTTTATTTATATCCAAAAGAGATTGTTCCAGATGGAACATTGGGGTTTCTGACGTATTAAATATCAGGATGCAACCACTGCAATCACCAACCAGAGTAGGGGGAGGGAGGGAGGGATGGTAGCATGGAAGTCCATTTGTCTTTTCCAAGGAATCGGCACAGTAGCGGCAGAGGCAAACCTCTCTCCTCCTAGTTTCCTCACAACTACAACCTTATGAGGTGGTGGTTGGAGGGGAGGGGGGAGGGGAAGAGAGACTGACCCAAAAACACTTACTTGGCTTTCATGGCTAAAACAAAACTTGAACTCACAGTCTCCTGTTTTCTAATCTGGTGCCTTAACCACTAGACCATGGGTGTCGATTTCATTGAGGGAAGCATCAGAGTTGTGTTAGACTGGGGTGGGGTGGGGAGTTGGGGAGTGTGTGGCGGGGGGGGGGCATGGCCAGCCCAACATCATTCCTGAGGGGGCACCTGTGCTGGCCAAGGCAGGACTTCCCTCCCTCACTCTCATAATTTCCTTCGTTCCTTCTTTTTTCTTCCCTCTTCATTCTTTCTTCTTCCTTCCCCCCTTTCCTTCTTTTTGCTTCCTTGCTCTCCTCCCATCTTTCCTTCTTTTTCTTTGTCTTTTCTCTTCCCCTTTCTCCTTTGCTCTCCCTTCTTGCATGCTCAAATGCAAAAGGGGAAACATTTCTCCTTTTGTTTTGTTTTTAGTTTGTTTTGCTAGCCCTCTGCCAGTGAAAATGGAACTCGTGGGGTCAGTGCACGCCCCCTCGGGACCCCGATTTCAGCCATGACAGAGCTCAGGGGGGCGCATGCTCTGTTTTTGCTGGCAGAGGCACTGTGGGCCAGTCCTTTGCTGTTTCCAGGGCGGCCCCCATTGAGTTTGACACCACTGGACTAGACCAAACTAGTTCGTAGCAGTTGCTGTGCCTGCTGGACCCTTCCTCGGCATTAACGTGTAACCTTCCCTTGCTGATGCCTAAACTAAGCAACCCCAGGAGTGGGGAAAGAGGAGAAGACTGAAGAGTTATAAAACTTCCCCAGCGAAAGTAACCCCTTCCTGAGTCAAATTCTGGAGACCATTCCCAGCACTCAGGCTCATTATGGCAGATTGAGGGGGAAACCCTAAGAAATCAACAGGGAAAATTTTAATAAAGATGATCCAGTTGTTCTGTCCTGGCGCCAACTTTAATCTCCCCCTGTTTCACCTGCCCCCTGCCCCCCAGCAGCTCTGACTGAAACCTCAGAATCGGGCCCGTTTCCCCAGACTCTGCGCCACTGCCGGCCGGCCGGCCCGCCCTCCAAGGAAGCGAAAGCAGCAGATCGGTCTCGGGGCCGGTGAACGAAAGGCTCCTCCTCTCTGCCGGGGCCGCGGGTCCAACAGGGCAGAGACAGAGGGAAGGGGGGCTCCCGAGAAGGCCAAAGCCCCGGGGACCCCTGCCCTTAAAGGGAAGAGCTGAGGGGCCGCCCCATCGCAGGAGAGGGCGGGGGCAGTGGAGCCAGCCCCTCCCACGCCGAGCATCTTCTAAGGTGAGTGACGGAACTTTGAGCTCAAGGCGCCTCCTCGGCTCTCCCTCCGCTTCGCCCCCCACCCCCACCCCGCGCTCAACGACAGCCTTGCGAGGTAGGCCGAGCAGGGAGAGCGAGAGAGCTCCGGGAGGGAAAGCGCCCCCACCGCCGCCGCCTCCCCGCTCACGGCTTCCCTCTCCCATGCAGGGGCCGCTCCCGCAGCAGCCGGACGGATCCCGCCGCCAGGACTCCGCGCGTGGCCCGCCCCGCTGGCAGGCAGGATCGCCGGCGGCCGCCCTCTAGCCCAGCCCGTCGCCGTGGGGAGGGAGACGCCGGGCCTGCCGGGCTCCGGAAAGGAAGGGCAGCCGTCGCAGAGCAGCCGGGCGCTCCTCCCTTCGCGTCCCGGGACGGGACGGGACGAGCGGAGCGGAGCGGAGCTGAGCTGAGCCGCCGCCGCCGTTCCTCCGGGCCTCCTTGGGCCGCACCCCGCTCCGGCTCTCGCCCGCCTCCCTTCGCCCAGGGGACGGGGACAGGTCGGGCCTCTGAGTACTGGCGAGCCTCCGGCCGCGCAGCCTTGCCGGGGCCTCCCTCGCCTACCCGCCGCCGCCGCCGCTTCTTCCTCCGGCTCCTCCCGCGGGATCCGCCGCGCTCGCCCGCAGCCTCAGCAAAGCCCCCGGCAGCGGCTGCCCCTCCGCCGCCGGTCACCGCTCCTCAGGCGCCGCGGGCAGCCCTGGCGAGGACCCCTTGAGGGCGCAGGCGTGGGCGGGAGCGGCGGCACTTCCGGCGGGCGCCCCCTGGCTGCCGGAAGCGCCCTGGTGCAGCGGGCGTTGCCGAGGGAGGCGGCTATCGCTCCGTCTCGCCCATCGCTCGGAGCCTCCGTCCGGCCGCAGGGATGCCGAAGAGGAAGGCGGCCCAGCCGCTGCGGGCACTCTGCCTGGAGAACGTGGCCGCCAACATGCAGGTGCTCTGGGCCAAAGACTACGCCGAGCGCTCCCTGGACGAGCAGCGCTTCCGATACCTGCTGGGGCCCTTCAACGACCTGGGTGAGGCGTCCGAGAGGAGTGAGAGAAGGGCTGGGGGGCGGCGAGAGAGAGGGGGGGAGAAGGGGAAGGCTTCAGGGAGGGAGAGGGGCTGGAAGGAGAGCGCCTCGGGAGGGAGAGGGGGTTGGGGGAGCGGCGAAAGAGGGCCTGAGTGGGGAGGGGAGGCTGGATGGGAGACAGGTTGGGGGGCGGCTGCCCTCCCCCACCTGGCCTGGGCCGCTGGGGGGTGGGGGAGGGCGGCCTCTGGAGCCCCTCCGCTGGGTGGGCGTCGCCTGCCTGTGTAGCCTCCCTCCCTCCCGCCTTAGGAATTCCCTGAGCCCGGCGAGAGAGGCAGTTCTCTTGGGCCCAGCCTGGGCTGACCCTCGCCTCCTCTTCCAGCCGGCTGCCTGGTACGGGAGCTGATCGACTTCCTGGGGATCAAGCGACGCGTGACTCGGCCTGTACTGCACTTGCTGCTGGTGCCACAGCTGACAGAACTGGACCTGGGCAGATGTTCGCAGCTGGTCACCAAGGATGTGGCTCAGATGATCTCCAGCCGCTGCAAGGTGGACGGAGAGGCTGCTGGGGATGGAGGGGCTATGCCGGGGAGCGGGGGAGGAGGACGGGTTCCCGCATCCTCTGTCTCTGGCCATACATCCCCTGGTTCTTCAAACAGCTCCGCAGCCATTGGCTGGGCCTCCCTTCTCGGCAGCCCTGTTGAATAAGCAAAGGTCTTTGCTGGGTCCTGCCTCCTTTCTAGTTCTGGTACCTCTTGGACCGAATAAGTAAATCGGGTAAAATGGCAGAAATTGTATATTTTAGCCGAGCGGCTTCTATCTACAGTAGGAACCTGAATGCCTAATAATCGTGATAATTGAGACAATCAAAGCAAAAGGATAAAAGGAGGGTTTATTTATTGATGTACGTGTTTTATATCCCATCACTCACTCTGGCCACTGTAGGCACCGTATGGGGATTAAAATGCAAAATACCAACATGCAACCTCCCGCATCTAAGGTTATAACCTGATCAAGGAGGGGATGGAGAAGAGGGGAACCCCGAGCCGGCCGACTCTCACCTCGAGATCTAAGCAGGATGAGGACAGAAGCTCTAAAAACTGCCCTGCCTCTGTCGCTCAAGGGACTTCAAGGTTATTTCTCAGAAGGAGAAACAGTTTTCTGATGTGGCCACATTGTGGTTGCGATCTGATTCCCTTGTGGCCAGATAGAATCCGAAGGCTGCTGTGCCATTAGAAGTTTTGTCCTGCCTTAGCTTAGTTCAGCCAGTGGCCACTGAAAGCACAGGCAGAAAAGGCCTCAAGGCAAGGATTCATTGAAGGCAAAATACAAAATAGGCCTACGATTTATTTAAGGCAGAGGTGGGGAAACTATGGCCCCTTTAGGACTTGGGAATTCTGGGATCTTTAATTTTAAAATTGTTTTAAATTTAAAATCTGTTAACAGCACCAAAATTAAAATCAAGGAACAGGTACAGCAGTAACATGAAGAATGAAATGTCCAAGGAGAATTAAAATGTCTGCCTGAAGTTGAAAAAACCGGGGAGGTCAAGCAGGGCTGTCCCACACGACGAGCCCAGCTGTGCGCTGAGAGAGCTGTGTTTCCTTCCTGACACGCCCACCTTTTCTTTTTCCTCCTTTTCCTGGGACAGAACCTGTCCCTGCTGTATCTCCAGCGCTGCAGCCGGATCCCCAGCGATGCTCTGGTTGACCTGATAGAAAGTTTGCCTTCTCTGAAGAAGCTGGACCTGTCGGACACCCAGTGCAACACTCAGGTCTTGTCAGCCGTGGGCTCCACCTGCCGACATCTCTGTGAGCTGAACATCTCTGACTGCAAGCGGCTGTCTGCTGATTCCCTTTTCCACTTGGCTTATGACGTCACGGCCGGCTCCTTCTCTTGCCAGGGCCTGCAGGTGCTTTCAGTTGACGGTTTGGAGCCCAGTGGTAAAAGCCGGGATCTGGTCTGGGCCTTGGCCTTTGTTCTGCTGGCCCTTCCCAGTCTCCGGTTCGTAGAGAACGAGTTTGTTTCTGAGGCGCTGCAGGAGATCCTTGGCCAGCAGTTCGCGGCTGCCCAGGTCGACTCCCGGTTTCCCTCCCTGGAGGAACTGGCCCAGCGCAGGATGGCCATGCGCGCAGACCAGGCCGGCTCCAGGCTCACACTGCCCCTCAAGGAGCTCTTGGAGGTGGAGGAGACTTTCCTGCCCACGGTTTGTGCTGTGTGCCCACATTTAACCAAAGCCATCGTCCTTCTGGACGATGGTTCTGCCTTGAGCCCCGCCTTCTACACCTGGCGCACCCTCACCGACCTGACCTTGGACTGCAGCAGGCCCCGGAATCTGGCAGAACTTCTGCCTGTGGCGGCCATCCTTGGCGCCCAGATGCAGTCCCTCTCCGTCGATGGCTTCTATGTCAGGGATGAATTGTCTTTCCATGTGCTGCTCAATCGCTGTCCAAATCTCCACAAATTCAGTGCCAGCATCTTCTTGTCCTTGAGGGGCGAGGGAATGCCCCCGCCAGAGCAGGAACCTGTTTTGTCCCCCCCTAGGTTCTCCCACCTTACCGAGTTTACCTTGAGCCTTTGCCATTTGCACACTTCCGCACCTTCCCAGCCTATTCCAAGATTGAGAGCAAACCTCCTGTCCGTCCTCCAGAACTCCCCCTGCCTGCAGAGCTTGGAGCTGTTCTACCTGCCTTTCTGCCTGGATGATGTGTTTGAGAAAGTGCTGGAGCCCCAGGGCGCTGCTCTGGTGCACCTCAGTTACCTTTCTCTGCTCCAGTGCCAGGTCTCCAGCAGCACCATCCACCTGCTGCTGGCTGCAGACAACCAGCTGAATTCCCTCCACTTGGACAAATGCCCAGACATCTACCGGGGCGACTATGACGAGCTTCTCCGAAAAGTCAGCCGGGAAGGCCTTGACCTGCACATCGAGTGGCAGTGAAAGCCCTGGAAGTTGGCTTTGTTTATACTGAGGCCAAAGTAGAGGAGCCCTCTTAATAAAGTTTGTATTCTCTCCACAGTCTGCCTGGCTTCTGTCGACACCTGGGCACAGAAGGGGGCAGCCTCTGGGGGTGCAACTCGGGAGGCGGTCAGAGGGGAGTTACTGTTTTGCATCCTCCCTCCTAGAAACCAGTCCTGGGTTCTCACCTGGGTAGGTAGGTGCACCAAAGGCTCTCTGCAGGAGTCCGGTGCTCAGGAGCCTCCCTCTCCCTGCAGGGAGGAAGCAGTTCTCACATGTTGGCAGAGCTCTCTGCAGGGTGTTGCCAAGTTTCCTTGACTGGGAGCAGACAGTAAACGGGAAGTGTTCCCAGTTGTCTCTGATGGGAGCGCAGGTAAATGGACCGAGGGATCCAGAAAAACTCCGGGGGTGATGGAGACATTCCTCCCAAGGGCAGCTTAAACTAGAAACAGTTTAACCTTGATGCCAGATCGATTGGTGAACAGTTACAGTTCCGAAGCTATTAAGCAAAGGACTGGAGAGAAGTCAGGTTACAAGCTCTCTTTGTCATCACTTCCATGTTGTTGACTACTTCATAATTACAATTAATTAGGAGCATTTAACAGGACATTTATGTGCCTCCCATCCAGAGGCAACTCTGTAATTGATAAGGCTAACTTCCTAATTGGTTTAATTTCATGTGCATATTGAAAATTGGAGATAGTGCAATCCAACATTTACAGAAAAGCTGTAGAATCTATAAACCACCTAACTATTTTTATTCTGGCAATATGTGTGGAAACCTTGATTCCAACTGCCCAAAGCCCTTGGGCCGGCCTGCGTTCCTGCCATTCAATGTGGGGATGGATTCCAGGCACCCAATGGATTTTTAACTGAATGATAATTCAGCTTGTTGAATTAATTTTTTTTTAGTTAAGGTTTTATTTTATTATATAAAATACAAAGGAGAACAAATAGGAAATTAAGGGAAGGAGAGGGAAAGAGTATTGAATTAAATCTTAAATTTAGAATACTAGCTTATTAAAACATATAAATATTGAGTTTCAGGTTAAATCCCCACCTTCCCTCATTTTTCCGACCAAAGAGAACAAGAACACAGGTGACTCAGAGACAACCTCAATTTTTACAATAGTGTGTTTTGTGAAGGACCTCACCTGAGATCTTGAGCCATTCCTTGAGCCATTCCAGAATGAGAGAGTGAGGGGCACAGGGGAAAGGTAGCTTCCAGCTGAGGAGGGCGGTGCTGTTTCGGATCACAAAACCCTGCCAAGAAACTGCCCAGGCACCCCCTTCCTTGCTCTTCCTCAGGAGGGAAGCTCCTCTCCAAGATTACCTGCCAAGCCATCATCTTGGTCTCCAATAACCCTTGGAGCTTGAAGAGCCTGCTGTTGGACACATATTTTCAAAGTCCATGGGTCAGGGTGTAAGAGGTCGGGGAGGGGCAGAGAACTCACTGGGCATATGCTAGTTGGCTTCATTTCATTCTGACACTAATAACCTATTTCACTACGAGCAGTTCTTGTTCTCGCTCTTGGAATTTCACTGCAGTTGCTGGCTAATTTAGAATTTGCTTCCTGGTCCCCCAAAAAAGTTGAAGTAACATCGGGATAATTATAATTAATGAAGAGTTTATAAACGAAGAGTTAGATTTCTCTGGAACCTCCAGCCATAAGCCAAAGTAATGGAGGATCTGCTCACAAAAAGGTTTGCCTTTATGGAGAGAATCCCACAGCCACCCCATTTCTTTCCCCATCTTTTGAAATGCTCTTTCTGATCTGGAGAGGATTTATTCAAAGGAAATTAACAGATTTAACAAAATTGGAAGACCTTATAGGTCATCTAATCCAACTGCCCACTCAA
The DNA here is from genome assembly GCA_030761175.1 of Masticophis lateralis. NCBI lineage: Eukaryota > Metazoa > Chordata > Lepidosauria > Squamata > Colubridae > Masticophis > Masticophis lateralis. The sequence continues at coordinate 85,144,166 of JAUDYJ010000007.1, forward strand.
GCAGGAGACCCTACACCATTTCTGACAAATGGCAGTCCAATCTTTTCTTGAAAGTCTCCAGTGAGGAAGCTCTGACAACTTTGGAAGGCAACTTCTGTTCCATGGGTTGATTCTTCTCACTGTCAGAAAGTTCCTCATTTCTAGGTTGAATTTGTCCTATCCATTATTCCTTATCTGGCCTTCAGGTGCTTTGGAAAACAGCTTGACCCTCTCCTCTCTGTGGCAGCCGCTCAAATATTAGAACTCTGATATCATGTCACCCCTGGTCCTTCTCTTCACTAGACTAGCCATACCCAGTTCCTGCAATGGTTCTTCATATGTTCTAGCCTCTAGTCCCCTCATCATCTTTGTTGCTCCTCTCTGCACTCTTTCTAGAGTCTCAACATCTTTTTTATAGTGTGGTGACCAAAACTGAATGCAGTACTCTAGGCGTGATCTTACTAGGGCTTTATAGAATGGTATTAGTACCTCACTTGATCTTAGCTGCTCTGCCAGGGGACTTAAGGTGAACTCCCCGACTTCCCTGGCCAGCCTGAGAAGTTCATGTCTGTTAACAGTGTTCAGGTCGAAGAGGGGTAGCGTGTCTGTTTGCCGCTTGTGCTTCGTTTAGGAAAAGCTAGCTGCTTTCAGCAACCTCCCCGCCTGGGCCAATCAAGACAGGCACTTTTCTGGCTGGGTGATGGCCGAGCAGCTTCTTTGGGGCCTGGTCTCAGAAGCTGTTGCAAAGTGATTCCCGTGAGTGGGACATACTGCAGGAGCAAGCTGCATCCCAAAACACCCCCTCCCTGCAAACTTCCCATGGAGCTTCCAGACCCTGGGAATACCATCCCTTGGAGAGGGAGAGCTTTTCCAAGAAAAGTTCAGGGTTGCTGCAGTCCCTATCTTTTTTTTTTTTTTTTAAGAAGATCTGTTTCCCATGTTGCTTTGTTACAGCAACCTTTAAAAAGAGATATTGGAGCCATGGGACACGGAGCTGCATCCATCAAGAGACGCCCCAGGAGCCTCTGCTCTCTGCCCTGTTCTTTGGCTTTGGGTATACAAAGACCACAAAGTTCTCTCATCCCCCCAGTGCTTCATCCACTGCAGTGGGGCAAATGGGAGACCACCGTTGAAAGGACTTTGGGCCCCCTTGGAGACTGAGTGATCCCTGGACGAGCGTCCTACTTGGAGGGCCTCTACAGACAGGGAGAGGCCCTTGGCCTGGTCCCTGCAACGCTGAGCTCCTCCCATCCCCGAGCAGGTGGGGCTATTCATGGGGCATGTTGAGGGCATCCAGTTGCCCAGATGACCGATTCAAATTAGACTCAGAAATAAAAATTATCTCCACTGGATAATAATTTTCCATGCAGCTCACAGACTCCTATTACAGATTACAGTGCAAAACAAACTTGTTTATTCTATTTCAGTAAGAAGACGCACAATTCACTCTTCCACTGTAATCAGAATATTCATGATTTAAAGGCCAAACCCCACAGCAGAACTAGGGCAGCAGAGAAAAAAGATGATAAGAGAAGCCTGACATGCTGCAAAGGCATCGCTGGGGAAAGAGAAATGGTGCTGAAGCCGAGAGGAGCCTCGGCTCCAGACAAAAACCATCAGGAGATGAGAGCTTTCGACCAGCTTCCCAAGAAACTTAATCCATCATGCAAACAGCCTGGGAAAGGAGATTCAAAGCAGACCCCGGCCCCACAAACTTGAACAGAGGGCTGGAGGGCCCCCAGCAGTCCTCAAGGTCCTTCATTCACAGCATGAGAAAAAATCCAGGGTGAATTTTGCTTTTCTGGCCATGGTTCTCAGTTGAAGGGCTTGGCAACTTTGCAGGGAAGAGTTCTTGGAAGCGGAGTCAGAAGATGCATGTTGCTGAGCGGCAGCTTTTCTACTCCCCTGGCCAGAAAAGAGGGAGAAGCCCCCTAACGTTCCCTTTGCAGAGGGCCTAAGACCACCTGCTGGCTTCTGTCTGTCTTGAAGCCCGTGGCCTTCTCCAGTGCATCCCACAGCCTCTGGCCAAGGCCTGGCTCATGCACGAGGGCTTGAGGCAGTACCAGTGTGCAGTTGCTGTCAAAATACTTGCCTGAAATCCCCTCCATTTCTGGGGCAACTGCGCAGTAGAGGGTGCTGGTGGCTCCCTTTTGGGGGCTCTGGGGAGAGAGCAGGGAAAGCCTCTCAGAGCAAGCTTCAGAGAGGGAGGCATAGAAAGAGGCCAAGGAGCCAAAAGCCTGGAGAGCGAGAATCTAATCCTCCAAGGCCCCGTTGAGCAGGGTCTCTGGGCAGCCTTTGGGGAGCTCTCAACTCTGCTGCAAGGAGCTCTGATTCCCCATCCCCCCAGCAATTCCCCAAACCTCCCCCAGTCCCTCCCCCCACCTGCCCATTCTTCCCAGCAAGATCTGCTTCTGGAGCTGCTGCTTCAGAGCCTCACTCACCCTCATGAAGGGGCTGCAGAGCCAGTAGAGCAGGCGGCAGGCCCAGCCATAATGGCGCAGGATCTCTGTCCGGACGATTCCTGGGCTGAGCACGTTGGCCGACACGCCTGCAGAGGAGATGCCCTTCCTGGGTGAATCCCGGCAAGAGAAGGCTTGTCTGGGAGCCCCCCTCTCATCCAGCCCAGAAGGGAAAGAGCCACCGGGCAGGGCCTCTGATGGGAGCATCTCTTGGCACCTGATACCAAACTGGCCCCAGCCCCTCCCTGATGGGATCCCTGCCTGAGACCCCTGACATGCAGACTCTGAGAAGGGGTTCTCACCACTAACAGATCACCAGAGCACATCTACGGAAACCAATGCTGGGCAGAAGCATAAAAGTGAGCTGAAGGTTGTGCGAATGGGGTTCCAACATTAGAGGATCAGAAATGGCAGGAGGAACAATCAAGAATGCAGAGAGAATTGCCAAGGAAATCTAAGAAGGAAGAGCAAATGACTCAAGAGAAGGAGAAGCTCAGGGACGAGCAGGCTGGGTGGGCAGGAGGAGCCTGGAGAAGAGCCAGGAGAACTTAAGGTCTGGGGAAGCAGAGGGAACGGGCTTGATCTAAACTGCACACAGCTGTAATTTCTAATTTCTGAGTTTCTTCTCTTTGTAACTTCTCATTCCATGCCTGTGATTTTGCATAGGAAAGGGGACCCCACAGGCGGCCATGTGCTTACCAGTGCCCTGCAGTCTCCGGGCCAGCTCCATGGTGAAGATGACGCTCATGAGCTTGGTGCAGTCGTAGGCCTGGCTGGCATTCTTGGGTCGCTCCTCCCCCGTCAGCCACTTCAGGTTCACCTTCCTGACATAGAAGTGCCGGAAGGAAGACACGTTCACGATGCGAGCTGGAGCAGAGGCCATCATGGTACCTGCACGGAGGAGGAGCAGTGAAGGGAACCAAAGCCCTCTGGGAGAGCTCCGCCAGCTGGCAGGGCTGGGCAGCACAACCAAACAACAACTAAGACATAAAACCAGCCATCAACACACCACAATCAACGTCTAAAAAGCCACTTACAATAGGCACTACAAATTCCACACATTGGCATCTCTCTCTCTCTCTCCTGTCTATTTCTCAACATCAAAGGCCAGCAAAGTTGGAGTTTCTCCTCATTCCTGGATCCATCCTCTTGGTACCCATGTTTTAGATAGCTGCCGGCTGCAGCGATGCTGCGGCCCTAAATAATAGCTAACAGTCGGGTCTCCTTTGAGATCCCATCTTTTATTTAATTATTTGTTTGCTTATCTATTTAAGGAATTATATCCTGTAGCTGCTTATCTTCAAAACAACCTGTGCAACTTTTATTGTGCAATAAAACAGTACAGAACAGTAAAACCAACAATAAAACCAGTAACAGAAGAAACTGGTACCCCAGCCTCTCTTCTCTAGGGCACCACCCCTTCCCTCCGCTCCCCCCCATCTCATCCTGTCCCAATGCCTGAGGGAAGAGCCAGTCTGAAATGCTCTTCCCTGACAGTTGGAGGCTGTCAGATCCCAAGAGGGAGGGTGTTGTGTAGGGCAGCGGCTGCAAAGGCTGGCAAAAGAAGGGGCCTGGAGCCTGCCTGGTCTCTGCTTTGTAGGGCTTTGAAGATGTGGTGGGAAAGGAGAAAAGAGGTTATTGTTTGTATAGTAATTGTAGCAGGACATCCTAATCCTTGAAAAGAAAACACAGCATTTATCTAATCTCATAAATGTGGCTTGAGCTCAAAGCTGCACTTGGACAGAGGGTGAGAGGCCCCTTGGTATGCTCAAAACTGGTTTTATCTGGAATTTGCTGGCAACTAGAGACAAACCCCAGAAACTAATAGTTATTAGAGATAAATTGTAAATAAGGGGCAGGGGAAAATGTATTCATTTTAGGCACGTCGGATAAGATTGTGACAGCCTGAGTAGTCAGCCAATGAGGAAAAGGTGGGAGGCAAACTTGTGACGGTGATGGGGAATCTAAAGAAAGTCTATTGATGGTTTAAGGTGTGTCCACTGTACTCGCGTATACATGAAACACCCTCTTTGCAAAGTAGCAAATAAAATTACCATTGTTTTCTTTTATAAATTTTGGCTTGCAATCCTTTTAAACTAGACAACGAATCCCACAAAGGTAAAAGCAGCACCTCAAATTGCACCCGGAAGAAAACTGGAAGCCAGCGCAGCTTCCACAAGATGGGCGTCATAAGGGTGAAGCCAGGGGCAGCCAGCGCTCAGCGTGTCGCTAGCTCCAGACCGGTTTTAACTCCTGGATGATCTTCAAGGGTGGCTCACGTGGAGGGCAGCAGGACACAAGGATTCACTGTGACCTTCTGTGGGGCTGCATTTCCTGCTGCCCAGCCCGTCCTAATTTCCGGTGATATGTCCAAGTGTGGCCAGGCCTGGCGCTTTTTCTAGGTCTACCCAGGTAGGTCAGGGCTACTGCCTGGCTGTGCAGAGTTGGCAATGGGGGTCTTTTTTGTTTCTTTTCCTAATTAACCTCAACATTGGCCTTCTGTCCCTCTGGTTCCCAGGGAATCAGCCTCTCTTTGGCTTGCCCGCCCACTGCTTAGCTCCCGCTCAGAAATGAGCTACGGGACATCTTGTGCCAGTGTGCATTTCCTTCATTTCTTTCTTTGGTTTTATTGTTTTATTGTTTTTATTATGCATTTTCCTGTATTATACATAACGCTTCCATTTCTGCAACGGTAGTGTACTTACTGTCTGTATCAAATCTCTTTTAAATACATACAGTTTTATACACACCATAATTATAACCATTTTTCTCACAATACATACAGTGTAATCTTCCCTTCTAATCACCCTGTACAACTTAATCTATAATAAATATAATCTAGTGATAATATTGCTTATGGTATTTATTGCTTATATATATACTTTTATTTTATTGATCGTCCTTAATTATAAATTACTAACTTCTGCTTCTATTTTCTAACCATTTATAAAATAGGTCCCAAGTTAAATAGTACTCTGTTTCCTCTTTATCCTTAATTTTCATTGTTAACCTGACCATTTCGGTACAGTCTAATATTTTCTTTCTTACAGTTTCATCTATAGATATATTTTCATTTTTCCAATTTTGTACATACATAATTCTTGCTACCATTATCACGTGTAATATTAAATATGTAATTCCTTTATTATATTTTCCTGGTAATATACCTAGCAAGAACAATTCTGGTATTAAATCTGTTTGTTGCGTTGTCATTTCTTCTAACCACTTTTTTATCTTTAACCCTTTCCTTCACTTCTATGCAACTTCCCAATCTCTCGCAACTGATTGCCCAGACCCCTCCAGGAAGTGGCATCATTGTAATTGGAGACCCTTTAGGAGGTTCCTTCTTTAGCAGGGTCTGGCCCCTCAACTCAAAGTCTGGCACTGATAGAGGAGCTGCTGAATTTAGAGGGTTTCAGGTGACAGGGGAAGCCGCGGAATCAATGACCTTCAGGTTGCATGCAGGAGAAGCTGGTCCTTACCAAGCAGCAAGTTGGTGAGGAGGAAGGCACCCGAGATGTTGGTGGCAAATGTGAGCTCCAAGCCCTCAGTCGTGATGGCAAACGGCAGGCCTAGACAGGAGAGGAGAGGGGGCAGACTTCAGGATATGGTCTCTAGGCTCCGCTTGTCTACAGGATGGGTCTTTCTCAGCCTTGGGCCCTTGGGGTGGAACTGAAGCTTCCTGGTCTCTTGCCTGCTTGCCTCCGATCCAGGCAAGCAGAGGGCATAGCTGCCCAGTGCCCATTACCTGTGACACCCGCATTGTTCACTAGGATGTGCAGCTGGCTCTCTTCCTCCAGAAACCTCCTGGCAAAGTCACGGACGGAGGCCATGGAGCTGATGTCCAGCAGACGGAGCTGCACCTGGGGATTCCCTGTGGCTCTACGGATCTCCTCCACCGCAGCCTGGCCTTTCTCCCTGCAGCGGCAGGCCAGGATTGTGCGTGCGTTCTTGCGTGCCAGGTCAAGAGCGATGGCCTTGCCAATTCCTGCAAAGGATGGGCATCAAGAGCAGCTGCCTCAGGACCCCAGGGTGGCACCTCTCCATCCCCACCCACCCGTGGCCAGAAAGATCTCGTGGTGGGAGGGGAGGTGAAAGAGGATCGTGGGTCCCTGAGACTGAAGGACTCCCCCCCCCCTCCCAGCAGTGGCCAGTGGGCACCCGAGCCTGAGCCCTGAAGGGGGGCATCCAGGGTGCTCAGTTGAATGCCCTCCATGAGAACCCTGCATTGGGCTCCCTGCTCTTCAGCAGGCAGAGGCTGCCATGTTGGCTGTCCTTATCTCCCCATGGCCAGGGAGGCTGCAGAGATGGCCGGGTGGACTTCCCATCTTCCTCCAAGAGAATGAAAGACCATCAGTTGCTCATAACAGGCCAATGGCTGATGACCAGGGTCTGCTGGCATCAGTGGGTGGCCTTCTGCCAAAGGAAAACCCTCCTCTGTGGGAGAGAAACAGGCTGGTACCCCCCGCCCCAAAGCCTGGAGACTTCCATAAGAGTGCCCTAAAATGGGAGCCTTATTAAACATCAGAGAGCAATCGTATATAGAGAGTTAATTGGAGTTGTGGGATCATGAAATGAACCTTGTCTCCATCCCCTTTTTATTCGTCCTTGGGGTGCAATTCCTGGCACAACACCCTTAAGGGTGGCAGTGGTCTGAAAGGAAGGGGCCATTCCCCGAGGGAGAAAAAGGTGACTTTCCTGCCACAATGTTCTCCCCCCGGGTGCCCTTTGCCTTTTAGTGGGCAGCAGGAAGACAAGGCCTAGTCCCTCCCTCCCCCGGTCTAGTTCTAAACCAACAGAAGAGGGAGGGAATGTGTGATGGTCAAACAAGGTAATGCCAAGGTCCCCGCCCCCGCTCTCCCTGTGCCCATTTCCCTGCTCAAGCCCACCTCAGGGACCGAAAAAGGCATCAGGGAGGTCAGTCCCAGCTCCCAAAGTCTTGGCACGCACTTGTCCTCCTTAGCCCCAGCGGCTTCTTGGGCAGCCATCTCAGCTGGCTTTTCCTCTCTACCGTCCCACAAGATGAGGGCCCCCTCCTGCCCTCAGACAAGCATGGAACTATTGGGGAGGGGGAAGCACATCGGCAGCAGCCATTCTTTAGCAGACTGGCAGGCCAGCCTCTTAAACTGCACTCACACACCAACATTAAGACTGTTGACCCCAGGAATATTTGGGGCTCCCCACCCTTCTTCCCTTGGACAGTGGTCCTGGCAGCAGGCAAAGGAGCCTCTTTCCTTCCAGACCCGGCAGCCACCTGCAGGCAATGTGTCCAGAAACATCACACCAGTCCATTCCTTTTCTGGGTTTCTTTATGAATACTAACCAGATTTGGAGGCTTCATGCCTCACACTACATCACCAAGCAAAAGGCCAGAAACCCAAACTAAACAGGATTGTGGAAATGCATGTGCTAAGATTTGAATTGATGTGGCTAAGAGGTAAGACTCACCACTGCTGGCTCCAGTGACAATGGCCGTCTTGCCACTCAGGTCTACAGGACAAGCATCCGGCCTCCAACTCTTTCTTCTTTGTGCCCACAGCAGCACCAGGAGGACCAAGGAGCAGATGAACCAGAGCGGGTGGGAGAAGAGAGTGGCCCCCTCCATCACAGGCAGCTTTCCAGGAGCAGCTCTGGAAGATGAGTTCCGACCCAGAAATCCACTCTAAGGAAAGACCTTTTGCGTTCAGAAAGAGGAAGGCTCCCAAAGGGGCAGCCGGTGTTCTCTGGGCAGAGTCCGCTTTTAGCAAACGGTCTGCCCATTTCTTGGATAGAAGCCACGCAGCAGAATTTTGGGAAGGCCAACAGGACAGGGCAGTAGAAGTCAGCGGAAGGGGAGGAGGAGGAGAAGGAGGCCTCCCAAGGAATAGAATTGAATAGAATAGAATTTTTATTGGCCAAATGTGATTGGACACTGTTAAGGATATTGTTGTTGTGTAACAACTAGCAGAGTAAAATGCACAAAGAAACGTTGCTGAGAGCAATGAGATAAAGATACGTGCAAACTGGTGTTATCAAAAGTTTTCTTTATAGTGGAAAATAAACAATCTCGTAGTCTTCTAAACAGTCCAAGTCTTTACCGGTTAAATCCAAAAAGCTTCTTACCAAACAAACAGTAGTTGGTTCACTCTGATACACAAACCCCGGATGGTAGCAGATCCACCCACACATGCCATGATAGCAGCTTATCATCAACTGAATACATTACCTTTCTTAAATGTTGTTAAATTACAACTAATTATAGCATTACAGCATGATGCAGCATTAAAACTTAAAGTCACAGAACACATATATTGCCTGGACAATCTGTTAGGCTCAAATCATATCCTAACAGACACACAAGGAATTTGTCTTGGTGCATATGCTCTCCGTATACATAAAAGAAAAAATACATTCATGAAGAATCAGGAAGTAAGGTATGTTGAGCATTTTTCCGTTTTGCCAGGGGGAGGGGAAGACCAGCTCCTTGGAGAAAGGCGAGTGAGGGCAGAGAAGCCCACGCTGCCTCAGAGTCCCAAAGAGACTCTCTCTGGGTCAAATAAGGGCTGGGTGACCTCCATCCCGTGTCCCCACCCCGCCCCAGTTTATGTTATGTTGTGGTCTTACAACATCATCAATGCTCCTGCTATATCAAATACATTTATTGAGTGTAAAAAGAAAATGCTGGGTCAATTTCAGACTTTTAAATAGCAGCTCCTGGTGAAAACTGTGGTCCACCTTAGGAGGAATCAATCAGGGGTGAAATGCTCCCAGATTGGACTGAATCACCTGGTCTGGTAGCGATCTTGGCCGGTGGTTCGACGATCTGGTGGTGATGGCGGAGCAAAGCTCTGCCCACTCGCCTGAGTGTCATTACTTCCTGGTTTCAACCAGGAAGTAATGTGTTTCTTACCTGCCTATGCGTGCATGTGACGTGTGTGGCGCATGCGTTTCTGAATTGGTAAGGAAGGTAAGTAGATTTCACCCCTGGAATCAATATGGAAAAGAGTGCATGCATGTTTATATTTGTTAATTTTTCTGATTTTCAAATTTTATAAGCCTTATAAAAAAAAGATTGCAAATTAATAACAAGATTAAAAGCAAATAGACAAAAACTTTGGAGGAAGCCTCTCAGAAACCTTAAGCAATTGAGACATTGATTGCCCTTGATATCAGCCCTGGAGGCCATCTTTTTCTTTGGCTCTTCAGGGCTGCCACACTTAGTGCTGTGGAAAACTGGGAGTGGGGATTGCATGGAGTTGTAGAGCTATCTACCCATAACAACATTCTTTTCTCTGGGAGTCAAGGACATTTTGCCTGCACCTGGAGTGGCGTGGGAGCCATCTCCAGTTGGGACAGTGGAGTGATTGGACCATGTGATGGACATGTGGATGCAGGGGAAGGGACTTGGACTTTCCTTTGGGTGGGGAAAACCTGGAAGCTTTCAAATTTGGGTTTTCCCAGATGTGCCAATAAGGCATCTCTAATAAAATGGAACTTTGAGGAACTTCTAGCCTCGGAGTCTTCTTTCGTTGGGGGTATTGCTTGGAACCCCAACACTTGAAGGATTTCACATTTCAGCTGGTGGACTGGGAAAGTGAGGAATTCCTTATTCCTTTGAGGAGGGGATCAATCTACAGCAGGGGCGTCAAACTCAAGGCCTGGGTAAAGTAAATAAAAGTGAATAAAATAATAATGGGAATAAGGTAAATGGGAATAAAAGTGAATAAAGTAGGAATCATACAGAATCAGTTACATGAACTCTAAAAGACACTCTTTATTCACTTTTATTCTAAGGGAGAAAGGGTCCGTTAAAGGACACTCTCTATTCACATTATTATAAGGAAGAAAAGGGCTTGGAGATTATATTAAAAATCAGCTAAAAGCCATTATTGGTAAATATATTTTCTGATAAGGAAATCTCAGCTAGCTACCAAGGAAGAACAAGTCATATGGAAAACATTTGATGGACATCACTGTCAAAGACACAAAGATATGTATGTTGCAAAAAGTCACTTATGACCCAAGGATAGCAGTATATTTCCCATTAGCAACTACAAGCACTTAAGGAAGGTTGTCTAAACTAAGATAATCTTATAAACCAAAAATAATGGTTTACTAATGGTTTACTAATTAGGAAATGTCAATTATCATATAACAAATGTATGTTAGCCATATATAGAAAATGCATGAGCTCATGTTAACCATATATGGAAAATGCATGATCTCACCAAATCCTTTGTCTTGGAAACATATATAAACTGTCTATCAGAGCTGTTTTCTTGGTTCAAAGTTTCAGGTACGAATTTGGCTTTGAACCTCCGGAAATAAACTCTCTCTGGCTGACCCAGGAATGTTGTTTGGTCCCTTCATTCCACAACATGGGGACCGGATGAGGCCCGTAGGGTGCTTAGATCTGGCCCACGGTGCCTCTACTAGCAGACCCCCCGCAGCCTGTTTTTGGCCTGGACAGCCCCCTGCAGCACTCTGCCAGCCGAGCACTCAGGGGCTTCCAGAGGCCTCCCCTGGCCTGGTACTGGCTGAAACAGAGCCCCTGTGAGCCCCATCTGGGCCTTTGTGGCTCTGTTTGGGCCTCCAGAGACCTCCCCGGGCCTGTTCCAGGCCGAATGGGCTGGATCTGGCCCTCCCCACCCCACCCCATTCCCGTGGCGTTACTGTTGTTACTTTTGGAAGAGCTCCAGAAGAGGCTGAGCCATGTGGCAGAGAAGCCATAGCAGTTTAACTGAAGCTGTAAGGTGGTGAGATGTAAGGAAAACAGCTTTCCAAATCTGACTGAATAAGACGACTTCAGCTTCTCCGCTATGGGGGCCTGCAGGCTTAGTTTGGGCCCGGTCTGGCCAGCCCAGTTCGAATGAGCAGTTTCAGGGATTGGGACTTAGCAGCCAATCAACAAGCGGCTTGCAGTTCAGCCTGATGAGTCAAAGGAAGCACCCTCCTCGTTGATTGGCTGCTGCTGCTGCCTCAATCCCTGAAGCAGGAGGCTGCTGTGGCCCAGTCCCAGTCTAGGCCTGCTGGCCATATGGCCCCAGCTGAAGTCTTTTACTCAGAAGCTGGTGAAAATGTTTTCCTTTGATTTCACGTTCTTACAGTTTCGCCATCATCTGAATAAAAGACTTTTTATTCATGCCCACCATGGCCACACACCACAGCCCTCCAAGGTCAAATACAACCCTGATGTGGCCCTCAATGAAATTGAGTTTGACACCCCTGATCTAGAGGAAGAAGCCCACTTGCCCCAGACATAAAGTCTAGATCTTGAGGCTAGAAACTCTTTGTTAACAGTGCAAATGGTTATTTCAGCAGACACTGAAATAGGGGTTGTTAGCCATAAAACAGGAGAGTTGAAAAATATCCTTGGTAACTTAAGATAGTCAAAATAAAGTCCAAGGCCAAGCTATGGAGAAAGAGAAAATAAAGGAAATTACTGTACAGGCAATGACCTGCAGCTGTGAGGGAGGGAGAGGGAGAGGAGCTAGCCAAGGCAGAGAGCACAGCTGGAGAATTTGTGGCAATTCCTATGTTTTACAACTGGATTACTTATTTATTTAGTAAACAGACCTATGTGGCCATCCGCTTACCAGAAGAAACTCCGGGCAGCAAACAGAATAAAAACACAAAGCAACCTACAATGAGATTTAAGAGGACATGCTTCAGGCAAGCCATGGAGTGCCCCTTTTTTCAGCCTTAGAGATGCCAAATCTATCATCAAGACACTGTGGCTCCAAATTCCTAGGAATTAGAGATAAGCGTCCTGGGTTCTCCCATTTTACCTTTGATAATGAATAGAATGGGATATTTCTGAAGAGCTTATGAGCCAAGTCTGGGTCATTAAGTTTATTTCATATGATGTAGCAAAATGCAGCATGGGGCATAAAATTCACAGAGGGTCTTCAAAGATGAATATATTGTTCCTCAATAGCTAGAATGCCACAGTGCAGCACTGAGGGAGGAGGGAGCCGAAGTTTCCTTTTCAAGGACAGGAGATAAAAACCTCCCAAAGAGAAGAAGGTCAAGGCAGAGCAACAGAGCCAGACCTTGGGGGGAGAGGAGGGCAGGATATGAGGCCCTCCCAGGGAAAGCAAGTGGGGAGGAGTGGGGCTGGGAAGATGTGAAATGTGTCTTACCTGCCTTGTAGCTCAATCAAACTTCTCAAACTCGTGAGTAGTTTAGTTTTACCCTACAATGTGTTTGCCTGCAGACAATGGTGAGACACGCGACAGAGCTGCAAGGCAGCTCATGTCTCCTCAGCTCCACCCCTCCCCACCTGCCACCCCCAAATTGCATCCAATTTGGGCAGAGGCAGGAAGCCCTACCATGCCTGGCGAGAGGGGGAGAAGAGATTGCAACAGGAGCCCCATCACGCTCCACGCATCTCGCTTCTCCCCCTTCCTACCTGCCATCCCTGTTGACAGAGAGACAGCGGGAAAGGGCAGAAGCCAGGATGCTGTTACGGTGCCATTGGGGTGCGTGGAGCCATCTTACTTGCCTTGCAGCTCCGTCGCGTGTCTCGCCTATGTCTGCAGGCAAACACATAGGGTAAAAAAAAACTCGCGAGTGTCAGGGTTCCAAGGAACATCCCTAACAAAATAAAGTTCTGAGGCCTGAGGTTCCTCAAAGTTCCAATTTATTAGGGATGTCATTTTGGCACATCTGGGAAAACCCGAATCTGAAAGCTTCCAGGTTTTCCACACCGAGCTGACAGTTCACAGCCCTGCCCCACACCCACAAGTTTGTCACATTGTCCAATCAACTCTTCACACTTAACTGGATACAATCTTTTTTTAAAAATAATTTTTATTATAAATTAAAATCAAAAAACAGAAAAAAGACTATAACAAGACAAAATCACATACGTACAGCTGAGGTTGATTCAACCCTCATATATATAGTTTCTAAATAGTACTACGTATCATCATACTACAGATTCAATTAGGTTTATCATCTTGCATCCTGCACTTGTTAATCTTTTTATATTTTCTTATATCTAATATTACCTTACTTATATTTAGTTTGCTATTTACATATCTATGCCACATACTTTCCTAACATCTATGTCATGACATTTTTACTTCTATCCATTGGTACCATTTATCCCAGCTGTGATTGAAAGTTGATTCTTGTCTATCTTTAAGAATATATGTTAATCTATCACATTCTGCACACCACAAAATTTTGTTAATCATCTGATCCTATGGTACTTCTTTCCCTTTCCAAAGTTGCACATATGCAATTCTAGCCGCAGTGATAATATGTATGAAAAGGTACCAGTCTATTTTCCTTATGCCCCCAGGGTTTATTCCTAATAGGTAGACCTCTGGTCTCAATTGAAAGCTGACTCCTGTAATCTCCATGAGCCAATCTTTTAACTTGCTCCAATAGTTTTGGGCTGGTAGACATGTCCACCATTGGTGGTAAAATGTACCCCTGGCTGACCCACATTTCCAACATTCTGCGAAGTTCCAGGGAACATCTTTGCAATTCTTCCTGGTGGTATATGCCATCTATATAACATTTTAAATATATTTTCTTTGAAGGACCCTGCCATCGTCATTTTTGCGTTTCTATTCCATATTTGTTGCCATTTTTCCAAATCTAATGAATATCCGAAGTTCCTTCCCCAGACTATCATCAAGTCTTTAACTATTTCATCAGCTACAGATCGGGACAGGAGGAGGTTATATACCTTGGTGATACATTTTTTATCACCTTCCAGGAGGGCCTTATCGAACTCTTGTGGTGAAGTAAAAATCCCCCCATTGGCTTTATCTTTTTGATATCTTGCTTGGATTTGTGCGTATGCCCACCAGTCCAAATTGATTCCCCTATTTGTAGGTCCGCTGGATATAATCTTCAGGCAGTCTCCATCAGATGCAGGCAAAAGTCCTTGAATACGGAATGTTGTTATGACTAACTTTCTACCACTCCAACAACAACCCCCTCCCAACTTCCCCAGCTAAAATATGTGGCAGTTAAGAAGCAAAAAAGAAAATTATCTTCCAAAACTGACAGCGAGTTCAAACTTCTTGAACTCGCAAGGTTTGGTTTTACCCTATGTGTTTGCCTCCAGACAACAGCGAGACACGCGACAGAGCTGCAAGGCAGGTAAGATGCACGTCTCGCGTCTCCATGGCCCCTGGCGAGGGGGGGGGGAGAAGAGAGGGCAAGAGAAGTGAGCCCCATCTTGCTCCACCTGTCTTGCTTCTCCCCCGCCCCACATGCCACCCTCCTCGATAAAGAGCTGGGTGCTATGGAAAAGGGAGCCCAGTGGGCGCAGGCTTTGGGCGTTTGGGGCTGCCGGGGGTTGCCCAGCAGAGAGGTCGGAGCAGGGCGGGAGTTTGCAGGCAAGGGCGATGGATGGATGGGAGGCAGGCAAGTGTCAAGAACGCTGGGAAGATTCCCACCTTTGGTTGCCCCAGCGAACAGCTGACAAGCGTCAGTTGCGCTGCCAGCAGCGCAACACAGAAGCCATGAAATGGCCACGCTCACTGTCTCCTGCACCCCAAAAATAATAAGCCAAGCCCTTATTTCAGGGTTCAAAAAATATAAGAAAGGGTCTTATTTTTGGGGAAACATAGTATAAACTAGATGGCATTGATCTAGCAGATGACCCTCACTTTGTTAAGGACCTAGGTGTATTTATCTCTGACAATTTATGCTGACTCTAACAGCATTGCTAAAAAAGCATTAAAGAGTTGTAAACTTAATTTTGCAAAAAAAAAAATTATGGAAACATTGTATTGTTAATTAGAGCTTATAAAACCTATGCTAGACCAATTTTAGAGTATTGTTCAAATGTTCGGAATTCCCACCATACATCTGACATCAGTACACTGACATCAGAAGTACTTCACGAGAAAAGTCTTGCACTCTTCTGTACACAATAGAATTCCTTATGCTACTAGGCTCGAAATTCTCGGTTTGAATAATTGTGTCACTTGTGGTCAGACCTAGGTATTGCATACAAAATTATACATAGTAATGTTTTACCTATAAATGACTTTTTCTGTTTTAATCGCAATAGGCGCACGAACAACCATTTTAAACTCATTGTAAATAGTTCTAAACCTGACTAAAAATATGATTTCTGTAATAGAGTTGTCGAAGTCTGGAATGCCCTACCTGATTCAGTTGTCTCAGCTACATTTTCAGTGTTTGTCACAAATTGATAAATTGAAGTCACAAATTACTTCATACTTAAGTGGTCAGTAGAGGGGGATATGCGTAAGTGCACTAACATGCCCTATCGTCTCAGTCATTGTATTTTTATTCTCTTATTCTTCTCTTTTTTGTTTGACAGATTCCAATAAATAAATAAATAAATAAATAAATAAAGCCAAAGGGATCCTTCCTGGGTTGAGGTGCCGAAAGGGGGAACTGCGAGATCTGCCCCAAAGCACTTCATCCTTAAAGAAAGAGATTGGATCTGAGACAGGCTGGAAGAGGCACCATGTGCTTGGCTGCTTCAACAGGGGTGGAATCACATGAAGTGTTAGTACCACTTTATAAGGCCTTGATAAGGCCACATTTGGAATCCTGCATCCAGCTTTGGTCACCATGATGTAAAAAAGATGTTGAGACTCTAGAAAGAGTGCAGAGAAGAGCAACAAAGATGATCAGGGGGCTGGAGGCTAAAACATATAAGAAAGTTGAAGGAATTGGATGAATGAATGTCTTCATTTTATAATATCTACTTGAAAAGTAAAGCTGGTCAGCACTATATGTTGCCTTTACTGATTTCAGAGTTGCATTTGATTTTATTTCTAGATCTAGGATATGTGCAACTTGAAAAAAAACACACTGTAGATACACACTGGTTCTACTAATGTGCAAACTTTAGTAGTGTGCAAAATTCTGCATTAGAAGTTTAACGCAATATGCAGGAAGCATCCCCTCCTCTTTTGTTATTGAACCCATATTCTGACTATCTCGGGTGAAATTATGTTACACAACCATCCTCTAGTAAAATAACCTGTGAGATACCACAGCACAGGGGTGTTGAAATACTCTTATCACAACCACCAACTCATTTAAAACAAACTATGTGTGGTCTGTTTGTTATGAGGAGGTGCTTGTTTGGCTAATTTAGAATTTGCAGCTCAGACACTGAAGCAGGGGGACATTACAGGTGGTGTTGGGACGACCCCTCCTATAATTATTAAAATGCTCCCAATTAGATACTAACAGCACCAGGGTCCTTCCCCAATTAGCCACAGTGAGCCCAAATAGCAGGGACAGCTCCAGAACTCCACTCACAAAGGGGTTCTTTTCTTGGTGGCTCTCTGACCCTCCACACCCAGAGTGGCTGAGGTTGCATAAGGATGAGGCTGAAGGGTCTGGCAGGTATTGGGCACCTGCCGCAACAAAAGAGGGGAACAATTTTCCAGTTGGTGTTAGGGCAGAAAGTTTGTTATCTTACAACTTGCAAGTGTACCTAGGGAGAGCTGGCTTCTCTAAGAGCTTCTCTTTTAGATGTTAATTCATAAGTTCAATAGCAGGACACAGTAAAGATAAACTATTCTAAAATCTTGGTATTTGCCAAACACTCCAGAGCCCGTGCCTGGCTGTTAAGAACAGCTGATTGAATAAGTTTTAAATATTTGGGGAGACTGTTTTATTCCTCTGGGAAGTGTGGTGGATTTCTTGGGATTACTCTTTTGTTCAAAATGCCAGACAATCTTTTAATTGTTCTGAAGGGCATTATTTATACCCAAAAATATTTTCAACAAAGGTTTGTGCATAGCTTTTACTTGGTGCCAGTGTAAGCCCATCTTGCTACTTTGAGAGAGAGGGGAGGGAGGGGGAGAGGGGGGGGGAGAAATAGAGAGACTTTCCTGTGTCCATCAGAGTTCTCCCTGCTACCCCACCTCTTCCTAAAACCCCACTAGATTTCCTGGGGTATCAGCTCCCTTTTCTCACTGGCTTATGGTGACGATGCAGAAAACAAACGGAGGACAACCAAAGCCAACACTTGGAAAAAAGCAAAATCTCTGCCACTGTGAGCTGCCCAAGGAACACAGGGAGCTGCTGGAAACCTCCACCCGGCTCTACAAGCTAATCTGAGGAAGCCGGGAAGGGGCTGCTTGGTTTGGGTGATCTCGTATCACGGCTTTTCTGGGGTGGCCCTTTGCAGGACTCTGCTGAAGAGGTCAGCTACTAGCAGCCTCTGCCCAACCTCCCCCCACCCCTTAATGCCTAGAGCCACGAGAGCCAGAAAATGCTCTAGGATGGCCCAAATCTGATACAAGGCCACCCCCATCTACCAAAGCTCCCTGGACAACTTTGCCCAGAAATCTCTGTGCAATTTCCTTTTTCCCTCTTGCCACCCTAGGCTTCCATTTTATTTTGACTATTTTTTCAATAAAAATGACAGCGTCCTTCTCTGCCTCTCTCACCCTCCCCAGTAAGAGGGGAGAAGCACCCTTCCATGGCCCCATCAGGCGATTATGCAGTCCAGTTAACCCTGAAGGACCTTTCGAAGGGCAGCAGGCACCTCCGGGGAGCGGGGGGCTTTTTCAGTTTGGGTGCAACTATGTGCTGGCCAATTCTTCTACCGCAAAGTGCGGGGGGGGGGGGGCGAACACTGGTTCCATACAGAATACCCCCCTTCTGCAAGTTAACCACAGAAGCACAAGTGGGTGGGTGAGGGGAATCCTCTCCCCAATCGCTTCCTTTCATTATCAGCCAGAGTCAGGGCTTCGTAGAAAAGCCACAGGTGCGAGTGCGTCACATCATTTTATTTCAGGACAATGTGTGGCTGGGATGTGTCCAGTGAACACCCTGACCCTCATCCCAGCACAGCTTTGGGGCACAAATGCGGCAGAAGTCGTGGCTCCTGAAAGAAAGGTCCTTTGGCCCTCCTGGGAAAGGGCTCACCCGCCTCCTTGGCATCTTCTGCAGGCCGTAAGCTTGCGCTCAGACAGCCACTACCACCACGGTAGAGGCTCACTCCCGGGGCGAGGTCAACCGTCTCCCCCAGCAAGGTGGGTTTGACCAACACAAAGTGGGTGGGCTCAAGGGTCTTTCCTGCTGGAAGAGGAGAACAGGCCACCTGCTCCAGGCGGGCCTTCTGCCTTGCCTTCATGGGGTCCTCCGGCTCTACCTGAGCCTGGAGGATGCTTTGATTTATGGGGGCCCGCTTGACAGGGCCACTCGGGGAACGGTGCTGCTTGCAGCGGCCTGAGACCATCTTCAGAGTTTCCTGGCGCCTCGACTCAATGTTGGGATCCACCACTTCCATGGTGGGCTTGATCCACCGCTTAGGCAAGCGGGCTGGCTCCAGGTGAGGCACCAGTGTGACGTTGCCCATCTCGTCGTAGAAAACCTCCTTGATGTTGGGGGGGCGGCCCATCTGGATGCGGAGGAGGTTGCTGCATGAGGAAGGCAGTAGGGGCTGCACGTTGCCCAGCAGGGAGCTCACCTCCAGGGGGCCCTGGGGCAACTTCCGCCAAAGCAGCTTCTTCTCGGAGATGTTCTTTGCGCTGCCATCCAATCTGGCCGAGTGCTGGGCTACCAGGAGCGGCTGGCAGGATGGCCTGCTTTTGAAGGAGAGCCTGGGAAAGGCAGCCATGGGCCCTTGGGTAGCCCGGCCCTTGGGCAGCCCTCTCCTCGTCTGGGGCTTGGGAGGCTTGACTTCCAGAAGGGAGGGTTGCTGGGGTAGTTCCTCTCCCCACTGGAGGGGCATCTCAGCCTGGGTGGTTTCCTCGCCTGGCAGCTCCTCCAGGGCAGGCGCTTCCTCCTCCGGCACTTTGACTGCAGGAACCTGGAGGAAAGGGATAAGCAGGGGAGTCTGGGTGCTCCTGTCTCCCAGCCGGCTGGGGTGGGATTCAAGGCTGCTTTAGCTTCGGAAGGAGAGAAGCTCAGCAAAAGGGAAGCGGCCTTTCTCCGCTTGGAAGACCTATCAAGGAAGAGGTTACCCGCCGGCCGGGGCCTCCCTCCTGCCTCAGTTTCTAGCGCTTCCTAACTTAGGGCTCTGGGTTGAGAGCTTTAGCTGAGCAGCGCCGACCAGGGGCTCCCGGTTCCCTGCGCTGCCGCCGTGGCAGAACCGGGGAAGCCGCCCGACCCGAAGCCTCCCAGTCTGGCCGGGCCGTGCCTCCGTCGTAGCGCCCTCCGCTCGGCTCCCTTCGGCCCGGCTCTAGCCGGCTGCGCCGCGCCCTACCTCCCACTCCGGGCTGGGCACGGTTTGCAGCACCGGCACGGAGCCCTGGGCCCAGGAGTCGGGGACGGCGGCGGACGGCTCCTCGTCCTCCTGCCAGGCCGGGTCGGCAGCCACGTCGCTCTCGCCCGCGTCCCGCACCAGGAAGCGCCACTCCACGATCTGCAGCATCGCCTCGCGCGCCTGGGCGATCACGTAGGGCACGCACTGCGGGCGGGGGGGGGCAGGGCGGTCAGCGGGGGGGCTCGGGAAGCGGCCCCTCCAGCCCCTCCCGCGGAGCAGAGAGACGCGGGGGGCGCCTTCTCCCCCCCCCCGGTGGGGCTGGGGCTGGGGCTGCGTGGGGGGGGGCGGGCTGACCTGCCGCGCCAGGTAGACCTTGTAGCACTCGCCCAGCGCCAGCTCCAGCAGCGCCGCCAGCACGTCGCCCGCCACGTCCTCCGCCTCCTCGAAGGCCAGCAGCGACAGCCACTCGCCCTCCGACAGCCGGCCCGGCACGATCTCCACCTGCGGCACCGGCACCGTGGGCGGCCGGGACCGCTCCGCGCGGGATTTGGCCTGGGCCACGCGGTCGCGGGACGCCATCCCGGAGCCCCGCCGCCCGCCGCCGCCGCCCCCCGGACGCCCCTCCCCTCCCCTTCCCGAGACGCCGTCGCCGGGCAACCGCCCCTCCCGCGCGCGTCCCCGGCAACGGCCGCCCCGCCTCTCCGCGCCTGCGCGTCAGCCGGGCCAGCGGTGGCGATGTACCGGCGAGAGCGGGGCCTGGCCCTGCGCGGGAGCAGCCTGGCGCTCTACAACAACCTGGCCGTCCTGCCGCTGCCCGCCAAGCGGCTCACCTACTTCGCCAGCGTGCACGGCGCCTCGGTCGGGCTGCTCAGCGTCGCGGCGGACGGGCCGGGCTGCGCGCACCGCCAGCTGCAGGCCCGCGAGGGCGGCCTCGGCCCCCCCATCGTCACGCAGGTCCGCAGGGAGCCGGGAGGGGCCGGGAGGGGCCGGGAGGGGCCGGGGGAGGGTGCCCCCCCGCTAGAAACGCTGCCCTGTTGCAGGCGGCCTGGTGCGCGCTGCCCTCGCGGACGCTGCTGGTGCTGGCCTCGTGGAAGGGCATCCAGGTGAGCCCCGGAGGAAGCGGGGGGGGGGGGGACGAGGGAGCGGGAGGGGGGAGACCCGCGTTCAACCGGCCCCTCCGCCTCTCCCGGCAGATGTACGAGCCCGATGGCTCCGCCCTGGTCTATTGGCACGCGCTGGACGGCATGGAGGCCTCGGCAGGTACCCTGTCGGGGGGCGCTCGCCCCGCCAAAGCTCGGAGCCCCCGGGACACCCCTGCAGGCCATGCACGCACCAGCCCCTGGCCTGCCCACCCTCCGGAATCCCTCGGGTGCTGCTCCCCGGGGGCCTTCCTGGGCCCTGCAGCTGTCCGAAGAAAGCTTCGGTGGGAGCAGAGGGGGCTGGGGGGGGCGCTTCCTCCCTGGCCGCTCACCTCCGCCTTCTTGCCCCCCAGGGATGCTGCTGTTTGCCCGGGGGATTGCAGGGACAGGACTGCATTTTGTGTGTGTAGGTGAGCAAGGCAGGGACCGAAGGGGCCCCTGGACTGGCTGGGAGGGGGGGCATGGCCTAGTTGTGCAAGGGCCAGAAAAGGAGGGTTCAGACTGTAGGAGTCTGGTGGGGCTGGGTGACGTCCATGGCTGATGCCAGCCCCCGAGGAACTCCTCTGAAAGTGGCACTTGTGGGGGGCATTGTGGCCAGGAGGGTCCCTCATTGCACAGCATGAGCCTGCTGGTGCCTCTGCAGGGACGGGGTGGGGCAGCCTGATTCCCATCCCCCTTGTAGGGACATCCACCGGTTCAGTCCTCGTCTTTGACGTCCCCGCGAAAGGCACCAACATCACGCTGAGCGAAGTCCTTGAGCAGCACAACAGCCCCATCACGGACATCGGCGCAGAGCTCTGTGAGCAGCCGGTAAGGCCAGGCTGAGCCCACCAACCCACTCTGGGCTCCGTCCTCTGGGCCTGGGGGCGGGGAGCAGCACTCAGTCCTTCAGCCCCGATAATGTAGAGTGGGGACCGTTTGGATGATTACTGGATACTTATTCACTATATTCTAAAAAGACATTCTAAAAGCAACTATATTCTGAAGGCAGGAAATACTGCCAGCGAGAGAAAATACAATGTCAGCATGAACTGTATCCTTGATACTTTAAGTAACTCCCTAACCTGTCAGAAGAAAGGAGCATCCCTAACTTGTCAGAAGACAGATGGCTAAAGGTGGTTAGGTCATGGACATCCATATGGGCTAAAACCTGTCCTTCAACAAGAAGATAATTTGAACTCATGCTCCAGTGATTTATAAAGATAATGTAAAACTTTAATAATTAGGAAAATGACAATTAAAAATGACAAATGTATGTTAACCATATATGGAAAAGTTGCTGTGTTAGCAGAATCCTTTGTTTAGAAAAGTATATAATGTGTCATACAAGCATGGAGACTTTACTCAGAGCCAAGATTGGCAAATATGGCTTTGAGTCTTGCGCAATAAACTCTCTCTCTGATTGACCCAGGAATGTTGCTTGGTCACTTCATTCCATAACAACTTAAACCAATCATTAAAATGTGTTAAAGGAGCTCCATTTTTCTAAATATTTGTTTGGAAATGCCCACATACATACACATACACATACATACCATTAAACATTTCCAGATCTGTGGAGGGAAGTTGTTTGTTTTAATTTTACTTCCTTGGCTAGCCTATAGTTTATTCTTAAAGGAGTGGGGGAACTCAGAGAGCAGTTAAATCATAATTATGATTGTGGGCCCAAACTACTCTCCGTTTCCCACATCTCCAAGTCAAGATGTTCAATTAATAGACATGTCATAATTAATTCAATTCTTATTCAATTCTACACACTATCATTATAAATGCACATCAACAAAACAAAATAATTTTCAACAGAAATCACATCAAAGCAATCAATTCAACTTGTTTTCCCTTTTAGACAGGCTTTACTTTTTTATTACCTGCTAAACCCCTGGGTGGGAAGAACAATAAAACAATTTCCTTTTGTTTCTTAGTTACTTTTCATTCTGTGTACTTTAACTTTTTCAAGTTCTCTACTATACAGTCCTAACATGAGACTCGAACTCATGACTTGAAGACTTAAGGCCACTCCTTGTCTTCCAGGAAGTTGATCAAGCTTCCTCATCCACTAATTAATAGTGGGCACCCTTGTTAAAAGAAACTAAAATTCCTTGATTTATACTTACCTGCAGGCTTGCTTTTCTTTTTTGAAATTTTTCTGTTGGGGTCTCTGTCTGATTGACCTTTGTGGGTCCTTGACTGGTCTGTTTCGCTGGTGGGTTTACGGCACCTCCTCACCGGAAGATTCCTGAGACTGCAATTGAGTCCTTGTAGCCGGCTTAATGGATGTTCCGTTTGGGAAGGAGCCGATCCCACCAGGGCAGCCGTCACGGTAGTCGCCTCTGCGGTGCCAGAATTGTTATGGAATGAAGTGACCAAGCAACATTCCTGGGTCAATCAGAGTTTATTGCGCAAGACTCAAAGCCATATTTGCCAATCTTGGCTCTGAGTAAAGTCTCCATGCTTGTATGACACATTATATACTTTTCTAAACAAAGGATTCTGCTAACACAGCAACTTTTCCATATATGGTTAACATACATTTGTCATTTTTAATTGTCATTTTCCTAATTATTAAAGTTTTACATTATCTTTATAAATCACTGGAGCATGAGTTCAAATTATCTTCTTGTTGAAGGACAAGTTTTAGCCCATATGGATGTCCATGACCTAACCACCTTTAGCCATCTGTCTTCTGACAAGTTAGGGATGCTCCTTTCTTCTGACAGGTTAGGGAGTTACTTAAAGTATCAAGGATACAGTTCATGCTGACATTGTATTTTCTCTCGCTGGCAGTATTTCTTGCCTTCAGAATATAGTTGCTTTTAGAATGTCTTTTTAGAATATAGTGAATAAGTATCCAGTAATCATCCAAACGGTCCCCATTCTACATTACCCCTATGTGGCTGTCTGGGTCCTTCTGGCCACCAGGCAGCTGTTCAGCCCTGCTTTCGAGCGAACGCATGCCTAGGGCCTGCAACGGCTGTCCTGTCTTTCCCCTGCTGCAGGAGGGAGCTGTGGATCTGGTGACGGCGGACGACTCTGGAGCATTGTGTGTTTGGGGCTCTGGAGAGACCTTCAGGCTGATCACCAAAATCCCGGCTTCTGAGTACGGGCCGGCGGGGAGGGGCCAGGGGCGGGCAGATGGACGTTCTGTGCTGCAACAAGGCCAGGTTGCTATGCGGAGCCTCAGAACGGGGTGGAAGGCGAAACCCCCCTCTCCTCGCAGGGGGGCCGGCCATGCTCCGGGCTGCAAGGGTGAGGCAGCGACATCACCCATCCCCTGCTGCAGGTTTTGCTCAGTCCACTGAAGGTTGTGGGACATTGCCCTCCCTCTGCTCTGAGCTCCAGCAGGACCTGATCCCTCCCCTTCGCATCCCAGCTGTACCTGTTCCTCCGTGAAGCTGTGGAATGGAGTCATTGCAGCCGGCTATGGGAATGGGCAGATTCGCCTGTATGAAGCGGCGCATGGGACCCTGAGAGCCCAAGTCAGCGCTCACGCACGCTGGATCTATGCCCTGGACCTGGCCCCGCTCTCAGGGAAGGTGAGCCCATTGCCATGGGGGAGGGGCGAGCCAGAGTTTGGCGCTGGTCAGCTTCCCTTGGTCTTGACCCCAACTTTCAAGACATGACTGTGCCTCAGCTGCTGCATGCTCACAGCTGGACTCTTTGACACAAGTGGCAGGCAGGCTCTGCAGAGCTGGTGGAGGTGCCTCACCCCATGGGCAAATGACTATGTGCAGGTCAGCACAATCACAGCCTGCCTGGTGCACTTGGCCCAGCTAGGACCCCTTCTGGCAGCTTTGACACTCCCGGAAAGGTCACCTCCTGTGGGAAGGGTCTCCAGTCCAGGACTGCAAAGCCAGAATCTCCCCCTCTTCCATTGAGACCTTCTCTTCTGTGACCTTGTCTGTGTTTTTCTCCTGCCCAGCTGCTGTCTGCCGCTGAGGACTCCTTTGTACGTGTCTGGGGACTGAGCCACAGTGTGGACACAGAGAGCCTGGAGGTGAGCCCAAGGGCCACTCGGTTGAGGGGGTGTTAAATGCCCATCTTTCAGAGGATGTTTCTGAATTCCTAGGCAGTTCCTCTTGCTTCACTCTCCAGGGAAAGCTTGGTGGTCCCCTTACCAAGCTGGAACAGTCCCACCTTGCCCCAGGCCTGGCTGGGACCAAGAATGCCGGCTCAAGGTCTCTGGGCCTGGGGGTGATTTTGCATGAGAGCCTCGGGATAGATTCCCTCCGGTCAGGCCACTCTGGGCTTCCCAGCGCAATGGCTCTCGGGGGAGAGGGGGGGCAGGAATGCCTGAAAGGGACCCACCTATTTCCCTCAGATCGAGCATTGCCATACAGAATGTGTGACCGATACCCAGATTTGTGGTGCCCGCTTCTGTAACCCAGAGGGCACTGCCTTCGCCATCACGGGCTTCGAGCTGAACGAGATCATCCTGTACCACCAGGTGTAGCCCTTCGGGTGGAAGGCGGTTGTGATGAACCCAGCTTGGCCAGAGCAGGGCAGGAGGCACATGAAGGGAGCTCCTACCTCACCTCCCCCCCCAGTCTGAAAATGCCGCCCCCCAAAGGCTCTTTATTCTTTTGGGCCAAGCAGGCTTCCCCTGGGGTTCCTGGCACATCCGGTGCCAAGGCATCTCCTTTGGCCCAATAGCTCAGGGTGCCCCCTCTGCCAGGGAGAATCCCACCCGCAGTGGAGCTTGGAGTCCCATCCTGTCCTTCCTCGGCTAAGAGGAGAGCCGGCTGGCGCCTTGTTTCCACTGGTTCATTTCCTGGGCAGGCCGACTGTCTCACAGCTCCAGGGCTGAGGGGCAGCTTGGCCGGATCTGCAGCAGAGCCCTTCCTTGGGGAAACGCCAGCTGCAGTCCCAGAGCAACCTGGGGTGGCTTTGCAGATCCTGGCCAGAAGGTCCTCCTGCCCTGCCTGGGTTTGTTTAGACTTCAAAGGCTCCAAATAGCTCGATGGCTTTTTTTAGCGTTTCAGAGCAAGCAGCCAAATTGTCTGTTTTCCTGATGAATAAATTTAGTTATGTTTGGCTGACAAGATAGAAAGTTTGGTGCTGTTGCCTTTTTTTAAAAGTGATTTTCTGCATGCAGCGGGAGTGCCTGCAGAGCTGATCACCTCCTGATCCTTCTAGGGTGCCAGTTAGGAATCCTAACCCAAATCCACCATCCTGCCCCCAGTTGTGGGATGTGGCCCATGGAGAGCAGCAGAAATACAGGGTGGCTCGTTTGCCCCAAGGCTTCTAAATCAGGACCAAGCAGCACTGTCACCCGCACCCCCCACATGTCCTCCACAGGCCAGGGAGGTGCCCCCACCCCCGTCCCAGGATAGGTATTGGCAGGCTCCGGGATGCACAATACAAAAGGCTCTTTATTAAAGATTCCAAACAGCCCAACAGCAAAATGTGTAAGAAATGCCCAGCTCACAGTGGTTATGCAGATGCACGCAGGCCACGAGGGGCCTAGGGGCATCAAAGCCCTTCAGTCCTGGGTGGGAAGGTCACATTAGCCCACCCCCCCAGGTCAGTTTGTGCTTGGCTTACATGTTGAGAAAAAAATGGTAGAAAAAAGTGAAAAAGGTTGAAAAACTGCAGCTCTACAGGCTCCCTCCCCCCCTTTTGCTAAAATTATTGGCAGCAATTTCCCTTAATGCACCAGGCAGGAGGGGCAAGAAGGAAGAGCGGATGCTCCCACCCCTTTGCCCCACCCCAAGGAAAGGCCAATTCTGGGCAGAGCTGCCTGGTGCCCGAGGCGCAGCCTCAAAGCCTCTCTGCATTGCCCCCTTCCCACGGAGAAGGAAGAGGGAGCCCTTTCTACAGCTAGTAGCCCCTCCAACTAAGGGGCTCTAGCTCCTCTGCTCATGCACCACCCCACCTCCCCAAATCCTCCCACCAATCCCCTTCCACAGCACTAGACACACCACAAACCCCCCTCTTTTTTTCCTCCATCACCTGCATGTTCACTCCCCCCACCCCCCAAATACTGCCAAGGTCAGAGGTAGCAACCGATGCTGGGCCCCTGCCCACCCCCCAGGTAAAGGCATGGCAGCCACGGCAAGAGGCACAGAGCTGTGGGTGGAGAGGCAGCTAGTAGACAAGGCAGAGGCGCCCCTCCCCAGCAAAGGCACCAGCAGTAGGACAGCCCCCTCCCCCCGCCTGGGTGGGTGGGACCCTGCTCAGGAGACATGGCTGGGTTGGTGGGGGCGCCAGAAGCACCACTTGCTGCGCGGATGCTGCTTGCGGAGGGCCTCCTCCTCCTCCTGTGCCCGCTCCTTCTGCATGCGCAGGTAGCGGTCCTCCTCCTTCAGGTACCAGATGGGGGGCCAGCGATGGCTCTCGAAGTGGGCCCTGTTCTCTGGGGAGAAGCCAGGCCCGGCAGGCGTCAGCTGCTGCTGCTCAGGGGGAGGCCCTGAAATGCAAACCCTGAGGACGGGAGCCGGGCCGCCCTAACACCGCCCTTAAGGGAGCCCCCCACCCCGTCCCAGGTCCTCCCTGACGTACAGACCGGGATGGATCTGGGCCGAGGGAGGCAGAAAGCAGGCGGAAGCAAGGAGGCACCCAAAGGAGCAGGTGGCAACAGGTCCCCGGAGCTGCTCCCTTCCTTTGGCTGCAGGCTTACCGGGAGACAGGGCCTTCATCTCACGGGGGAACCGGCGGCAAACACTGTTGTAGTTGGTGCAGATGTAGTGAAGGCACCAGGCGGCCAGCTGGAGAGCATTATGGAACTGCAGGGAGGAGCAAGGTCAGGCCGCCCAGGCCCTGATGCCACCTCCCTGCCTGGGGAAATTCATAGCCCCAAAAGTCACTGGACTGGGGGGTGGGGGTGGGGGTGGGGATGTGGCCTACTTCTGGCCTAGTGGCAAAGGCATCAGGCTAGACATTGGGCGACGGTGAGTTCTATTCCCACCTTGGGCATGTAAGCCGGGTTGGGGGACTTTGGGCCAGTCACTCACTCTCAGCTCAACCCATCTCACGGGATTATTGTGAGAGGAAGGAGTGTTAACTTTGTTCCCCCCTTGAACTTTTAATAAAAAAATTAAGGTGGGATTAAAAAAACCAAAACCTAAACATCTAAACTTGCAGGAAGCCTTTCCTCCATTCAGGTTAAGGGCTAAGGCGGCAGCCGGTCTGGTGAGGCTGCACCATACCTGTGTCATTTCCAGGTAGAGGATCACCTGGGCATCGATTTCCACCTGCTGAAGGCTGGCTCTCACCAGCTCATCCACTGCATACTGCTCTGGGAAGGAGAGGAAGAGATGCCATTCAGGGCGGAGCGGTCTTTCTTGCAACCCCATGGATCATCCGCTTCCCTGCCCATGCTTGGCAGCTGCTGTGCCACCCTTGGTGCCCGAAAGGCTTGTGGCCTCCCAGAGGGGAGCCCCAAAGAGACTCACCGGTCAGGGCCTGCAGGCGGGTCAGGCAGAGGCGGTTGGTGAGCACCAGCAACTCCATGGCGTCCAGGTCTGGGCTGGGCACAAAGAGCTCCGTGTAGAGGAACTCCA
This sequence comes from Masticophis lateralis, assembly GCA_030761175.1. NCBI lineage: Eukaryota > Metazoa > Chordata > Lepidosauria > Squamata > Colubridae > Masticophis > Masticophis lateralis. Next base: position 85,172,394 of record JAUDYJ010000007.1, read on the forward strand.
GCACAGCCCGAAGGCAGGCGCAGTTGGTGCCTGGCAGGGAGACCTGGGGGCGGCAGAGTGGGCGCTCAGGGAGGGTTCTGCCCACCCTTCGCTTCCAGGAACTGCTGCTGGCAATTTGGGAGGAATTCCTCTTGAAGCACAAAACTGCAGGCTCCATAGTCCCCAGCAAGTGCGGGGGAGGGAGGCAGTGCTGAAGCGGATGCTGGCAGGCTTCGGGAGGAGGTTGGCCTTGGGGGCAGATGGAGTCCCCTGACCCTTTTTCCAGAGATCCCGCAGTGTTTGTGCGGAGGAATGGTGAGGCTGGCTGTCCGTCCCAGAAACCAAGGGCGGTACCAGGGCCCTTCCGGCTACTCTGCCGGACACTGGGCCTGGCCCAATAGGGTCAGCTGCAAGCCAAGAACCAAACCAAGGTCTCTAGGGGCCATGCTGGGGCTTCCGTGCACCCAGGCAGGGAAGAAACTCCTCCCAAAAGCCACCTAGGAGAGACAGTTGACACACCCCTGGGGAGCCCCCCCAACGGCACATGCACAGCAGCTGAGGCTGCCCCCCAATTGTAGCAGGAGGAGTCCTTCCTCCCTTATAAGGTGGCAGCAGGGCTACCCGCCTCACCTCAGCAGCACAGCTCTCCCGGAAGGTGCCCCCAAACATGGCCACCATGAAGTCACAGCCTGCGAGCAGAAGGGGCTTGTGCGCTGGCACTGAGCCATCATCAACCAGGAACACCACATCTGGGGGGGGAGGGGGGAGGGACACACACACAAGGGAGGTCAGTCCTGGGGAGGGAGCTGCCTATGGGAACTGCTCTCCAGCCTCCCTGCTCCTCTCTACTACCTGCAAAGGAGCCTTTGCTCAGGCACTCCTTGATCCGGTTGGCCCGGCGCACATGGAAGGCTTTGGTGATCTCGCAGTTCATGAAGCTCTCCTTGTTGAGGACGTTGGCCACCATCATGCGCAAGTCGAAGACCTCCAGCAGCTCAGCCATGGCAGCCACCTGCATGAGGCTGGCCTGGGGCTGATCCAGGCACCCAGTGTACAGGTACTCCAGCACCACCTTGAAAGGGCCCTCCTGTACTGGTTCATCCAGGTACACGGCTGTCATCGGCTTCTCCTGCTTAGTGATGGGATCCCGCACCATCTCCCGCTGCACATCAACAATGCCCCGGCCCCAGCCAGAGACCGGGCGCGGCATCCGAGTGGCGCATAGCGGCTCGTCACTCTGAGAGGGCCGCAGTGGCATGGCCTGCGTGGCTGTGGCCAGGCATCCCTGGTCTGCTGCGTCCAAGCTCTTTGTCCGCCCAGCAGGCTCCTTCCCACCAGCCAGCTCATCTCCCAAGTCCAGCGCGAAGAGGTCGTAGAATCGGGAGCAGGCTGTGGCCAGGTAGACTCTGTGTGCAAAGAGCTGATGGCCACCTGGTAAGCGGAAGACCACATCAGCACAAAGGGGCTCCTGGAAGAGAGCGCCGGGCCCCCGGCCTTCCCCAGCCGCTGGCTCAGGGATGTGGATGATAGGCGGGAGAGGTTTGGGTGGCAGGAAGGGGGCCTGCAGCAGTGGCCGCTGTGTCTTCTTCAGGTGAGATTTCCAGAACTGGAGGTGACGGCGGGAGATGAGGGCAGCCCGAATTGCATTGTCGAAGACGTCCTTGATGCCAAATTGGGCCACGACACTTGTCTCATAGTATGGGATGCCCAGTTCCTTGGCTACCTCATGCCCACACTCAGGGGGCAGGATGTCTGAAGGTTTAATGGGTCTGAAATAAAGCAGGAGTGTATGCCAATTAGCAAGGAATGGCCAGGAAGGCTCCTGTAAGGGCAGACTAACCCAATTGTGACAGAGTGCCCCCCGCCCCGGGAACAGGCAGGAACCAATCTAGGATGGGGGGCTGACCACACCTGCCAGCCCCCCCAGAATGAGTGGCCTCAGACAGCAGGACGGGGCCCTACTTGGCCAAGGGACGGCGCGCCCGGTTCACTGCCTCAAGGTCTGCATAGCGCAGGTCCAGCTGGCAGCCCACCAGCACGATGGGGGTACGCGGGCAGAAGTGCTTGATTTCTGGGTACCACATGGTCTTCACATGCCGCAGCGAGTTGGGGTTGGCCAAGGAGAAGCAGAGCACCACCACATCGGATCTGTCAAGAAAAAGATGGGGAGTGGGGAAGGCAGCATCAGGCAGGCGACATCCTCCCCCAGTGTCAGAGATGGCCATTGAGCCTACCAGCCCTTGAGGTAGAGAGGCAGGGGCCGCAAAGAGGGGCAGGTCAAGGCCAAGATGGAGAACTGGCTCTACTCCTCCGCAGCCCCAGCAGTGCCCCAGAATCCTCTTCTTTCCTGGGCCCCACCTGTGCAGCCCCCTCCCACTCAGCGGCTGCATAGGCCACTCGTGACTGCCCCTCCCCCAAACCCTGGAGAATGCAGGGATTCCTGCAGCTAAATCCTCCTTGCACATCCTTCTCTGGGGAGGCCAGGAGCAACAGAGACCCCCCCCCGTCCCCCAGAAGGGATGGGAAACCGCCTAGGCAGGCCAGAGGGCGGGGGTGCTGAAGGGCCTCGGCAGTCCCTTCGGACAACTGTCTTGCTGCCTCCCAGAATGAGGAAGGAGGCGGCCCAAGAGCGGTCGCTAGGAGGGAAAAGGAAGAGAGCAGCCGCCCCGCGCCGGACGGGGCCATCGGGAAGCGGACCTTTTCGGCGAGAGGGCGCCCGGGGCTGCGAATGAGGACCCTCACCTGCCGTAGGCGAACCGCCGATCCTTGTGGTGGTCCCCGAAGGTGTCCCAGAGGCGCAGGGAGATGCTGACCTCGTCCACCACGTCGCGGGAGCGCTCCAGCACCTGCGGAGCGCCGAGGCGTCAGGCGGCGGGGCGGGGAAGCCCTCCGTCCGCCCTCCCTCCGCCCGCCGGGACTCACCTCCTGGCACACGCGGTACTGGTCGATGGCCCAGACGGTGGGCACGTGCGTGGCCAGCAGCTGGTACTGGGTGAGGGTAGCGTTGCAGGCCCGCGCGCAGATGAGCCGCGTCTTGCCCACCGCGTTGTCGCCCACCACCACGCACTTGATGGTCTCGACGTTGGGGCGCTCGTAGTCCTGGTCAATATCCATGGAGGCGCCGCCGTCGCTGAGGGGGAACGCCGGGCTCAGGGCGGGGAGGGCGCGGCCGGGACGCTCCCCCGCCGCTACTGGCCGGGCCCGCCCTTTACGGGCCCCCGGGGGGCGGCAGAGACCCTTCCCCGCCCCGGGGGGCGCCGGCATCCCGGACGCCGCATCCCATCGCCTCCCCGACCCTCTTGGCCGGCCACCGCCGCCGCCACCGCGCTCCCCGCGCCCGGTGCCCCGCCGCCGCGCCCATCGCCGCCGCCGCCGCCGCCGCCTCCCGCTCGGCTGCCCCGCGGCGCCGCCCCGCCAATCGGCGCCCGGCCGCGCCCCCTCCGTCCGAACAAAGGAGGCGGCGGGGGGCCCGCGCGGCGCAGCGCCACGGGCCCCGCCCCCGAACCGCCCCCCACGTGACGGGCCCCCGCGGGCGGGGCTGGGAGGGACCGCGCAAACAGCCCGGCCGGAGGGTCCGGGCGGCGGCGCGTACCTTGTTCAGGGCCGGATCGCTTTGCAGGCGCGCCGCGGGAGAAAGAGGGGTGCGTCGGCCGGAGGGCGCTCTGCACATGGTCTTGGGCACGACACTCGTCCGCAGGTCTTCTCCGCCAAAGCCCGGCCGGCGGAGAGCGCCCAGGCAGCCCCTCGGCCTCATGCCACTCGAGCTCCGCTACAACGGAGGGGAGAGCGTCGCCTTCAGGGCCCCGCCGAGTCCCCGTCCCCCACGCCGCGGGGCCGGAGCCTCGGACTGCGGCTCAACCCCCGCGGCGTCCCCGCGGAGCCGCTGCGCCCCCTGTGGGACCGTCCGCCCCGCGCCCCTTCACCTTCGCTGCGGCCCCGTCCGGCCCCGGCCACCGGGCTCTCCGCCCCGCTGGCTCCGACGCGGCCCCTCGGCTTCCACTTAGCGGCGCTCCTGATCTCTCGGGGCGGAGGCAGCGCTGCGGCCGACCCCTCCGGGCGGGCCTTCCGACGGGCGGGGCGCAGAGCTGGCCCCGGTCACGGTACGGCTGCCCCGGGGCCGCCAGGCCGGCGGGCGGGGCGCGGACACGGGGCTTCCCACTGTCGGGAAGCCGGGAGGGACGGCGCGATTTTGGCGTCTCCTGCTCTGGCCCGGAGAGAAGGCGGAACCCGCCGAGTTCCGCTTCCTTCCCTGGGGCCGCTTGATGAGCTCTGCGGCTCTGGGTCTGAGCCCGGCCGCGGATTTGAGCGCTCTTGGAGCCCGTGGATTAGCGAATTTGACTGGGGACGGTCGGGGTCCCCCCAGGATCGCCGAACGGGAGCCCTGAGCAGCTGGCTAGCCGGTGGGGAGATCGGAGTGCCGGACTCGGTGGAGGCAGCATTGGGGGTTCTTGGAGGGCGTTCCCCAAGACGAGTTTCCCCAGGGTTTCTGACAAACAAAACCTGAAAAGCACCGAACCAAGGGGCGGGGGTTTTGAGACGGAAGGGATTCAGAACAATCCCTTGCTCTTAATTCAAGAAGTAAGAGCAAGGGATTGTTCTGAATCCCCCTCCACAAAGATCCCATATTGCTTTTCAACCTCCAAGCCAAAACAGCCAGGCACCCAAACAGAGCCCAGCAGGAGCAGCCTGGAGGTTGGGGGGAGGGGTCCCCAGGGCCTCCCCAGAGCCAGGTTTTCCAGCCCTTCCACTGCCCCCCAGTTCTGCCAGCCTTCTGGAGGCCTCTCTGGCAGCCTCACCAAGGGCCCTTCCCTGTGGTTGAGGGGCAGCTCCAAGCCCAAGGCCCCTGGCTGGCCAGGGAGGTCCCCTGAGGTCCCAGGGAGCAGCCGGGGCTGAGGAGCCCCTCCCCTCCCACCTGTCTTATCTTCTGGCTTGCTTTGGTTCCATGTAGACCCCCAGCCCAGCCCAGCCCAGCCCAGCCCAGCTTACTGTCCACTAGTTTTGGTTTTCATTTGAAAACCACTTGCTTTTCCCTCAGCCCAGGGTGCGTGGGGCATCTCGTCTTTGTTCAAAGTGGGCATTTCTGGCTCACCTGGGAGCATTTGATGCCCTTCCGTCTTTCAGAAGGCTTTAAGAACTTGGTTCTTGCCTTGGCATCGGGAAGTTAGTGGGGCCCACCTGGAGGTTGGTGTGGTTGATTTAGATTCTGCAGGGTGGCCTTTCCCTTTGATCTTTTTTCCTGTCTCCTCCTTTATATGGGGTGCTACGGTGTTGCCCCAGCATTGATCGCAAGATGGGCAAGCAGCTAAAGGTGTGTGGTCAAGAGAAGCCCTGTGGCCTGAAGGGAGGGACTGACCTCTCCTTGGCCACCGGACATCTTCTCTTCATGGTAGCCCCCCTTGTTCTCTGGGAAGGGGCGGTTGAGAGTTTGGGGTGGGACATTTTGAGGCTCTGCATCCACCTGCCACTTTCCTTGCCCAGCAGCCCGACAGGATCTCCAGCTGGCAGATCTCTTGGTGCTGGGAGGGGTTCTCCTGGACTTCCGCCTGCTAGCAGAAAGGTTGAGAGCATTTGTCAAAAGCAGTTGGCTCCAAGGATGGCCTGGAGAGGAGGGGGCACACCCCCACCTCTTTCAAAGCAGCAGCTAAGCCCTGCCCCCAGAGAGACTGACACCAAGGCATGGGCCCAACCGCAGCCACCTCTGCCATGATCCAGGAGGGTCCCCCACCCAATACACCGGTGACTGAACTGATGGAGGGAGACCCCTGCCCCAGGCTCAGATTCACTCCAGATCCACTCCCAGACCGAGCCTCAGGCTCATCATCCTGTTCTGCCAAGTTGGTCCTGGTCCAAGCAAGCAACTTGATCCATCAGAGAGCCAGGGTAATCCTCACAGCAGATCAAGGGATGTTCCCCGTGGGGATGGGGTTCTCCTAAACAGCTGCTGGCAGATCTCAACAGATGCAAAGAGGTTCTGCCAGCCTCCTTGCCACCAGGCTGGGCTGTGTCCAGTCAGAGCTGCTTTGAGTCTTTCTCCAGTGGCGCCCGGGGTCTCTTTGGGGCCTTCCTCCTCTCCCGGAGCCCATCAGTAAGCCTAGGATCCGCAGACGAGAGGCCACATAGGAGTCCAAGACCCCAGCCCTCCCACCTATTCCAGCAAGCCCCCCTGACTCCCTCTGGAACCCCACTGGGTCCCTCAAGTGCTCAGGGGGGCCCATCGGAGAGGCCTGTCTCCCTGAAGGGAGGGCTGAGCCAAGGGGGAAGCAGAGAGTGCTCTGTCCAAGGCAACTGGATGAGGTTAATGGCCTCCTGGAGCAATTGCTTCATTTCTTTGGCCTGCACTGGGCCTTTAGAATACAGAATAAGAATTGGAAGGGACTATAGAGGTCTTCTAGTCCTGCTCAAGCAGGAGACCCTGGACCATTCCAGACAAGTGGATGTCCAGTCTCTTCTTAAAAACCTCCAGTGATGGAGCACCCACAACGTCTGGTGGCAAGTTGTTCCAATGGCTAATTGTCATCTCTGTTAAGACGTTTTTCCTTAGTTTTAGGTTCTCCCCTCAATTAGTTTTTCCCCATTGTTTCTTGTCGTGCCTTCTGGTGATTGACCACCCTGGAGCCCCTCAAATATTGGAAGACTGCTACATGTCACCCCTAGTTCTTTTTATCAAACTAGCCATGCACAGTTCCTGCAACCGTTCTTCATATGTTTTAGTTTCCAGTCCCCCAATCATCTTAGCTGTTCTTCTCTGCACTCTTTCCGGGCTCTTCGCTCTCTACAGAGAAGAGATGCATAAAGCAACTTGTCCTAAGCCATATCACCACCTGTGTTTGGCCACAAGGCAGGCAGGCCCAGATGAGGGCCTTTCCCTCCCCATAACTTTGCCATCGTCTCCGGTCTGTGGGTGAAGCTGCCTCTAATTGCCAGGACCTTGTGGTTCCCCTTACTCTCCCACTGCAGCCATGTTTCTTCCAGGACCTGCTACCCTCCTTCAGGTTTTGCTTCATTTGTTTATTTATTTATTTATTGGTTCGATTTATATGCCGCCCTGCTCTGGAGACTCCAGGCGGCTTACAATGTGTTAAGCAATAGCCTTCATACTTTTGTATATACCTGCTTAGTAGGGCTTTCGGCCCCCCCTAAGCGGTGTTCTTTTTTATACAAAGTCAGCTTATTGCCCCCGCAATCTGGGTCCTCATTTTACCTACCTCGGAAGGATGGAAGGCTGAGTCAACCTTGAGCCTGGTGAGATTTGAACTCGCAGTAATTGCAGGCAGCTGGCAGCTAAGTGCTAATTAACAGCAAATCCAGTTCTGCCAGCTGAGTCAGCACTGGGGGCATTGCAGGTTTCCCTCTGCTTCTGCTGAATGGGGTTTTTGCATGGCCTTGCTTTTTAATATTTGTTCATTATTTCTCTGAACGTATTTATTTATTAAATCTATGACTAGTAGAAGAGCACTAGATGTGAACTGCAGCAGAAGGCTAAAATTATTAAGAGCAGTTATAATACTAAAATCTGGCAAGGCAGATTGTTTTAGCCCACCCCCTTTCCTCTTCCACTTCCTCCAGGAGGCCTCTATTTGAGCTTAGTGGGGAAAGGGTGGGGAATCTGCCTTCCCCTGCACTCCCAGCTGCCTTTGGGCACCTAAGGAGGCTGAACTCCATGGGCGCCCTCCTAACAACATCAGTTTGGCCACCATGGATGGATGCTGAGGAACATCTTCCACAGAAATGGCTTTGAGCCATCAAGAATGTCATGATTGACACTGAACCAGGCTGCCTGGCCACTGGACTCTGTGACCCAGGGGTGAAATCTAAAATTTGTTACTACCGGTTCTGTGGCGTGGCTTGGTGGTGGTGGTGGGTAATGTGACTGGGTGAGCGTGGCCAATTTTTTTTTTTACTTTTAAAACCATTTTTTCTACAACCTCTTTGGCTGAAGAGGTTGTTAAAAAATGCTTTCAAAAGGCTCTGATAATCCAAGCTGAGTTACCTGATCCTTAGAGGCATTTGAAAGAAAAAAAGTATCTGCTGATCAGGCAACTCAGCTTGGATCGTCAGAGGCATTTAAAAGAAAAAAAGGGTTTTTTAAAAAACTTTTAAAAGCATTTTTTTGGCTGAAGAGGTCTGATGATTGTGTGGCTCAGCTGCGCATGGGGTCGGGGTTGGGGGCAAGGATTTTTGCTACCGGTTCTCCGAACCACCTGCCTCCATTGCTATCAGATTGGGTGAGCCGGTCCGAACCAGGAGCATTTCACCCCTGCTGTGACCACATATGAACCCAGAACTATTTTACCTTTGGAGATAAAATGTTGCACAGCCTCTTTGATCGCTCCCAAGTACATCAACATCTTCATGGTCAGGCTAGAACAAAAACTTCTTAACTCTTACTCCCTGGAACTGCTCCTTCATTGATGACATTTTCATTAGCCATGGAAGCCTGGGAAATGAATTTCTTATCAAATTCCATTACGACAGATTTCACCATCAACTTCAATCTGGACCTGTGTTTCTCAACATTGGCAACTACAAGACATGTGGAACCTGGCTGGGGAATTCTGGGAGTTGAAGGCCGTATGTCTTGAAGTTGCCCAAGGCTGAGAAACACAGGTCTAGACCTCCCTAAGAACAAATCCACTTCTTTAATATCTCTGTAAATCTATTTCTGACGGACATATCTACCCCATGTTGTGTAGAAAACCCCAGAGGTTACCCTGCATTCCACATTCCTGCCGGAGCACACTGCCACCAACCCCGACTCTGGGCTACAAGAACATTTGTTCTGACAGAGATGCACATCTGATGGAATTAAACCAGGCAGACTGACTGTCCACTGATCGATAGACGAATCAATAGAGCCGGATCGATTCCCAGGGTGGACATATGAAAAGACGGACCATTGTAACAACAGAACATCACCCAGAGCTTGCAACTCGAATGCCTTATTAATGACTTGTGGATAATGAGACTGCACTTTCTCTGGCCTTGGGTGAGAAGCCCTCCCCATTGCATTCAGGCAACCACCTAACATGCGGGGGCTTCTCCTAAGCATCAGGTAACAGGAAGAGAGGCTAACGTAGGAGCCAGACTCCACAACAAATCCAGGTGTCAACTTGGACTCCACATCTATGCCAACACACCTCACTGTGTACACAAATGGCACAAACTCTGTAAAATAATTAATAGATGTTTGGCATCAGGACTGAGGACAAAAGGATATCAAAGCTTTTGGTCTTCCCTGGCCAACTTCAGAATGACTCTTTTGCAAGTCCTCCGCTATCCAGCAAGAGGTTGCTGTGTTTGCAATCTCAGGTGGGCTCAACCAGCCCAAGCGGTTTCTCCTGCCTTCCCTTGGCTCTGGCTTAGCAGCTCTGCTCTTGCCCTCTCCTGCTGAGGTTCCCCAGAGACGGTGGGGTGGGGGGAGTAAGCTGCCTGTCCACCCCCTTTTTGGCCACCAGGCTAGTGAGGAGCTCGTGGCTGTGCCAGGCTGAGGGTTCTTCCATTTCTGAGTGGGTTCCCAGCAAAGGTGCTTTCCCCAAAAGGCAACTGGAGTTTCTTGGGTTTTTTTCCCTTGAAAACCTTTCCCTTCTCACCCAAGTACTTGCTTGTTCAGTTTTCAAAGAAAAAAAAAGTAAGAGCAAAGCCCCAAAGCATTGGCAGGGGGGGTGACACATGCAGGATGGTGGAGACACAAAGTCAGGCTTACAAATTGCACAGAAATAATTCACGCATCACAAATGTTGCACTTGACAGAGTCTGACGTGAAAGGGGTGTGTGTGGAATATGTGGTTGCCTTATTATGCCATGTTGTGTAGTATGCACTTGCTGTCTTGTGTCTCACATGTGAATCGTATCTAAGGCCACCCAGAGTTGCTCTTTGCAGGTTGGGCAGTTGTACAGTATAGAAATCTAAATAAATAAGGAAAAAGCCATCTGCCAATCTGTTGTGCTTTGGCACAGCTTCACCCAGAGAAAGAAAATGGCTTTGCTCTCCTGGCCTTCTGCAGCCCCAGCCAGCCTCTAGTCTAATGTTTGTCCTTCCGCGCTCCCCAAGTCTCCTGCATGCTCTCCTGCCCAAAGTGGGCTCTCCCTCGACCTCTGCAATGTGGTGGTTGCACCAGCCAACCAGCCAGAACCTGGGGAATTATGAGTTTTTCAGAAGAGACCGGACTGCAGGGCACAGACTGGAAGGGAGGGTGCAGCTCAAGGTTTCTCTAATGGACCCTGAAAATAGACAGCTAGCACCACGCAGAAAAACAAGCCCACAATATGGCACAGGACAGGATATTAATAATTGGATGAAAATAATAATTTAGCAAACTTCTTTGCTGCTGCCTGACTCTCAGCATAACGATCAGAGGTAGAAATGTTTTAACCAGCTTTTCTTCCTCCAAAGTTCATGGGCCTCCCACAAATTCCTGGAGCGTTCAGTCGTTTCCCAGCCTCCACCCAGCAACCTCGAAAGAGGGCCCGTGGTTTCTGCCTCCGGCAGTAGGGAAGCACAGAGGGCATCAATGCCGCTGCTGCTCCGAAACGCCAGAGCGTCGCTGCCTCCCGGGCCAGGCTGGGGAGCCCGGTCGAGAGAAGCAGGGCTGACCCCTGCTCTGGCTCCACGGGAGGCTGCCTGGGCAGCAATTCCCGTCCTCCGCTGAGGAGCCTGAGCCGCCTCCGTGCTGGGTTATTTCTGCAAGGAGGCGGACAATCCCGCCTGCCGTCTCCTCAGGGTGGAATCGGTGGCTGCGCCCTGGCCTCTTGTGAGGTGAGGCCTTTTCCCTCTGGGTTTCTCTTCTCCTCCTGCCGGTGGGAAAGTGGAAGCAGCAAGGGACCTGCTGTCTTCCGTGTGCCCCTAGGGGGCGCTTCCAACCTAGGAAAAGAAAGAGAGAGAGAGAGAGAGAGAGAGAGAGAGAGAAAGAAGGCCCCACAACTGCCCCGCCCCTTCTCCACCCCTTTTAATGGACTCTGCGGCCAATGGCCTGTGCCAGCTGACCCCCAGCACCGAGGGAGGCAGAGCCTGGATCTGGCAGGACAGATGTGTGGCATGCTGGGAAGGGCCACTCCCAGGGATCAGCTGAGTCCTACATTAGCAGTGGCTTCTGGCTGGGGTGGGGGGAGGAGGCTTTCTCCTCCTCAAGAGGGAAGGGTGTTGGACAGCAGAGGTTGGGATCCAGGAAGTCCTAAGCACACAACAGCCAAAAAAGGCACTGAAGGGGCGGGGCAGGGGCTTTGCTGGCTCTCCTGAGTGGCCCAGTGACTCATTGGGAGGAATCTGCCCAGCCTCTCTCAGGGTCCAACCTGGAGCACAAACATGGAGGGGGCAGGGTGGTCGTGTATGAGAACGTGAATGCAGATGTGGCTTCAGCAGCTAAAGTTACAATCTGATCAAGAGGAAGAGGAAGAGAGGTGGAGTAGCACTCTGCACTGCACACCTGTTCAGAAGTCAGGTGAATGAACTGCCCTGTATCTGGGTTCAAATGAGTGGAAGCACAAAGAACAACAATATGGTTGTTGGTGTCACATTTCAGTTGTCCAGCCAAGGGGAAGGTACTATAGGCGATGCTGAGAAGGACAAACAGGCTGGACGCAACCCAGGCTTTTGATTAGATAGAGGTCAGATGACAAAAAAAACACACAATCACCAAAAGTTTCGGAACCTATTATCTCTGGGGAGGAGAGGGACTCCCCTGGGCCATCGGGAAGAGCCTGTGGGAAGCAGCAGAAAGGATCCTGGCTGAGACTTCCTTGGGGCCAAGCCAGGCATTGATCTGGAAGGAGCTCAGAGCCACAGATTGTGTCCCCAGCTACCTGAGCTCGCCGATGGCTGGCTGAACCTTTAGATCTTCTTTTTGCGACAGCCTTGAGAAGCGACGAAGAGACCAGTAAAGTTCAGAAAGGTGGGGGGTATAGGGCGGGCACGAGGTCCAAGGAAATACTTGCCAGTCAGTTGAACAGCGTTCTTTGCAGAAAAGTGCTTCCTTCCATTGACCTGAAGCTCCCTGTCTGGGAGATTCTCAAGCAGATGAGAAAGCGGCTGGCCTGGAGGCCTCTCAAAAACTAGGCAGTGGCTACTAGGCCATTTTGGGATTGTGAAGAAGAAATCTTATTGGGCTAATTTATGTCTTTTTTGAGTGGCTCATTTCCCTACTAGGGAGATAGAAAACTGTGAACATTATCAAAAGGACATAAGAGGTTCCCCCCAAGAGTCAGACCCCTCACGTCATCACACATGCAATCCCAAAACACCTGGAGCACCACTTGCACATCATCGGATTGACAAAGTCACTGTCAGTCAATTGCAAAAGATCACTGGAACTTGGAACAGCTGACATCCTGCGGAGGATACACCTACCACCATCAGACATCCACACCTGTCTATCCCAGGTTCTCAGACAGGTGTATAAAAATGCCGAAACTCAACATCTCTCAGCGCAGCCATCAATCGTAATAATAGTGTAAAACTTTAATGGAGATGAATACTCTGAAAAGCGTTTCTGGGTGGCTTACAATTAAAATCATAAATACAAAAAACATTTAAAAGTTTAAATAGAGGACAAAAAGGAAAAATACAATTGATAGACGAAGAGGCATGACTGGCTTATTATCTCTTGTGGAAAAGATACTTGGATAATAATAATGAATTACAAATGAAATACGGATCAGCAGCCTGATAAAGTTGTGAGGAGGTCTGGAACCAGAATGGACCCAAGTGTCATTTCCAAATCACAGCAATCTTTCCACTCAGTTCTGCCCTGGCAAGACCCCCGTGGGGCTCCGCAGGTGACTCTGGGCACCAGCCTTTCAAAGGGAGTCAGAACTGGGGCAAAGAAAGGGAACCTGAATGAAGGGCATGGTGGGAGGAGCCTGGACGGTGGAGTCTGGGCAAAGACTCCTGGGGTGTCTGTGTGTGTGTGTGTGTGAGACAACGATAGCCCTCTTCAGAGATCTGGAAAGACAGAGGTCACACCAAAGAAGGGCAAGACCTGTTTTCTATCCCTCTCCAGAATGGAGGACACAGAATAATGGATTCAAGTTACAGGGAGGAAGATCGGATGCCAGAAGAAGAAAGAATCTAATGAGGTGCAGCCATACATCCCGTGGGCTCAATTTGAGGCTGGGGATGGGGGGGTCAGGAAGAAGGGCCCATACCCCCCTCTGGGGTGGCTGGCCCTGACCTAGCTGGGCTAGGAAGCCAGGGGCTGGTGGCACCAGGGACAGCACTGCCTTGGTTGGTCTTGGCAGGCAGAGGGAAAAGAGAGCTTGCTCCACCAGAGATGGTGCCCCATGGCAAGGAGGTTCAAATGGCAGGGTAACAGAGCTGGAAAGGACCTTGGAGGTCGTCCAGTCCAACCCCCTGCTCAGGCAGGAGAACGTAGACCTTTTCAGACAAATGACTCCCCAATCTCTTCTTTAAAACCTCCAGTGACGGAACACCCACAGCCTCTGGAGGGAAGGCCTCCCACCGACTGTTCTCACTGTCAGGAAATTAATCTTTAATTCTAGGTCAGACTTCTTTTTTTTTTTTTTTTGAAAAAAGTTTTATTTTAAATTAAAATAAAAAACAGCTTAAAAAACATCATCCTTACAAACAATTATAGACAGCCTCTTGATCGGTCAAAATCATTTCGTGCTTACAATTTTCCAAATCATATAACAATTATTCTTCAATTGAACAGAAGATAAGTATTTAAACATTTCACCAAAGTTTCATTGTATATATGTTATCTCATCTCCATACTTTGTCAAACCATTGATAAAATATCTCCCATATCAAATAATATTGTTTATCTTCCTGTTCTCTTATTTCAAATGTCAATGTACTCATTTCAGCACAGTCCAACATTTTCTTAATAATTTCTTCATCAGTAATTATCTTCTCTCCTTTCCAATTTTTAGCAAATATAATTCTAGCCGCTGTTAAAATATTCACAATTAAATATTGCAATTCTGTATTAAATTCTCTGGTAAGATCCCCAATAAAAATATCTCTGGTTTAAAGTCAATATGTCTCTTTGTCATTTTTTCTAACCACGTATGTATCTTAGTCCAAAATCTCTTTGCTTCCATGCATGTCCACCACATATGATAATAAGATCCTGGAGTTTGATGACACTTCCAACATTTCTCCGATCTATTCTTCAACATTCTGGTTATCCTCGCCGGGGGTAGATGCCACCTGTAAAACATCTTATACAAATTCTCTTTATATGCTGTCAACATTGTCATTTTATAGTTATGCAACCACAATTTTTGCCATTTATCTAAATCGATACTATGACCAAAAATGTTCCCCCATGCTATCATTGATTCTTTAACTTGTTCTTCTTCCAATTTTACTTCAAGTAAATACCCATATAACTTTTTAACTACATGGTCATCAGAACCCATTAATATCTTGTCTAAACCAGTCAAAACACTATGAATACCTTCTTGTTTAAGATCTTGATATCTGGAAAGTATTTGCATATATGAAAACCAATTGATCTTGATTCCCTGATCTTCTAAATCTTGTTTCAATTTAAGTTCACCCTTTTCATCTAATATTTCACTATATCTAACTATTTGTTCCCCTCTAAATACCACTGGATAAGAAAAAGCTTCAATTGTAGATACCCAGATTGAAATCTTCAAATAATGATATTTTTTAATCCTCTCCCGTGTCAAAAACAAAGCTTCACGTACCTGGTGTCTTCTAAAATATACCCCTGAATTTTAGTTCCTTTATACTATAAAAAGGCATGCCATCCCATCAACAAATCATGTCCCTCCAAATTCAATAATCTAGTGTTTTTCAATGTTATCCATTCTTTAATCCACATTAAACAAACCGCTTGGTAATATAATTCAAAATTTGGTAAACCAAAACCACCCCTCATCTTAGCATCTTGTAACAGTTTGAGTTTTATTCTTGCCTTCTTTCCCTGCCAAATATATTTAAAAACCATTTTATTTAAATCTGCAAAGAATCCCTTATCAAGCTTTATAGGAATTGTCTGAAAAAGATATAAAATTCTAGGTAAAATGTTCATTTTAATAGTTGCAATTCTTCCAATCAAATATAACTGCAGATTCCCCCATTTCACCAAGTCCTGTCCTATCTGTTGCTTAAACTTATTGTAATTATTTTCTTTAAGAGAACTGAACCTTGTTGTTAATTGAATCCCCAAATACTTTACCTTATTTGTGACCTGCATCTTTGAAATCTCTCTCAGGTCGGACTTCTTGATATATTTCCATCTGTTACTTCTTGTCTGGCCTTCAGGTGCTTTGGGAAATATTTTAATTTTCAATATCAATTTAAGTCAATTTATATGCCGCCCCTCTCCAAAAACTCAGAGCAGTTCACAAAACATTTAAAATCCTAATAAAAACATTTTATTTTTTATAGGTTTTATAGGTTTATTTATAGGTTGACTCTCTTTTCTCTGTGACAGCCCTTGGAATAGTGGTAGATGCTATCGTGTCACCCACAGCCCTTCTCTTCGTTAGACTAGGCAGGCCCAATTCCTGCAACCATTCTTCATATGTTTTATCCTCCAGTCCCCTAATCCTCTTTGTTGCTCTTCTCTGCACTGTTTCCAGAGTCTCAACATCTTTTTTACATCGTGGCAACCAAAGCTGGGTGCAGCCTTACTAAGGCTTTACAAAGCACTACTAGAACTTCACATCCTCTTGATTCTATCCCTCTTTTGATGCAGCCCAGATCTCTCTCTCTCACTATCTTGCGTTTGTGCATTTGTTTTTTCTTACCTGACTCCTGTGGGCATCTTACATACCTGCCCTTGGTTTAAGCCACCCAGGGGGCTGGCCCAGGATAGCAGTTTCCTCCCCAGCAGCACAGCCCAACATTGGAGGAAAGAATGTGGGTGTACAGCCACAGAACTGCCTTCTGCCCTCGGGGCTGGGGGGAACTGCCTCGGGAGGGAGAGAACTGGCCTCACTGTGCAGTCCTAGAATCAGTGGAGAGCTGGGGCTGATTAGCAAAGGCACTCCGAGGAAGGGGGGGCTCCATGTGACAGGCTCCCAAGGAGGACCCTAGCCTGGCCTTCAGGTTGTCCTCCAGCCCAGGGCAGAGATGGGCTCCCTCTACCCAGCACAATACCCAAGCCAAGATATCCAAAAAGGACCCTTCCTGTGCAGCTGTAAAAGGACTTTGTGCTCGGGAGATCATTTAATTGACCAAATAAGGCAAAGGGAAGGAGCTGTGCGGCTAGTTCTTGGCCAGGCTTGCCAAAGGGCCAAACAGATGGTCCCGGGGGGAGGGTTGTTGGCTTGCAGAATGCCCAGAACTTTCCCTAAAATTCTTGGAGTGGCGGCTGTAGGAGCCACAGGGATGTATCCACCAGGGTTGAAAGAGGGTGGGCAGTGGGGACATCTGCTTCCCCAAACTGCAGCCCAGGAAAAGGCAGGTCCTACTCCATGCTGCCCTCCCAGGCTCCCCTCCCCCAAAGCCCCTGGGATGCTTCAGGAGGTCGGCTGTTGGGTGGGACAAGAACAGGGTTTCTGCCCCTTCAAACGGTTAGGGCTCTTCCTATCCCAGACACCCAGAAAGAGGCTCAGCCCAGAGGTCTCTCCGGTCTCTGTCCCGGTGGGAAAACCCAGCCTCGGCTTGGCCCCGGCCCAGGAGGCTTCGTGGGCCTAGCAGGACTGGGCAGTGAAAGGCCATCCGACACGCCCGGGACAACGAGGGCAGAGATTGACTTTCAAGAACAGGCCCCATCCTGCCTCCCTGCCCCGCTTGTGCGCTCCTTCCACAGGGCATCCCTCTCGAGACCCGCGAGCGAGGCCACCGGGCAAACCAGTCAGCCCAACGCGGGGAGGGGAGCCTGCCCCAAGTCGGCGCTGGCTTGGCTTTCCAATACGTGCTGCCCCGCCCCGCCCCGCCCGAATTTCGCGGTTCCGCCGGTCCCTCCCTGCGGTGGGCGAGGACGGGGAGGGGGAGGAGGCGAGGAGGGCGGGGGCGCCTGTTCCCGGCCTGCCGTCATCGCCGCCACCTCGGAGCCGCGGTCGGCTGCCGTCGGGACTCTCGCGATGGGCAGCAGCACCCTGGACCTGGACAAGCACGGACTAGCGCTGCTGGCCGCCAAGAGCGACGTGGTGAATGGCCGAGCGGCCGCCAGCTGGTGAGTGGCGCCGCTGCCCTTCCCCGGCCGGCCAGCGCCCAGGGCTCCGGGACGCGGACTCCCCTCTGCGGCCGGGCTCCGGCTCCGCCGCTCCCGCGCTGGTGGGCGGCCGCCTGATGGGGGTCTCTGCAGCGCCGGAGCTCGGGGGCCGCGGCGGGGCCCGGACAGCGCCCCGCCGCTCTCGGCTTTGGCCCCCGGACCGGGAAGAGTCCCGTGGCGTGTCCCGCGGGCAAGAAAAGTTGCGCAGCGCAAAGCGGCCGTCAGACCAGCTGGGGCCTTTCCGCCAGTCGCTTCGCCTCGCCGCGTTGCCTGTAGCGGCTTCTGCTCTTTGCCCCCTGGAAGGCAGCCCGGGCCCGAAGCCGCTTCGCCCCCCGGAAATCCACGGGTAAAAGCCGGGCGGAGAGTCCAAAGGGAAGGAGCCGGGCCGGGAAGGAGGCCCGACCCACCCGCCTCCGCCGCCCCGAGCCCTCCGCCGATGGGTGAAGCGCAGTCCTGGGACCTCCCTCGCAGCCCGGCCTGCCCCACCCGCTGCCTCGCCCCTTCGGCTCCTGGCCCTCGCCAGTCTCGACCGGCCGAGGAAGCTGCTCGAGTTGGGGGAGGCGTCTCGGGGGCCACCCAGGGCTGCAGGAAGCGCCCTTCGGACAACGGACACGGGCGCTGCTGCTGCCGCCGCCGCCGTCTTCTATCTGCTTCGCCAGTCTTCCCCACCCTCAGAAGCCCCAGGAGGGGGATGGCAAAGTGCTGTGCGCCTGGGGCAGACTGGTGGGTAACAGCTGTGCCCCCCCCCCGCCCCTTTCCCCACCACCCTCCATGTGAGAAGCTCAGCTCAGCTCAGCACTGGACCCTTTTGCTCATCCTCTTGCCATTGGATGCCATCTTCAGGATGTGGGAGTCTAGGCTGCACACTTGACGGGAATGTGGAGGGGCTGGAGAATGGAAAGCAAGGGCTTCTGCCGGCCAGAGGGTGAGCTAAGCTCCACAAGGAAGTTCTTGGTGCAGGAACTGGGCGGGGCAGCCCTGGGGGCTTGAGGGCCAAACGTTGAGTTCCAGGCAGCAGAAGGAGGCAGAAGCCTCTATTCCCTGGGCCCAGGGGTGAAATCCAGAAGGTTCTGACAGGTTCTGGAGAACTGGCAGCGGAAATTTTGTGTAGTTTGGAGAACCAGCAAATACCACCTCTTGCTGGCCCCAGAGTGGGGTGGGAATGTAGATTTTGCAGTAACCTTCCCCTGGAGTGGGGTGGGAATGGAGATTTTGCGGTATGCTTCCCTTGCCACGCCCACCAAGCCACACCACACCCACCAAGCCACGCTCACAGAACCATTAGTAAAAACTTTGGATTTCACCACGGCCTGGGCCACATCCTGGAAGGCTCCTGTTCAGTTGGTGGGAGGGCTGGGAGAGCTGGTGGGCAGGCCAGGAGAAAGGGAACTGGCCACACTAGTCCAGGGGGCTGACCTTACTAGGGTCCTGCTATCCAGGCTGCTGTAAGGAGGGCCTGGTTGAGCAGGAAAAGGAGAGCAGCACAGCTTTCCTCACAATCCGCCCCCTCCTCCATGCTACCCCTTCAGCCTCCATTGTCTGAGAGCGGATGGGCTTCCTCCTGTTCAGAGGGAGAGATGGGGAAGGGGAAGCAACCGAGGGGGTGGGGTTCCACTTGCAAAGGGCCCAGACGAAGCTGCCCGAATGCCTTTCTCTTTAGAAATGGTTCCCTAAGGATGGGTGCAGGGGACAGGTAGGGGAATCTGCCTCGGGTGGGGGTAGAGACTTCCTGTTGGGCAGCCCCATCTGCCACCCTCTGAGGCCTGGCCCGACAGCAGGGTCTCTTCCCTTCCTCCGGCCATAAGAGGGTAGGGTTGCCTCATCTGTGCCCACACTGAGAGCAGCTGTGCAGAACGGCTGGGGGTTTGGAGCTGGGCCCAAATAGCCTCTGCAGCTGGTACAAACACACCGACTCCAGCAGGTGGTCAGTTTGTGGGCGCTTGGAGAAAGCAGCCATGCCAGGCAGCCTGAGACAAGGAAGTCAAAACACAGAACCCTGGCCTGGGTCTCCCTGCCTCAGACTGGTTCCTAATGCTGACCCCCCTCTCTCTGTGCCATCCAGGGCCCTCTTTGCCTACGAAAAGGCCAGTGAGCTGAAACTGCTGGACTCAGGGGGTAAGACGGGAACCCTTGCCTCTCTCCCTCCCTTCAGTGGGACAGGATGCCCCAGAGACGGGGTGGGGGGCAGCCAGGGCCTTCTCAGTCTGATCAGCCTCCAGATGAGGCAGGACAGGGCTCCACTCTGCCCACCCTGGTGGGAGGCCTTTCCTAGAGGGAGAAGGGGGCATCTAGCGGAGACAACAGGGCAGCTCCCTGGGAAGGGGGATCAGGAGCTGGTGAGCTTGGTGCCCAGGAGCCCCTATGCCTAACCCAGCCTCCCTCTGCAGGAGGAGGCCCCGATGAACTGGCCAAGCGTTTCCAAAGCGAGCGCATCATGTATGGATTGTGCCGCCTGTCACAGCCCACCACAGGGGTGCCACACATTGTCCTGATCCACTGGGTGAGAATGGGGGAGAGGCAGCGAGGGGTGTGGGGGGCTTGTAGCTGGAGAACAGCAAAGGAGACTGTCCCTGGATGTCTCTTGAGGGACATGAAACTGGGCCTTGCACAGTCGGTCCAAACCCAGATCGCTCCAGCCTCAGGACTTGCGCTCAGCCTCCCTGTATTGCCAGGACAGGACGAGCTCCTACATCTCCCCGTTGGGCCATTCTAGATGCCTTCACAATGGCCTCCCTTCATCGTGATTGTTTCCCCATTGTTCACCATCCTGAGTGGGGGAAAAAGGCAGTCTATCCCTTGTGGGGGGGATGCCTTGCTTTGGGCTAATGAATTGCCTCTGTGGGAGCTGCAGGCCACGAAGCCACAGCACCCCAGAAGTGGCAAGTTCTGTCTCTGGAAGAACCCTGGAGTTCTACCAAGCGCATACAGAGTGTGTTTCCTCATGACCTCCCATGGAAGGAAGAAGTGCTGGATCTGAGCGAAGGCCTCTTTCCTCTGCTATCCTTCACTCCCCACCCCAGCCCGCCGCCCACTGGATGTTCAGCCTCGAAAGAGCTGGGATTGTCCAGAACGTGGCAGTGAAGGAACTCTGATCAATGTCCAGAAAGGGGGGGGGCTGTGTCTCGTCTCCAATTCTTTGGCAGCTCCCTTTGGGGAGGGCAGTCCTGCAAGAGCCATGCAGATCTTGCTGGGGACCAGCCTGACCCTCATTGCCCAAAGGACACAGAAGGCAGCAACTGGGGGCTTCTGGAAGGGCCCCCCCTTGCTAAAATGTTGCAGCCGCTGCAGGAGTCTTTGAGATGAGCCCCTGGCTCCCTCTTTGGCACTAGGTTGGTGAGAAAGTCCTGGACTCGCACCAAGAAGCCTGTGCTGGGCACCTGCCGGCCATCCGGGCCTTCTTTAAGGTAGGTTCTATGCAGAGAGCGGCTCAGTGTTCCTTGCCCCAGGTTGCTCCTGGGCCAGGAATGGGAAGCTGGTGGGGATGGAGAGCTCTTTTGTGGATGAAAGGAGAGGCTTGGGAAAGGGGAGGGGAGGAGGCTCCATCTGGGCCCAGCTCCCCTCAGAGACGAAGGGCAGCTGCTCTTCCTGGACGGATTGCGGGGAATCCCTGCACTGCCATCTCCTTTCTTCCTCTGCAGGAAGCCCACCTGGTGCTGAAGGCCAGCCGGGTGCAGGAGGTGACCCAGGAAGGACTTACCTGCCGGCTGTCTCTGGTGGCCCCCCCAGAACAGCCCCCCCCAGAAGCTGCCTTCCCCAAGAAGGACCCGAGTGGTGACCCTGAGGAACTGGTGGTGAGGAGGAAGGGGAGGGGTGGGGAGGGGTCCTCATGAATGGATGCTTGCACCCCAGCTCCTCACTGCAACAAGTGCCCTGGCCAGGTTTCCCCTCTGCTTCCGACAGCCAGGCCCCGCCCGATTGAGAGGGGCTGCTTTCAGGAACTCTCTTGGTCTCCTCAGGGGACCAACTACCAGAAGACCAATCCTGTCCTGGAGATCCTGCACACCAAGAGGACCTCCTTCTGGGCACAGGTGGAGGTGAGGGGGGGGCTGCTGGGCTGGCCGAGGGCTGCAGGGCAGTGGGGCGGGGCTGCCATTCTGCCCTCTCTGCCTCCCTCCAGAGGGAAGAGGAGGAGAGGCGCCAGGAGGAGAGGAGGAGAGCCCAGGAGGAGAGGCGGTGCTGGGAGCGCTTGCGCATGGAGGAAGAGCGCCGGGAAGCAGCCGAGCGGGAGCGCCGGGTGCGAGAGAAGGAGATGCTCATCCAGGAGCAGAGGTGGGCAGGCAGACCTTGTGCCAGGCCCCTTTCCTGTGGCTGCTGCGGCTTCCGGATGTCCTGTGCTCCCAACCCCTTTGGCCTAGCCGAGTGGGGCGAACAAGGGACCGAATCCTGGAAAGAGGCTTCTCTTTGGGCAGAAATCATCTTCTGGCCCTTCTCAAGCTTGGCGACTTGAAGACATGAGGACTTCCTGGGGATTCTGGGAGTTGAAATCCATGCAGCTTTAAGACTCCAAGCTTGTGAAACACTTGAAGTGCCCAGCCTCCCTTTCTGAGTCCCTCCAGTGCCTCTGCCTTCCGCTCTTTGCCCAGGGAGAAACAGACCCCCCCTGTGGCCATGCCCCCCCCCCCTTGCAGGGTTCCTCTGTCCGGAAGGACTGAGATGGGATGAGAGCGTGGTTGATGAGGGGGCCGAGTGGGGAGGATGGCTCGGACTGTCCCGGATAGGCTGGTGGCTCCTTCCTTTACTTCCCTTACAAACGGTTGAATTGGCTGGCAGCTTCAGGGCAGCAGAACAACAAAGGCTGCTGCAGTCATGATGAAGCCAGAAGAGGGCCTGGAGCCTGGCCCTCCTCCTCCTCAAGAGGGTCTGCTCTGGTCCCGCCAAATGAAGGGGATGGACCTGCCCTGAGCAAAGCGGGGGGTGACATCACCCTTCAGGCATTATGGGAATGTGCCCCACCTTGTCAGGGAGCCAGGCAGCGCTTGCCCATTGGGTGTCTGCAGGAAGCTAAGTGGCTGCTGCCAATGCTGGACTGCTGGATGAAACAGCTCCAGAAACCGCCACTGACCCGGCGCTGGCACCCTGCTCTCTTCAGCCGGGCTGCATCAGCCGCATCTCCCATGGCCTTCTCTGCCTCCTTGAGCAGAGCAGCCTGGGGGCCTCCGGGGCCCAGGGCAGGGCCCGTCAACTTCCATCAGTTTGGCTGATCTGCCAAACGTGGAACATTTGGCAGATCCGCCTAAAATCTTGCTTCCCGATTGCTTTCATTTCTGCATCGTCCTGAGGACTGCTGGTGGGTGAGAGACTAAAAAGAAATGTTAAAAAGCAGCATTTTAAATCAGGTGGGTTCAACCTGAGGCATAGAAGCCCCCACAAAAGGGTCCTTTAGTGGAGTGTTTCTGAACATGCACCAGTGCAGATGTAGCAGCGTTCATAACTTGAAAGCCGCCCCCCCTTTTCTCAGAAGTGCAAGCAATTCCATGAAAATTCAGAGTTGCTTAAAAGGCCCACAGCCTGTGGCTACCTATGTGCTTCTCTTGGCCCCAAAGTCCCTCAAATGCAAAGAGCTGCATTTAAAAGATACACACGGAATAACATACAGCTGTTGTCCTGCCTCCATCTGCTTTTGATGCTGGTGTTGCCAGATGGGGGGGCAATTAGGGGAAGATTGGTGCCCCCCTGTGGGAGGTGGGGGCTTCTCCTGAGTGGCTCTGCCCCTCCCTCTACAGGAAGCAGCAGGCCCAGCGGGAAGCAGAAGAGCACCAGTGGGAAGAGGCCCGGCGGGTGAGTGCCCTGCAGTGACCACATGCCCCCCCTTCACATCTGGGGACAAGTAGGATGGGGCAGGGGCCTTGGTTGATCCTGGGATGGGGAAGGGGGGCTGGGGGAACTTCATCTGCGGGGCTGAAGGTGGTTTGGCAGGCTGAAGTCCAGCAAATGACTCTTCTTCACCTGTTGAAGTGATGCCTGCCCTGCAGCCCCAAGGGCATTCTGGCCCCCGAGCATTCCTTTTCTCTCCTCTCCCTTGGCAGCGGGAGCAAGCAAGAGCTATAGCTGGGACGAGTCCTCAGAGCTGGGCAAGTGAGACGGCCCTGGTGAGAAGACGACAGGCTGGGGGGAGGGGGCACTGGCAGTGGAGCTTTGGCTTGAGGTGCTGAGGTGCCAGAGGGCCGGGGACACGCTCAGTGGCTCCGTGGAAGGGGCTTGTGGCCAAGCAGAACCCCAGTGTGGGCTGGGGGGCCATGTGGCCACTGCAGGGCACTCATCTGCCAGGCCTCTTCCCACCAGTGCTCTTCTGCCCCCAGCCCACCTCCACCCTTGGTGGAAGCACAGTCACTGCCTGTCTGGGATCTAAAGGGGATCTGCCTCCGGGGGTGGGGGGTGGAGTTGGCATCGGATGGGGCCCTCACAGCTTTTGTTTTGGGCGCAGAAGGCGGCAGGGCCAGGCGGACAGCAGTCCCCCAGGAGGGGCTTATTCCAGACGAGAGCGCAGCTGGGCTCCTCTGCCTCGGGAGATCCAGGGCCAGGTGAGCCCTGGGCTTTGCTCGGACCAGCCCTGCTGGACTGCAGGAGCACCCCCTCCGCCCCGTGGGAACAACAGGGAGCAGGAGGGGGGGCAACTACTTCCTGAAGTAAGAAATGAGGACGACTCTCTGTCTCTCCTCCCCCCACTCTCGGCATTCTTTGACATTGAGTAATTCAGGGCTTGGCGACTTCTGAACCCTAACAGATTGGGGGGGGAGGATTTCGGTCCGTACAGTGTGTGTGTGTATGGGGGGGGTGTGGTTAGGCTGGCTTTGCTGACGCATCTTCTCTCTCTCCCCATCCACCCTCACGCTGCCCGGATAGGAGTGCCACGGCGCCCTTTCCTCCGCTACCAGCGCAGCCTCACGGAATCCGCTTACATCTTTCGTTGCCCCCCACAACTGGACCTCCCGGGCAGCTTCCAGGCTTCAGTGGCTCCCCCCATCGGTCCCAAGCCCGGCACTGTCCCCAAGCCAGCCTCATCCCCCACCAGCACTCTGCCTGCTCACCATGAAGCAGAGGCAGTGCCACTATCATGCACGCCCCCCTGCCTGCCCCCCCCAGCCCTCACCTGTGCTTTGAATGGCACGCTAGCGAATCCTCCCCACCTGCTCCCCACCCCTGAATCTGAATACTTTCTGGGACAGGAGAGCCCCCTTTTGACCCCCCCGGGGTCCTGCTCCCCCCCTGCAGAGGAATCTCAGGCCCCCAGCCATGCCCCAGAGGGGCAAATGTCCCCCAGCCCAGCTCAGGGCACCAATGGAAGGGCGATGGACTGGGTGGAGCTGCACATCCCCACAGTGAACTCTCTCCCAAGGGCTGGTCTAGGGGAGACAGCCCCCGAGAAAGGTA
Organism: Masticophis lateralis; assembly: GCA_030761175.1. NCBI lineage: Eukaryota > Metazoa > Chordata > Lepidosauria > Squamata > Colubridae > Masticophis > Masticophis lateralis. The sequence continues at coordinate 85,196,897 of JAUDYJ010000007.1, forward strand.
AGGCCCAAGTCTTGTTCAGGGGGGCAGGGGGAGGAATGAGAAGGCCAGCAACCATTGGGGTGGGGGCGTGGCTGCCATGGCTCACTTGCTTGAGTTTCAGGCAGTACAGAATTGTGCAAACAGCCAGAACTGGAGGGGGGGGTGTATGCTTGTGTGTGCTTGAGCTGGGACCCTTGGTCACCACCTCCTGGGATCCTGTCTCTTGAGTGGGGGGGGGGGGGGAGATGGCTTAAATGGCAAGCTGAGAGTCCCAGGTTCTGTTAAGTCTCTGTTTTGCTTGCATTTGGAGGAATTACTTAGCTTGACCTGTGGCTAACGGACCATCCCTGCTTGGTTCAGGGTGGGGTGGGGGGTATGGGGGATGCCCCGAAGATCGGACTTCTGCCCAACCTTTCCTTTCCCAGATGCTTCAGTAGGAACTGCTCCAGGCCAGCCTGGGTCCACCCTGTGTTCCATGCGCAGAGGGTCAGGGGGAGAGAAAGCCCGGGCCGAGCAGGTGGGTCACTGGCTCAGATGTTGTTAATCTCCTGCTTTAAATCACTCCTCACCTGATTGATGCAGGAATTTCCCTTCCATTTATTCCAACACCTCTGCAAGATAGGCCAGGGTGAGAGAGAGCGGTCGACCCAGAAGCCCCCAAGGGCTGAGGCTGCCTCTGGCTCTAGCAGGTGGCCGAGTGAGTGTGTCCCTTTCGCACAACAACCCTCCCTCCTTCTCCGTCAGCTCTCACCTGGGGGCACACCACCTCCAGTTCTCCGACCAGTCAGCTAAGGGCTGCTTTCTTTCTGCAGGACAACCAGCCCCACGATGGGCAGCTGGCCTGACTGCCCGTCTTCTGCCCGCTCAGCAGAGCCAAGAGTTCCTGCTTGGAGAAGATGCACTGTCCTTGTGTCCGAGGGCAGCCCCCACCTGCACTTGCTGCCCACCTGCAGCCTGACCAGAGCAGCCACTGGCTCCCTGTACGTTCACACCCGCTGAACCTGGGTCTGCCTGCTACTAGTGCTGGGGTCACATAAACACACAGTGTCTGAGCAAATAAACCACTTTTTGGCTTAACAGAAGACCCTGGTTCATGGAAGGTCCTGTCAGGTCGCAGATGGAGGCCTGCAGGGGCAGGGTGGACCCCGAGATTGTGTCTGTAACCTCCTAGCTCCCCTCCCCCAGTACTGGAGCAAGCCCTGCAGAGCCAAGATGCCAAAGCCTCCCCCCCTCCCAGGGGCTCTGCCAGCCCCCTCCCACAGATCCAGCCTGCACTATAGAGGGCAAGTCAGTACACTTTAATGCATATTCACAGGAAGGGAGGCTGCTGGCCTCCACACACAGCCGTTTGAAGGGAAGGGCTGCCCACCCGGCTTCCTCCTCCATGCAAATCCCTGCAGCTTGAGGAGGGAGGGGTGTCAGGAAGAGGTCAGGCTGAAGGCAAATGGAGACCGTCGGCCCCTGGCAAGGAAAGAGCTCGGCTTCTCTTCCATTTCAACAGGAAATATTCCAGTTTCTTACAAAGGAAAGCAAGGTGCTTTTCTCCTGAAAAGGGAGGGGTCTGGCCGTGGGGCCTTGCCCCCCACTCCGTGGCCAGCTGCTTCTCTAGCCAGGTCGGCCCCTCACTGCAGTCAGAGATGGGTAGTGCGGCTAGGCCACTTTGCCTCTGCCAGGCGAAGCCCTGAACAACGCAGGCCCTCAGTTCTCAGCAGCCTCAGACCTGGGACTGCAGCCACAAGCGCGGGTCAAACCAGGGCCGGGCAGCGGTCTGCAGGGTCCGTTCTGAGTCCGGAGTTGAGCTGCAGCTGCTGGAGGACCCTGAGCTGGAGCAGGAAGGCCCATGGGCCTTAGGGGAAGGTGGGGGCCGTCCTGCACGCCCCTTCAGCCTGCTGAGCTTGGCATCCAGCGAGAGAGTGCGAGGCCGGCCCCAGGGGGGCTGAGCGGGACATGGGCTGCTGCTGGAGTTGCAGTTAGAAGTGATGCCGGGTGAGGAGCCCTCGAAGAGAGAGAGCCACACAGGCTCGCCCAGGTCGGAGACCCGCCGGGCCAGGATCTCGGTCACTGCCTCAATGTCATCAGCCGGTTCAATAGCTGCAGGAAGGGGGGAGAGAGGCTCCGTTAAGAGGCACCCTGGACTCTTCCGGTTCCTGCAGGGACAACCCCCCCACCCAGGAGAGCTGCCGTTCAGCACAAAAGCACTCAGAAAATGACCCGCTGGTCAGTTGGTGGGGTCCGGAGGGCATTCAGTCACATATCCACTCCTCCTGTCTTGCCCCCCACCTTCCCTGAGGTTTCTGCGGCATAGCAGCCCTCCTCCCTGCGGCTGGGGGCTGCTTGGCCCAGCCCTGCTGGCCCCTCCACCGGTGCAGTTACTTCACCTGTCACTGTAATAGTTGGACAGAAGTGCCCGAATCTCTGCAGAGACAGCGTTGTCCTGCAACAGAAGCCCCTCGCAGTTGGAGGGTGGCCCCCCAGCGCCAGGGAGAGCTGGGGCAGGACAGACAGACAGGAGGGACATGCAGAGAGAGGAGAGTAGGATGAGAGCAGAGAGTTACAGACAAAGACACTGGATCGGGGGCAAGAGAGACCCTAGAGACGTGGAGCTGGAAAAGGGGGCAGAAAAGACAGAGATCCTCCCCTCCAGATTCGGGAGGCACACTTGACCCTCACAGCCCGCACTTCTGCCCCAGGGATGCCGGCCCCGGTCAGCCTCACCCATCTCATGGTACAAGGATCCCTGCTTGGGCAGCAGCATCGGAGGGCGGCGCGGAGACGGCACCTCCACTGTCATCACTTCATCGCAGCAGTGCTTCCACTGGCCTGGGGGGGGGGGGCACAGAGGCATAAAGGGAGGGGTCACCTGGCTTGGGTGGGATGTCCCCTGGCATCAAAGGAAGGCTGGCCTTGGAGGCCCCCAAATGTTCTTGGCTGCAGTGGGGAGTGCCCCAGATCCAGCTCATAAGTGAAGGTTGTGCCCCAATGCCCCCCAGACACCTGGCCTCCTCGTGTCTTTGGATGGCTGCCCCCATCAAATGAATCAGGGCTGCGTACAGGGAGGCCTATTCTCCTTACCCCCTCCCAGCCCCCCTGCCTCTGCCTCTCCACTCACTCATGTCGTAGAAGTGCTGCCAGAAGACTTCCATCCAGCGCTGGGCCTCCGCAGGAGACTCGGCCTGCAGCGTGTGGGTCACTTCCTCGCCTCCGTAGTGGTTGGTGACCAACATGCAGCGGACGGGGCCCCTGGGGCTCTTCTCACTGGCCCGGATGCGCGTCTCCTGCCCAGGGAAAGAGGCCCGGGGCTCACTATGGCTGTGGGGCCAGATGCCGTGTGCCTTGGGCTGGGACAGAGGCAGGAAGGGGCCCAAAGCGATGGGAAACTGAGGCCTCCTTTCTACCAGGGCGTTAGGAAGGTAGGGAAGCCCAGAAATATATAACTGTCTGGTTTGGTTCTGCAACCCAACAAGACAGACAGAGACTTCAGAGGATAATTAGAACTGCAGAAAAAACAATTACTACCCACCTGCCTTCCATTGAGGATCTCTATATTGGACGAGTCAAAAAGAGGCCTGTGAAAATATCTTCAGACCCCTTGCATCCTGGACATAAACTGTTTCAACTCCTACCCTCAAAATGACGCTATAGAGCACTGCACACCAGAACAACTAGACACTAGAACAGTTTCCCCCCGCCCGAACGCCATCAGTCTACTAAACAAATACACATTATCAAACTAGTTACTAAGTCTGCACTACCATTAATCTTGTCATCATTCCTATCAGACATCTCCTCCCACTTATGACCGTACGACTGTAACCTTGTTGCTTGTACCCTTACGATTTATAGTTTCCTAATATGATTTGATTGCTTGTTTCCTATGACTATCACTAAATGTTGTATTTTATGATTCTTGACGGATGTATCTTTTCTTTTATGTACACTGAGAGTGTATTCACCAAGACAAATTCCTTGTGTGTCCAATCACGCTTGGCCAATAAAGAATTCTGTTCTATTCTAGATGTGGAAGGCTTTGAAGAGGTTTCTGAAAGGGTGAGCTTAGGAGGCAGGATATTTTCTGTGATCTGAAACTTGGCAAGGGACGTCCCAGCCTGCCAGCAAAGAGGTGGCATGGGAGGGAGGGAGGGAGGGAGGGCAGTCTGGCAAGGTTTGCTCAGTTGACCCACACGGACAGTGGACAACAAAGAGGGCCTGCCCACAAGCCATGAGGTCCCAGCGCCCCAGCCGTACCTTGTTGATGGCAATGGTGAAGGCAGCCTCTTCCTGGCCTTCCGCATCCTGGGGCCGCCGGTAGCAGAGAAGGTTGGTGCCACGCAGGACACAAAAGAGCCTCGGCCAGTCCAGCTGCTCCCCCTGCTGCACAGACAGGCGGCAAGTGGCTTGGCATCCCTTCTCCTTCCCCCTCCCCCGAGGCCAAAACCCTCCACCCAGCTGCAGAAGTTGCTTCTCTCAGCACTGGTCAGCTCGGGTATAAGGTGGGTGCACTGCATGTCCCTGGCCCCCAGGAGTGGGGGGGGGCTGCTTCCCTCCTTCCACAGGTGAAGCCCTTACCTGCACTTTCAGGAATCCAGCCATCACCTGCTCCACCATGCAGCTGGGTTGGGCCACCAAACGGCAGCAGAGGCTTCCATACAGAGGCAGCCAGAAAGAGCTCTCCTCTGGGGGAGAAGGGGGTGTCAAAGGTCTCCAGCCACTGGCTCAAGCATGTGAGGAGCTCAGTCAGCCTTCCAGGCCCCCCAGTCGCCCTGGGAGAGCCCCAACACCAGTGTGAGGGATGCCCACAGTCCTGTGCCTACCATTGCCAGTGATGAGGAGGTCATGGGTGCGAAAGGCGTCCTGGACGTGTGCCAGGCCAAGGTGGGCACAGGCCAACAATTGATACTTGGGCCCCCTGGAAAAGAAGGGGCATCCTGCTGGTGAGGCAGCTGCGGGGGTGCTGCAGGCTCCCCCAGGTAGGTGAGAAGGGTACTCACGCTGTGCTGGGGGTTGGGGGTAGCAGCAGCGGACTGCACCCCCCGTTGCTGCCCGAGCTGCTCCCATCCAGAGCAGCCCGTATCTGCTTCCCCGAGGAGCGCCCCAGGGAGCTGCTCAGGCGGCTGGCCAGCTTCTTGGGGGTGGCGCCCAGGGCTGAGTCCTCCTCCAGGGCGGCGCTATACAGCTCAATTTTCAGCTCAAAGCCTGGGCCAGACTCGGTGCTGGGGAGAGAGGAGGAGATGCCCCACGCAGGCTCTGAGCACAACCAGGATCCCGGCTGGCTGGCCAAAGCACCAAGGCCAGCTCCCAGGGGCAGCCTCTGGGCTCAGGCCAGGCCTGCGGACACCCACCTTCTGCAGGCCTTGAGGTTTCCTGAGCCCTCCCTGGGGCACCAACTTCGCCATTCCCACCAGGCCCCGAAATGCCCAATTCCACCCTAAATGCGTTATGCCGGGGACCTGTCAGATCTGGAGTCAGGCGGGTCCCCCCTTCACTGCCTGGGGCTGAAGCGGGATTGCCAAGGGGACAGCCAGGGAGGCGAGGCTCACAAGAGCACGGAGGTCTCAAAGCAGATGTCGGCCAGCGTCCGGTCCACCAGCACCATCTCCGTGTCATAGATTTCTGTGCCGATCTGCAGCAGGCAGAACACTGCACAGCGATGCAAGTCTGGGAAAAAAGGGGGAAATGGGGCATTTAGTGCCCCAGCTGCAATCCCCGCAGCTCTGAGGCCACTGTGGTGGGCATCCACACACACGCACACTTGATCAGCTTCTTCCCCGGTAGCTAGAAGTTACAGAGGAGCCTCTTCCAAAGTACAGGTGGGAGCGGGGTAGGGTGGGGGCTGGCCAGGACCTGCTGATCCCTGGGCTCAACTGTCCAGCTGCCAAAGGAGCAGAGGCTGTTTTAACCCCGAGTCCAGGACAGAGCTTGGAATCGCTCTTCGCCTCAGGCGGGCCTGTCTTAATTGGCAGATGTTACTTCTTTTTCCCATGCTGCACTCATCCCATCCCATCCCAATCCTTCTCCGCTCTGATGCAGCTCCATTCCAAACTGACCAAGTGGCATACAAGAAAAAATGCATGAAAAGCAAAAGCAGCCTTAATAGTTCCATCCACCAGGGGGCCACAGTAACACACTAACCTGCACAAACATGGACTTAACTGAGTCCTTTTCTCAGCCCTGCAAAAATCCAGCCAGGAAGAAGCTGTCCCAGGCCCAGCAGGGGCCCATCGGGGGCAAGCCCCATTCCTGGGCCCCTGCAGGTAAATCTCCCTCAGCAATGGGACCCACAAGGGTACTGAGCTCTTCAGAAGGAGCAGGACCCCATGAAAATGCTGACTTCCTGCTTCCAGTGGCCTGAGATCTCGCTTCCACAGCCTAAAGCTCCTCAACAATAGTTCAAACCGCCCCGTCTCCTTGAAATGATGGAAATTAAGAACATCTGAAGGGCGCCTTGGCTGGGAAGGGCCAGGATCATTTCTACACACCATTTTTTATTAAAAATGCAGTGCAAAGATAGACAGCCGACAGCACAGACTGATTAGGCCTCTGTGGCATCACAGACATCTGTCAAATACGGTCATCCTTTCTTTTTTTCGCCAAAGGAGATTTCAGCTAAACTCAGCCCCGCTAAACTTTATTTGGCCAAGTGCGATTAGACCTACAAGGAATTTGTCTCCGGTATACAAGCTGGTTCCAAGCTTGCAGATGCACAATGCCCTGAGTCAAGTCTGCATGTAGCTGTTGGGTTCAGGTGAGAAACGAACGGAAGGGAGGAGGAGACAGACAACGTGGGGAGCAACAGTGAGAGAACCTACCCCCCTTGTTCTTGAAGTATTCGGTGTCCTTCCACATCAGGGGGATCCGTAGATCTGGAAAAAAGGGAAGCGTTACGGACCACCATCTCTATGATCACGCACGGCATTAAGGCCACCGATGTGCGGCTTGTTTATGGTCAGAAGCCTTGGTCCCCCGCCTTTGAGACAAACATAAAGGAGGGGTCCGAAATGGAGCACAGCGGCCTCTTAGGCAGTGACCGGCTCACTCAGCTTCTGCTCGGCCTGCCCGATTTGGGGGAAAGGCCTCTCTCCCAAGTCTCCTCCAGCAGGATGGCTGTGGTGAAACTGCCCGCCTTGAGCTCAGTGCCCTCTGAGGGACCTCTGCAAGTTGGGAGCAAGTCAGGAAGTGGATCCCTCCTGAGCAGAAGCCGGGTAACTGATCCCTTGGGTGGGGCCAGGCTCCAGGGCTGCCCGCTGCAGGTCAGGGAGCTCTTCAACAGGGCCTGCGGGGCTGCTGCCCCACGCAAGCCTGGCTATGCACAGCTGCACTTTGGGCTTGGGGAAGCCTCACTTGCCCCCTACCCTGGCCCCAAAGGTCTAAGGGATCGGAAGCTAAGCCTGGCTGGGCGAGATGGAGCTGGAATGGAAAGGCCAAACCAGCATCTCTGCTGGAGAAAACTCCAGCTGCCCACCCCTGACTGGAAGACAGTTACAAAAGCTCCAGGGGAGCCGTGTCGGTTTCATAGCATGTCTGAATGATTGGTTCCATCTGCAGTTTCCCCTGCAGGAGAAGAGGAGGCCCTGTGCCAGGAACTGGGGCAGGAGGTGAAGCTTTGCCTGGCTTCCTTATAAGGCTCTGCTTCTTTAGCCCAGATCAGGGGAAATGAAGCAGGGATAGCTGAGGTCTTTCCTCCTTCAATGTGATTCTTCTGTTATTTCTAGCAAAACTTTCCTGATTAGCAAATACGAATGCTAATGATACTATCATTTGGCTGTTAGGGTTAGGGTCCTCCTCTTCTTTCAAACCATAAAAGGTGAACTGAAAACGGATTTTTCCTCTTGTGAGCCACCCTGAGTCTGGGTGGAGATAGGGCGGCACATAAATCTCAATCAATCAATCAATCAATCAATCAATTTGCTATATTCTCTTAACTAATGTGCTACCTGAGGCTGGGAAGGTCTATACATGCTGCAAAATACAATATCCCTTTGAGGAGTCAGTGGCTGGGATGAGACCCTCCCTCCCATTTCTTTTCTTGCCCATTGAGACACTGGCCTGCATGGGGGAGCAAAGTCCAGCCAAGCTTGACCCCCGAGGACCAGCCCCCTCCTTACCTGAGACACAGATTCGGCCCCGACATGGTAAGCGACCGTCCGTGGATCCAACCTCAGAAGGACTAAGTTGTGGAGCAGGATGGAGAGGTGAGAGTGAAACCAAGTATTATTAAACCAACAGCAGTTACAATTATTAAAATGCTCTGATACCAGCACAGAATTTATGGCTTTGTCTGTCACCAGAAAGACAGAATTTATTAGCAGCTGAGAAAATCAAGCATGAACTGAGTGAAACAGAGGTGCTGGAGGGGAACTAATATCAGTGGGGATTAACATGAACAAGGGAGTCCCTAACCACTTTTCACCTGTATGAAACCAAATGAGGAATGGAGGGCTCAGAGCAGGGGTGTGGGTGGGGTGAATTGCTCTGCTGTCTGCCCAGCATGGCAGAAGGGAGGTCAAAAACCCTGAAGCTGCCAGGAGGTGAGGCACTCCTGCGGCTCATTCCCAGAGTGAGGCAGCCCCAAAGATCCTTGACTGGCTCCCAATCCCCACGGAAGGAGCAGGGAGGGAAAGGAAAGGAGCCAGCCACCTCTCCTGATACCAGGAGGGGGGGAGGGATGAGCAGATTTCTATGGCAACAGAACCCAGCAGGGCACTGAGGAACTGGAGGGGTGGGCGGGTGGGTGGGTGGGGGCTGCAGGATGCCTGAATCGCTACTTCCTTGGCCAGACTTTTCAGGCCCTCTGCGCTGACCCTGCAAGACTTCCAGAGGTCAACTCACCGCCGAGCCATGTGCTGCATCACCTGCGCCTCCTTCATGCGCTGCAGCTCCGCCATGTAGGCCAGGATGCGGCTGTTGCAGACCAGCAGGCTCTTGGTCACCTCCAGCGCCTGTGGCCGCTGAGTACAAGCCACCAACAGCTTGCAGGCCCCCTCCCGCATGCGGATCTCATGATCAATTTTCTTCTGGAGGTCTGTGCCCTGGGGGTGGAGGGGATGCTGAAGGATGAGGGTGCAAAAGTTTGGGGGGTCTCGGGACAGAAGGATCTGGAGGTGGGTGGGGGAGGGGAGACCAGTGAGCTGGCCTGGTGACCGATGGCTTTAGGGGCCGGTGGGGAGAGTAGTGGCGGCCCCACAGAGTCCCCTCCCTGATCCACTTGCAGGGCTGTTTCAGGGAAGAGAAGAGCCTGGCGGCACCAGCACTATAAGATCAACCACATATCTGGAGGGCACCGTCCCCGTTGCCTCCCTCCTTTTTCTCCCACTCATGGAAAGGCACCTTTGCTCTGAAAGGAGGCATTTCACTGCAGGGAGAGCAGGGACTTGACCCCCCCAAAAAAAATTTCAGGAAAGGTCACTGCTCTAAAATCGGGGCTGGAGGAGCTCACAGCAGACCCACCCCGTGAAAATCCTCCCCCATCTGGCAGTTGGGCAAGAAGGCCCTAAGATCTCCCCCCCTTGCAGTCTCATTCCCAGCCCTTTTCGGACTGGGGGGTGGGCACCTGGCTGGCCACGGAGGGGGGGGGCAGCTTTTGCAGCAGCTGCAACGCAGAGAAGCTCACCCCCCTCTGGGCCTGGAATGCGGCAGCGGGGTTGGGAGAAGAGGATCAGCTCTTTTCGGGATGCCCCCCCGGCCCAGAGGCCAACCCAGAGTGGGGAGGAAAGCAGGACGGATTGTGACCCACTACCCCCAGTGCCTTAATTGAGACGTAGGGAGGTTGTACCCCCCCCCTCGGAATGCGCTCGGCCGCCCACAACCCAGCGCTGGCTATTCCGGCAGTCGCCTCCTTCTCTTCCCCCAGCTCCGCGCTCACCCTGGCCGGCTTCCCGTTCTCCATGCCGCCGGCTCACAGCCCAGGGCCCCCTCCGCCCCGTTCGCTCCGCTGCGGCGAGGTTCTCCTGCTGGTGGCAGCTGCGCCAACGGGGAAGGGGCGCCTGGGCAGGGTCTGCGGGGGGAGGGGGGGCTATGACATCACCGCTACCTAAAAATAGTCCGGGTGGGATCCGCAATGCCCCGCGGGGAGGAGACAACTGCGGAGGGACCCCTGCCCAAAGCCCCTTGCTACGGGGGCGCGGCTGCCTTCTTTCCGAGCAGAGAGGCGGACCCCCATTCGGGGGGAGGTCTGATGGACAGAGAGAGCCCGATTCGCTGAAGATTGAGAAAGCAAATGGGGAGGAGTCCCCGCCGCCATTCAGTGCCAAAGCACAAGAGTCTCGGAGCTCGTCCCCAAGGGGCCACTCCATTTCTCTCCAGTATCCTCTGCCTTTATTCACCCCTAGACCAGATGCCTCCCCCCTAGTGCCAGGCGCTTGGCCTCTTCTCTGAAGAGAAAGCAAAGGGGTGGGGAAGCCTTCTCAGCTCAGGAAGGCAGCAGGGAAACAGAGACCCAGGTTGAAGGGCCCCCTGCCCCCCTCCCCAAGGAAACAGTGGTCACCCCAGGCTCTGGGCCCTTCCCTGGCTCAGCCATGCAATGGGGGTGGATGGGTCTGAAGGCTGGGTAGCTGCAAGCAGCAAATATCCATGGATCTGCAGCCATAATGGGGTCACACACCCCTCTGAACTCTGTGGAGCCACATGATGCCCTTTTAGGGCCCCAGGCAAGATGTTTCCTGACCAGCATTGCCCCATTCCAAGACCCAGGAGGGAAATATAAGAGATGGCACCTCCTTCCAATCCTGCCAGCCCACCACAACTCCTCTTTTGGGCAGCCAAGCAGAAACACGCTGAGTTCCAGGGTTCCGGGCCCTGAAGCGCACATAGCAAGAAGGAGCTGGGCAGCGCCCACCAAGCCTGCATGCCCACTGACTTCTCAGGCTAATGGGAGCAGTAAGGGATCCAACAGGTAGAGCTCACAAAATGCAGTAATGTCACCAAGGAAGCCACAGGCAAAGTGCATGGTAGCTGCAGTTAAAGGACCCCAGCCCAGGGAGCCCATCACCACATCTCTCTCCCTTTCAAGAAGTGTGGAGGGATCAGCCGGACAGGTGAAGGAGAAGGACCCTATCGGAGGTCACCAGAGGCCGCCGGCTGAGAACATTCTATTCTCGTATGGGGGCCGCTGGGGACCCCATTAAGACCCAAGGGAGTCAAAAGCGCATCCTGGAAGGCAGCCACATGGTTGCCACCCAAACTGGAGGGACACATCTGCAAGGTCCCTGGGCTCAGTTTGCTGCCCCTCCTTAGGAACGGGCATCTGCAGGAGGGCTTCTCTCTGGCCCTCTAGTTCTCCTGCAGATGCCCATCCCCCACCCCACCCCATCCCACCCCTGAGTCGCAGTGGCAAAATGGACCACCATATAAATTGAAATACACCCACCCACATGCAGACTCACACCCACAAACATCCCCCCCCCCCCCGAAAGCAGCAACGTCCAGCAGCAGGGCAGCCCGGCCACGGTACCTCCAGGCTGAGGGCGATCTGCCGGATGTAGAGCATGTTCAGGTCCTCCAGGATGTGCAGCTTGTCCTGCATTGCCCCAGGCCCCTGTGCGCCCCCCCCTCGAGGCCCACCCGGAGGTGTGGCTTCAGAGCAAAGACCCCCAAACCCGGCTTCCCATGGAGCTCGACCCCAGCAGACTCTGGAGCTGCTTCTGAGGCAAGGGGGGTGGGGGGTGGATGCAACAGGCTCACTGCTCCGGCCCCTCTGTCAGCAGATGTCGATCTCCTGGGCCAGCTGTGGAAAGAATAGGCCCTTTCTTTCATGCCAGCCCAGCAGCTCCAACGCTCACCCTGAGAACAAGCAGCCACTGTGCCTCAAAGGGCAGGGCTGGGGGGCCCAGAGGCTGCACCCAGCTGCCAAGCAGGGCACGGCCCTCCCCCTCTGTCTCCAGGCTCTGCAGTGCCACCACCCTCAGCCAGCCAGGGGCCTTGGGGGACTCCCACTGCCCAGGCATGGCTTCCCAGAATGGTCAGTTTGGACGGAGGGGCTTTGGGGTGCCCTGGGCAGGCGGATGCTGCTGCCCCCTGTTGACTGGCCCAGGGACTTTCCTCTGTTCTCCGGAGTCGAGATTGGAGCAGCTCTGCCCTGTTCCCCTCCCCAGCCCTTACCTCCTACGAGATGATGGCTGCCTTGCCCATGTCCCCCTGCCCTTCTCTCCTGGGTTGTAGCAGGCGCTCCATGCACAGGAAATCTGCCTGGCTTCCACCCCCACCACTCCGCCAGCCTTCCTGTTCCAGCTCATCTTACAAGGGCCGCCCCTCCAAGCTGGCCGCTCCAGCAGCCTCACCTCCCCTTCAGAAACATCCCTCCTGCCCGCCCGCCCGCCTGCCTGCCCTGTGATGGAAGAAAGCAGGCGGGTGGGTGGCCCCTTGCCCCCAGCATTCTTGGCTGGGGAACCCTCTCTACCCACCAACCCCAGCCAGGCACCGTCTCAGCTCCAGCCCAGAAACTTCTCTGCTCCCTGAGGTCCAAGTCCCAGCCAGAAGCCACTGAGGCTGTGCCCGCCCTTGGCCACCAGAGGGCAGCCAACGTCCCTTAAAGGGCCAAGAGGAGAAGGTGAACCCCCAGAGAGATGCCAGGGGGCTCCCGTGCCACCTCCTCTGGCACCAAAAGCCACTTCAGGTGACTTTTCCTGGGGTGCCATCCTCTGTGAGGCAGTGCAGAAAAATGTGCCCTGGGCAGGGGAGTGGGATGATGTGGGGAGGCATTTCCTCTGGATGAGAACACCCAGCCGGCCCGCTAAGGACTTTCCCTTCTCCTAGGGCTGAGTACAGGGGTGAAATACTCCCAGTTCGGACCGGATTGGCTGATCTGGTAGTGATGGCAGCAGGTGGTTTGGAGAACCGGTAGCAAAAATCCCTGCCCCCCACCCCCCAAGCCCACCTGGTCGCCCACTTCTGCTTCTTTTAAAAAATGCTTTTAAAAGGTAAAAAAAAGGCTCTGACAATCACAACTGAGCTGCATGATCCTCAGAGCCTTTTCTTTTATTTTTAAAAGCATTTTTACAACCTATTCGGTTGTAAAAAAATGCTTTTAAAAGTAAAAAAAAAGATTGTGCGCCACAGCTGATCACCCCCCCGTGCGCTGTTCTACTTACCCCAGCCTCCTTTTGGCGTGCCCTGCGTGGTGCGCAACGTACATGGCAGCCAGCAAACCGGTAGTAAACCAGTTCAGAATCCACCACTGTGTTACAGTGGTTCTCCTACCTCTCTGGTTGGTCACAACTGGTGTTGGTAGGAGGACAGAGGTCGGCCCCTCATTTGCGGGGTGCCTAAGGGCTCGATCCTCTCTCCCCTCCTATTTAATATCTACATGAAGCCGCTGGGTAAGATCATCCAACGATACGGAGTGAGGTATCAGCAATATGCTGATGATACCCTGCTGTATATCTCTACCCCGCGTCAATTCAGTGATGCAGTGGATGTGATGTGCCGGTGCCTGGAGGCTGTGAGGGTCTGGATGTGAGTCAACAGGCTCAGGCTTAACCCAGACAAGACCGAATGGCTGTGGGTATTGTCTCCTAAAGACTATGTTGACTGTCCATCCTTGGTTCTGGGTGGGGGAGAAATTGTCCCCCTCAGAACGGGCTCACAATTTGGGTGTCCTCCTAGACTCACAGCTAAGATTAGAGCAACATCTGACAGCTGTAGCTAGGGGGACCTTTGCACAGGTTTGCCTGGTGCACCAATTGAGACCCTACTTGAATCGGGAGGCTCTCGTCACGGTCACGGTCACTCAAGCCCTTGTCACCTCACGGTTAGATTACTGCATCGCGCTCTACATGGGGCTACCCTTGAAGTGTTCGGAGACTACAGTTAGTCCAGAACGCAGCCGCGCGAGTTGTCGTAGGTGCACCTAGGTACACCCACATTACACCAATTCGTTGCGAGCTGCACTGGCTCCCTATTGGTCTCCGGTCACAATTCAAGGTGTTGGTTATTACCTTTAAAGCCCTACATGACTCAGGGCCAGGCTATCTTCGAGACCACCTTCTGCCGCATAACTCCCACAGAGTTGGTCTCCTCCGGGTCCTGTCAGCTAAACAATGCCAGCTGGCAGGCCCACGGGGGAGGGCCTTCTCTGTGGCTGCCCCAGCTCTCTGGAACCATTACCTTCTGAGGTCTGGACCATCCCCACCCTATTGGCCTTCCGAAAAGCCATCTTGCTCTTGCGATCTGGCAAGATCCAGCCATGAATGGTATGAATGAGCTTTAATGTTTTAATGTTTTTAATTTTTAAATGTTTTTTATTAGGATTTTAAATGTATTGTGAGCCACCCTGAGTCTTCAGAGAGGGGCGACATATAAATTGAATTAAATTGAATTGAAAAAAATTGAAAAATTATCATCCAAGGAGCTTCTTCAGTTCTTCTTCAGAGCTGAAGAAGCTTCTTAGCAATAGCACTTGGACATCTATACTGCTTCATGGTGCTTTACAGCCCTCTCTAAGCAGTTTACAGAGTCAGTCTCTTGCCCCCAACAATCTGGGTCCTCATTTTACCCATCTCAGAAGGATGGAAGGCTGAGGCAACCTTGAGTCTGGTGAGATTTGAACTGCCAAATTGCAGGCCTCCAGCCTAGGCAGGCAGCAGTAGTTGTTTTTGGATGAGAAGCAAAATGTCTTCAAAGAAAAACAAAGAAAATCCAGCTGCCTCTTGATTTAATTTAAAATTATTAAAAGAATTATATAAATTTGGCCCAAAATTTAAAACAGACCTTGGGGGAGGGGAGGGATTGGGCAGATGCCACGACCCTCTGGCCACAGCTTCTTTGCCCTCCGCCAAGAGTCCCAGGGGCCCTGCTCACCTGGGAGCTAGAATCAGGCTGGGCCAGGGCTGTGGACACCTTTCTAGATGGTGGTGTCACCACACAAGACCTGGTCACCTTCCTTCCGGATACCCCTCCCACCCAGTCTAGATGGGAAACTGAGGGTCGTGGCATCTGCCCAGTCCCTCCCCTCCGCCAAAGTCCCCGGCCCAGGACTGAAGCCGGTTGGACCCACTCAGAGGCCAGGGCTGCATTGGGCCTCGGATCCCACCCAGAGACCCCCACTCTGACACGCGGCCACGAGATTTAGGATGCGGCGCGGGGAGGGGGGGCTTTTCAGAAGGGGAGGGCAGGAGTTCCCGCGGGAAGCGACGAGCCCCGCCCCGCCCTAGGGGCACCTGCCCGCCTCCTGGAGCCCCACAGGTGGGCGGCCTCTCAGGGCTCCTCGGCAGCCCTGGCGCAGCCAGCCCGGCCAAAGCAGCTCCGCGCTTCCCACGCGTGGCTTCCGCGCACGGCTTAAAGCGCTGAGCGCCTCCCGGCCCGATCCTTCTCCCCCGCCGCCTTACCTGCTCGGGCTCGCCCAGGAGGCTGAGGCGGAAGCGGCCCCGCCGGATCTCCATCTCCAGCGCGGAGCCGCGCGCCACCGTCACCCTGCTGCGGTGATGCCGCTGGAACATGGTCCGGCCGCCGGGCACTGCTGGCGCCTACGCAGCCACCGCAAGAACTTGGCCTCTGGGCCGGCTCCTCTCCCTCTCCCCGGACAGTCCCCGGTTGCGCCCGCCGGCCCACCTGGGCGGGGCGAGCCCGGGCCGCAGGAGCTAAGCGGCCCCGCCGAGCGTGCCTCCCTCCGCGCAGGTCCTGGCGCGGGACCGCCGGCGGAGGATTCGGCCGCTGCCGGGATGGTGGAGGTGTTGGCGAGGCCGGGCTGCCTCCTTGGAACTTTGTGGCTGAATTCGCACGACTTGTAAATGCTGAGTCTCCGCTTGTAGCAACTTAAGCCTATTGGGCGCACAGCGCCCGCCCCGCCCGTTCACGCCCTCGGAAAGTGTGGGGAGGGCTCAAGCCCGCCCGGTGCCTGCAAGAGAAGGGTCGGGTCGCCTGCCCAGAGCAAGCTGTGGAAAAGACTTGCAGCTGCCGTGTGTGTGTGTGTGTGTGTGTGTGTGTGAGAGAGAGAGAGAGAGAGAGAGAGAGAGAGAAATGCGGTGGAGGCCCTGCTGGAAGAGTCCAAAGTCCCCGTGGACAGCTGACAAGTGCCAGGTGGAGGCTGGCCTGCTGGTGGGCCCATCTTTTGACCTCCCTTGCAAGGCCAGCCTGGGGCAAGGAGATGCAGCTGGCTTCTTTGGCCTTGAGGGAGGGGCAGGCTGGCTGGCTGGCTGACTGCCCCAAGCAGTTGAGCCATCACCCCAGGCAAACACAAGGGCGCCAGATACCAGGCTGTGGATCCTGCCTTACTTCTGAAGGTCTTCCGGATTTTTTAAACTGCCAGTTTGGCTGCAACAGAATTAATATGCAACGAAGGATCGGGGTTCAAATTGCAACTGTCTTAAAAAACTTAAACTTAAAATGGAAGAGTGATTTAGAATAGAATAGGAGTTGGAAGGGACCTTGGAGGTCTTCTAATCCAACTCCCTGCTCAAGCAGGGAACCTGGCCTAGACCATTTCAGACAAATGGTTATCCAATCTCTTCTTAAAATCTTCCAGTATTGGAGCATTTACAACTTCTGGAGGCAACTTCTGTTCCACTGATTAATTGTTCCGTTAGGAAATTTCTCCTTAGTTCTAAGTTGCTTCTCTCCTTGATGAGTTTCCACCCATTGCTTCTTGTCCTACCCTCAGGTGCTTTGTAGAATAGTTTGACTCCCTCTTCTTTGTGATAGCCCCTGAGATATTGGAAGACTGCTATCATGTCTCCCGTAGTCCTTCTCTTCATCGGACATACCCAAACTAGACATTTGCAGGATACGACCCATTCATCAGATGATGTGGAAACCCGAAAATCAAGGCAGGGTCAGGACTGCAGCCTCTTTTACCCCCAATACCCAACCCAGCTGTCAGGGTATACTTTACCCTGAAGCTTTCATGCCCAAAGCTGGAGACATTAACCCCTTTGGCCACCGGACACCAAGGGAGCGGCTTGAGAAGAAGGCCCTGCTTGTTGTCTTACTAGGGCCTAAAAGGGAAAACAGGAGGATCAAAAGTAGAGGGAAAAAGCAAAATAGCAGGGAAGGGATCCAGCAAGGCTGCAATGGAGTCCTGGATCAGCCCTCTGTCCTTTGTCCACCTGGTGACAGACTGTTCAACCCTTCCTGCCCGCCTGGTGTGAAGAGCAGCTAGAAAGTGGCCAGAGTGCCAGGTGGTCTTAACAGTTTAACCCAGGCCCAGAAATGGGGTTAATTCTGCTGGGCAAATCGTTCAAAGGGGGAACCACCCTTCCTCTCAAAACCTGCCAGACCTTCCCAGGTGTCAGGCAAGGAAAGAAAGCACCTGGGAGAGAAGGGCTGGGCTCGCCCACACCACTCAGGGAGGTACAGGGAATGCTCTCGGCCTGTGCTGAATTGGGAAAGTTCCTCCAGTTGGGAAACATCTGGGCCCAGGGCTGGGGGGAGGGGCAGGACATGCCTGCTACAACTTGATCTTGGCTGCCTCACACCAGAGGGGCACAATGAGGAAAAAGGGTGCTGCTTTCTGGATGGTTTCCTCCCAGTCAGCAGCAGCTTAAATTCTTGGGGGGGGGGGGATGGAGACGGGACTTGTCCGCTGCTGCAGTCTGACTGGGGTATGTGGGGGTCCATCTCTGATGGAGCAAATGGTGCAGTATGGCCAGGACTGAGATCTCTAGGGAAGCTTCAGTGCTCCTTCTGCACCCAATCTGATTTTTCAAATGAAATTCTTTGGGGTTTTGATCCACTCCAGAAGCAACAACCAACCTCGTGCAGAATCCTTGTTTCTCAGAATGCTCCTAGGACAGGCATCCTCCCCCCCCACCACACCCCTAGTAGAAGGGGCAGACTTTCCCAGGCCAGAGAGAGCAGTCAGCTGAGGGGGCAGAAGGCCTCTTAGAGCACTCCTTTGAGCCATGGAGCTTTGTGTCATGACAGACATTTTGTGAGGGTGTCTATTACAAGCTCAGGAAACTCCAGGTGTGCTTTTCAGCCTGCCCTCTGGAGCAAGGCCTGTACTTCTTTATCCTCACAAGAGTGCTGACTGGTGGGGGAGGGGCAAAGACCATCTTTGAGGCTCACATCAGAAAGGGCAGAATGCTAGCCAGGCTGGGCATCCCAGGAGCAAAATGCCAGGTCTTTGTCAGAGCAGCAGAAGGAACTGCTGCCTCTTAAACCTGATAATTGATTCCTGTGACTGTCCATGAGGACAGCTGTCCTGGCTTTGACTTCTCTTGGCCAAGCACCCTCACCCCAGCTGCTTATGCCCTTCTGCACTGTGTTGATCCATTGTGTGGTTCATAGTACGTCGGCTTTGTATTCTAGGATGCCAGGCTCAGATGATCCAGCTGGTGACTTCACTAGCTGGGGAATGGGGAGCGCTTCAGAGCACAAAGCACAGACTTAAGAAAAGTGCAATTCTGTTTGTTTTAACATGCATTTTCACTTGGCACCAAAATGACTCAGGGGCTTCCTCTTTTACATTGTCATGTTACAAGTAAACACTGAAGTAAAAACAGATTATACGTCTCTTTCCAGTTTTCCCTCTCTATCCAGACTAATTCTTCTAGAATTTTTGTAACCATGTAAGCAAGAAATGTTCCTGGTGGCCCTTTGTGCATGCCTGCCTTGGCAGTGCCCAAATAAAAGGCTGTTGTAGCTGTTTGCCACATAGTGCCGGAATCTGTCTACTCCAACCCTACCACTATGTGAATGAATGGGTGAAGGGCATTTATTGCAATCAATGATGAATAAAACATACCTACTTCAAAATACAAAAAGAGTTTCTGTAAGATGATAAAACATAGAAAAATAGACAAAATATGTTAAGAATCAAAAAATGATTCAACTAACTTGATAAGATACTAGATCTATAAAATGCTTGATTTACTGTAATGCTTAGATCCTTAAATACTATTTTAATGTATCAGTATCTTAATATATTACCAGCTTTTTAACATTTGAAATTCTGGAATACTTAAGATTAAGACCTATTGATTGGAAAGATCTATACCCTTTCAATACATTTATTACAATGCATCATTACTGATAAAACATCTTTCTAAAATCCTTATCTTGCTACATTTGATGCTCCTCTGTATTCAACATGCCATTAGTATTTTTCTATTTGCCAGGTGATCTTTGAATCCTTATCTTCAAGAAAATATTTTAGACAGATGCCATCTGGAACATCTGGAATTTTGCACATCACAGGTCCATGAATGTGTTGATACCACAGTACAAAATTTCATCGGCAAGAATTTCCACAGCTCTGTCCCCCAGTGGGCAGTCATTCCCGAT
The DNA here is from genome assembly GCA_030761175.1 of Masticophis lateralis. NCBI lineage: Eukaryota > Metazoa > Chordata > Lepidosauria > Squamata > Colubridae > Masticophis > Masticophis lateralis. The sequence continues at coordinate 85,216,088 of JAUDYJ010000007.1, forward strand.
GGGGAATTTTCTTATATCCACCTCCAGGATGTCCAATGGGAGAATATCCAAATAAGCAAGAGCAAAAACTCTGAGACACTTTGGGAGACCCTGCTTTAGGCGCCCGGCTGCTGCTGGGTAAGTCCTAACTAGCAAGTTGGCTCACTTGCCGAAAGCCTGCTTTGCTCTTCCTCTGTCCAGACCAATCTGTCTCCATTTCAGAATATCCCTTAAGCAATCAGATCCCATTCTTAAGAGCATTGGGAGGAAAGTGGGGGGGGGTAGTCCACCTTGTGATGACCTCTGCTCTACCAAAGGGCACATTCTCTCTGCTTGCCTATCAATGCCAGCAGGACCAAGTCTCATGGCAGAAAATTCCACTCTAGCCAAACATGGATCCTCACCTAAGCACTGGCATCCCCTTGGGCAGACCTGCATCCAGGCAGTGCCCCTTTAGGTGCCATCTGGGTAAGCTCAGACAGATACACCAGAGTTCATAAAGAAATTGGGATAGAGGAACTACCTGCAGAGCTCAGAGACAAGATTATTGCAAGGCACAGATCTGGAGAAGTCTATAATGAAATTTCTGCTACACTGAGGGTTGCTAAGAGCACAGTGGCCTTCATAATTTATTTGGCACAAGGTCTCTTCCAAGAGCTGGACATTCGGTCAAACTCAGCAATCTGGAGAAGGGCCTTAGTAACCTCTGACCTCACTCTAACTGAGCTCCAGATCCTGTGTGGAGATGGGACAGAGTTCCAGGACAACCATCACTGCAGCGATCCACCAATCTTGGCTTTATGGCAGAGTGGCTAGATGGAAGCCTCTCCTCGGTGCAAAATACGTGAAAGACCGCTTGGAGTTTGCAAAAAAGCATCTGAAGGACTCTCGGACTGTGAAGAACAAGATTCTCTGGTTTGATGAAACCAAGATTGAACTGTTTGGCCTCAATTCTAAATGTTGTCTTGAGGAAACCAGGCACCGCTCATCACCTGCCCAAAAGTGGTGGCGGCAGCTTCATGCTGTGGGGGTGTTTTTCAGCAGCAGGGACTGAGAGACTGGTCAAGATTGAGGGAAAGTTAAAAGCAGCAAAATACAGGGATATCCTCAATGAAAACCGGTTCCACAGCGCTGAGGAACTCAGACTGGGCCAAAGGATCACTTTCGAATATGACGATCCTAAGCACACAGCCAAGACAACCCAGGGGTGGGTTAGGGACAACTGTGAATGTCCTAGAGTGGCCCAGCCAGCGCTCTGACTTGAACTCCATGAAACATCTCTGGAGGGACTGAAAATGGCCGTCCACCAACGGTCACCATTCACTCTGACTGAGAGGATTTGCAAAGATTGGCAGAAAAATCCCTAATCCAGGTGTGCAAAACTTATTGCATCGTACCGAGACTCCAGGCTGTAATTGTACTGAGTGAAGGGTCTGAATATTTATGCCAATGTAATTTTCAGGGTTTTTTCTTTTTAATAAATTTTACAGACATTTCTAAAATTCTGTTTTCACTTTGTCATTATGGGGTACTGAGTGTAGATTAATGAGAAAAAAAATAAATTTCAACGATTTTAGAATTAGGCTGCAGCATAACAAAATTGACAAAAGTGAAGGGGGGGTGTGCTGTCTATTGTTGAGCAAGGGGGAACAGCCCTTTGCACTTCCCGAAAGGGAGGTCAAAAGTGACAGTTCTGATTCTCATTTGACAGGAGCATGTCAAGCAGCTAAGAGAAGCGGCCCTCCGAAGTCCTGCCCTCCCTTAGTTCAGCGCATCATGGCCGTCCTGAGAGCTGGACGGTTGATGGTCCCTAAAGCAGAGAAGGGTGCGAGTGAGCACCCAGTTCAGCTGCATGCAAGGCAGGGCAGCCCTTGATGCTGAGCTGAAGGCAGGCTCTGTGCTTCCTCCAGGCAGACTTTGCCTGGAGACACATTGCGGGGCTAGGAGAGGCCACTGTGCGCCCCCACTCCCCCCCAGGCACCCGCAGAGCAGGAACCACTCCCGGAGCGGTGCCTTCCCAGCTGGAGACCCAAAGAGGCCTGGTTATGAGGAGCGACATGAGGGTCACAGCCCATAGGCGCTCTTCCTTGGCCTTGGCCTGAGTGGCGTCCTTTGGCTCAGGGTGGGGAAGCAGACGAGGAGCCTCTGGTGTCGTTGGCTTTAGGCAGGCCTAGCTGGAAGAAATGGGGACCGGGTGCCTGTCTGCCAGAGGACTAAGCCACTTTCCTCGGAGCAGCGTGGCCAGTTTTCTGCTCTCGCCCTGCCCCACCGGGTGCCCCTCTCTCCAGTGGTGGGTTTCAAATTTTTTTACTACCGGTTCTGTGGGCGTGGCTTGGTGGGTGTGGCAGGGGAAGGATACTGCAAAATCCCCATTTCCTCCCAATCAGCTGGGACTCAGGAGGCAGAGAATAGATGCGCCTGGTCAGTCAGCATTTTTACTACCTAGTCAAAATTTCCGCTACCGGTTCTCCAGAACTGGTCAGAACCTGCTGAAACCCACCTCTGTCTCCCTTCTGCTCAGGGACGGGAAGGATTACCCCCACCACCCCCACCACCCGCGGAAGCCACGGACGGTGCGCGATTGCTAGCTTTTGTCCCTAACCGGCCCCCGTCTCGTTCAGCGGTTTCCGGCGATTGCAGGCTTCGAGTTCCGCGTCTCGCTGGGAATTATGGGAGTTGAAGGCCAACCCAGCTTGAAATGGCTGGAGCTGCGAAACCGGTCGAGCTGCCTCGCGGGGCCACTCCCTCTGCGCCTCCCCTCCCAGCTGCCTCGACCTCCTTGAGGGTTGAAGCGGGGCGCCCCTCCACTCGCCAGCGGCACCGGGAGGAGAGACGGCCGCAACCAAGGGCCACTGGGGCGCCTGCGCCGTGTCGCTCCTGGCGGGCGGGGCCGTCTGCCAGAGAACTTCCGGCTCCGGTTCCTTCCGCCGGAAGAGGAACGGCGGCGCTCCCGGCTGCGGCCGAGGATGAGCAAGGCGTGGCGTCGCGCGGAACCCCCGGGCGGCAGGATGGAGGGCGGCCGGCGGGGTAAGCGGGGCCCGGCGGGGCGGCCGGACGGGGGCGCCGCTGCCTGGCGGGGACCTGAGCGACTCGTTCTTGGCAGGCGAGGCGGCGGCGGAGGATCCGGGCGGGCACGGCGTCCACAAGAAGAAGCACAAGAAGCACAAGAAGAAGCACAAGAAGCGGCACCACCGGGAGGAGCCCGGCCTGGACCCCGCGGCCGCCCTGCCCAAGCCGCAGCTGAAGCTCAAGATCAAGCTGGGCGGCCAGATCCTGGGCACCAAGAGGTAGGCGGGGGCTGGGCTCCCTTGGGCCCGCGGGCGCCTCTTCCCTGCCGGCTGCAGGTTGTTGCGGCATCCCGGTCGTTGGCCGGGGGCGGGAGGGGGCACCTTTGCCTCCCCCGGGGACCTTCCGGGGCAGAGCTAACTGGTCGCTATTGCCACGCCTCGCTCAAAGCCCCCCTGCTCTTGTCCCTCCAGTGTCCCAACCTTCAGCGTAATCCCCGAGAGGCCCCGGTCCCCCTCCCCACCGATGGGGGCAGACGACGAGGAGGAGCCCATGGAAGGCGTGCCCATCGAGCAGTACCGGGCTTGGCTGGGTGAGCAGCGTGGGCTCTGAACATTCTTTGAGTGGGAAAGAGTACAAGCAGCAGGTCCTTTCTTTCCATCCAGAGAGGTTGCTTAGGCACACCAGCTCTTCCTATTTACTCTGGAGAGCCGCCAGACAAGTTTCCAGGTTTAACCCCAGTCAGATAATTATTTCTCTCTTTTGTCCTAGCAGGTGCCTCTTCATCCTCACAGTATGTTGCCCTTGTCTCCTTCGTTTTGACTTTCGAACCGCAATACCCTGTCGCAGGGAGGCCTGATCCGCCAGTTGCATCCCTTTCTGGATCGGGACTCCTTGCTCACGGTCATTCACACCCTTGTCACTTCCCGTCTAGACTACTGTACACTCTCTACATGGGGCTCTCCTTGAGGAGCACCCGGAGGCTCCAACTGGCGCAGAGTGTGGCCGCGCGGGTGGTGATGGGAGCGACATGGCGTTCCCATGTGACACCTCTCCTGCGCGAGCTGCACTGGCTCCCGGTGGTCTTCCGGGTGCGCTTCAAGGTTTTGGTTACCACCTTTAAAGCGCTCCATGGCTTAGGACCTGGGTACTTGCAGGACCGCCTACTACCACCAATAGCCTCCCACCGGCCAGTACGCTTTCACAGAGAGGGGCTTGTCTGGGTGCCGTCAGCAAAACAATGTTGGCTGGCCGCCTCCAGGGGGAGAGCTTTCTCTGTGGGGGCACCTACTATCTGGAACAAGCTCCCACTGAAGATACGGAGGATCCCGGATCTGCGCACCTTCCGCCGTGCTCTTAAGACCTTTCTATTTTGCCAGGCGGGCCTGGCCTAACCTCTCTCCGTTTTTAGCGTTAAATTTTAATCTGTTTTAAATTATTTGGGGTGTTTTAATTCTGTCTGGGCCAAATTTATTTAATCTGTTTTTAGTTGGGTTTTAAATTTTGTATTTATGTATTTTTATCGTTGGCTGTACACCGCCCTGAGTCCTTCGGCAGTAGGGCGGTATATAAATCCAATAAAATCAAAAATCAAATCAAAATCAAATACCTAAAACCAACTGTAAGGGTTGAAAGGGGGGGGGGGATTGAAGGGCTGTACAATTTGCCCAATGAAAACAACCCCTTTTAGAGTAGAATTCCAGAGATAGTTATTGCTAGTTGCAGCTGATTGAGGAAAACTTATCAATGTTGCTGTTTTTTAAAACTTTCTCAAAGGTTTGCTGCCATCTTGGCATCTCCTTGTTATTTGGTACTCATCCCGCAAATCCTGAATTAAATGCCAACATACAAATTAGCATCAAAAAAGGTGCCCCATCTCCCTGGCCAGACTCAAAGTGAATCCTCTTCTCTCTGCAGATGAAGACAGCAACCTGGAGCCATCCCCGTTGCCAGAACTTGATCCAGAAATGGGCTTCCCAGCACGGGAGGAAGAGGAGGAGCAGCGGTGGCTGGATGCCCTGGAGCGTGGGGAGCTGGATGACAATGGGGAACTGAAAAAAGAAGTGGATGAGTCCCTGCTCACTGCCCGGCAGGTGAGGAACTAGGCCTAATGCAAGAATTTCCTGTGGCCAAGAAGACCACTGAGCAATGAAGAGGCCCTTTATCTACAGCAGCATCAGTGAGCTCAGGAGGGGGAAGGAAAGAGGATCTTAGGAGTCCCCAGCTACTTTACTCTGCTACATGTCCCCCTCTGTCTCCTAGCAGCCAGGCAGGTGTCTCTTCTACAGCCAGGCCAAGTGTGAAGTCAGCCTCCTTCTGAACTTCAGGACCTTCCTGTCCACATTTGGTCTATACCCCCCCCTCACCCCCAAAATCCTTGTTGCCAGTTCTAAGAGCAGAGGGGGCATCCAATCCGGGTTGGGCCCAGAGAGGATATAGGGTGTGTAGCCAAGGAGGATCTCTACTGTATCAAGATGGCTTTAGGGGAGGCTCTTTGTTGGGATGGCATAATTTTTCTGATAACTTCTGGCTGCTGCTGGTGTCATAAGGCACTGAGGCCTTCCTCTTGCCTCTGCATCTAAATGGGTGTTGTCAGCCATCCCTTCTCCTCTTTCTGTCTGCAGAAAGCCCTCTTGCACAAACAGCAGAGCCAGCCCTTGCTGGAGCTGCCCATGGGATACAAGGCCAAGGAGCTGACAGAGGAGATGCTGGTGAAGCGAGAAGAACGGGCTCGGAAGCGGCGGCTCCAAGCTGCCAAAAAGGCTGAGGAAAACAAGAATCAAACCATTGAGCGCCTCACCAAGACCAGCAAGGCCAAAGTGAAGACGCTGCGTGAGCGCAAGGCCAAAAGCACGGCAGTCCCCACAGTGAGCTACCGCAGTGCTGCCTCTGGAATCACCGTCTCTTTCCCGCCAGGAACTTCCCTGCCCGTGTTGCCCTCCCTCCCAAGGGTAGTGCCTCCCCCCATACCATGTGGGGTTATCGGCTGCCCCAACCTCAAGCGGTACTCCTGTTCCCGCACTGGGATCCCCCTTTGTAGCCTGGATTGTTACAAAAAGAACCTGCTGCTTCAGGTGCCAGCATAGTTACTCTGGCTGGACAGTTGGTGCCCAGCAGTCACCCTGAAGGCCTCTGTGGTCTGGAAAGGGGCGTGCCAGCCCTGTTCCCAGGTGGTTGCGGGCAGAGGGGTAAGATATGGATGTCCAAACAGCCTTGGGATCTGTACGGCACCCAATTCAGCAACAAGCACATTTCTGGCTGTGCACAGTGCGAGCCCCTTGGACATCTCCTCTTGCTGCAGCGACCACATTAGAAATGGAGGGCTCTGTTCCCCTTGAGCTACTGCAGTGGGGAGGAGAGGCTAGGACCATGGTGTGTGTGTGTGTACAGACTTGGGAGACAGTGCCAGTGATGACAGGCATTATTTCTTGCCTTTCTGGGGGCTCTTCACTAAGTCAATCAGCCTGCAGGAAAATTGATTTATTGTCGACATTAAAGATACCCTGAAACTAACTTGAGAAACCCAGATGGGCTCTTTGTTCTTCAGTTTTTCCTACCAGGGAGCTCTCCAAGGAGAAACTGGGAAGATTTAAGGGAGATTTTGGCAAGTGATTTCAGAGAAGCTACTGATTGCAGTGGCAACAGGGCCATCCGCTTTCCCCCTGCCCTTGGTACTGCCCAGCCACTTAGCCTAGCATTGCTGCGACTGGCCAGAATCTGCATCCACGTACTGGTTTCTGTCTTGTGAGGGGCTTTGGATGGGGGGACCCTCAGCCGTGTGGGCGCCGTTGTGTGTGGTGTCCTTGTGGGTTGCCCATGAAGATGTCAGAGTGGTTACAGGGAAGGAAAGGTTGAGTTCGGGGTAACCCATATATTAATCCTCTCCTGAACTGTTGCCCAAAGCTGGGGAGAATGAGGCAATCCATGGGGTTGATGGGAGGGTCACATGAACGCCAATGACAACTGGTTATGCATTCTGGGCCAAGGGGCAGGAATATGTGGATGGAGGAAGGGGGTTCAGACTGAAACCATGGAAGGTTTACTCAGAATCCTGCATCTGCAACAGCACAATTTTATCTCTGGGTAGGTTTATGTCTCTGCCTCAACTTGGGACCCTCCTGGACTTGTGCTGATGGAATAATTAGGTGCTCTAGCCAGAAAGGCTTTGTCCCAGCTTCCTTGTATGTTGATCGCAGCCATTCGAAGAAGAGACGTTTGGGTCACCTAGAGTGGTGGTGTAACTTGTTTTTGAACTTGCCTTCTCCCTCTCTTCCCTTGACTGCAGGAATAGGATCCTGCACTGTATTGCCATGTTACTGGTCCACTGCCAGTTGGTTTCCAAGAGCAATTTAAGGCACTGCTAATTCCCCATTATGCCGTTTTGCTTGGGGTAGAGATTGCCTGCTGAGGCTCTTGACCCATCAAGGGAGGCAGAAAGATGAAGTGGTTGGAGCAGTAGTGGGTTCCTACAGTAGTGGGTACGTACCTTCACTACCAGTTCGGAATTGGAAGAGCGCTCACTCACTTTGCTCCGTGTGGCTGGTAGTGGCGGCAGCCTCCCGCTGCTGACACTACCGGCTTGCCCAAACCGGTAGAAACCCACCATTGGGTTGGAGCAGGCATCCTCTGGGGGAGGAGTAAACTCCAGAGTAAACCTAGCCCACTGGTGAAGGTGGCCTCGTCATTTCCAAGAGATGTCAAGATCTGGCTGTTCAGGAAGGCATAGATTCCTGATGGATTACCTTCACTTTCCCAAAGAACCCCTTTGCTCTGAAATAAATTGAAACCTATACTATACCAGTTTAGGCCAGCAGCTAAGGCATCGGACTAGAACTGGGCAAAGCCTGCCTTAGGCACAAAGACAACTGGGCTAGTCGCTTTCTCAGGGCTAAGAGGTACTTGCAAACACTTATGTGCAGCATAACAAACATGGACCAGAAAAGGGCAGAGTCACCTGAGGAGGACGCCAAGCATGTTAAAGGGCAAATCTACCAAACAAATGCCTGAAGAGCTTCATGTTCCTCACTGAGCTTGTTAACGTGCCCAGAAGGTTAAGATCCATAGGAATTAGCTAGGCCGCTGCAAGAGGAAAACTGGCTTCAGACTGAGCAGATGGTTTCTTCTTTAACAAGAAATAAACGCCAAAGGAGATCTTGGCTGACCAGCAACAACACACCAGCCATCTGACTGAAATCCAGAGAGAAAAGAGGACTTTGCGAAAAGTGCATTGCTGAGCCAGTCCTAGAAGGTCCCTTGAAGGGATGAAACAAAGACGGCTTCATGGCATGTGGCAGCAGCTCTGAAAAACTAGATGCAGAAAAAGGGCGCAAACTGGGAAGATGGGGGGCGGGTCAGCGGTGGGGCGGCGCTGCTTGCTTCAGGTCCCGACTGTCAGCGCCTCTGAGCGCCTCCAGCCCAAGGCTGGAAACGGACCGGCGAGGGGATTTTGAGGCTCCGCCGGGGCCGCTCAAGGAGCATCCAAGCCAGAGGGCCCGGAAGTGGTGGTAGCCGGAACTCTTGCCCTCCCTTCTCGTCACGGGGTGGCTTCCGCATTCATCCCTCCCTATTGGTCCGCAAGAGGTCAGCTACCTCTTCTCCAACCAGATGGTCGGCCTGCACGTCAATCTTCCTGGCCCGGCCCAATCCTCGGCGCCGGAGGGCGGAGCCAGTTCTGAGTGGCGCAGGGGGGTCGGCCGTTCGCGGGGCGGGCCCTCCGCTGGTCTTTGTCTGCTGTTGTTAGGGGCGAAGACGAAGCCTGATTGGGTGGCGGTCAAGGTCGCCGCACAGCCGATTGGGTCTCGGCCCCGCGGAAGAAGTCCATTGGCGGCTGGGGGCGGCGGCGGGTGGGAGCCGCGCCGGGAAGCTATGGCGGCAGCGGCGGTCCGGGCGACGAGGGGATCAGGGAGGCGAGCTGGGCGGCGGGGCGGGATGGACGCAGAGACGGAGGCGGGGCGGCGGCCGGGCCGACCGTAGGGCCGCCATGGAAGCGCCGCGGCCGCCTCCGTCGGGCAGGGAGGCGCAGTCCGGGTGGGGCGCGGCGGCGCTGCTGGGCCGGGAGCGGCAGGTGAGGCGCGGGGAGGGAGGTGAGGAGGCGGGCGGCAGTGGGCGGCGGGCGGGGCTGACGGTGGTGCTGTGTCCCGGCAGGCCCACGAGCTCTGTCCCGGCGTGAAGAGCCAGCCGTACGTGTGCGAGACGGGCCACTGCTGCGGCGAGACCGGCTGCTGCATCTATTACTACGAGCTCTGGTGTAAGCAGGCGGTGGGGGGGCGGCGAGGGTCGCGGGGGGGGCGGCATCTCTGCGCCCGGCTGACCGCCTGTTCCCCCCCCCCCCCCACCGCAGGGTTCTGGCTGCTCTGGACGGTCCTGATCCTGTTCAGCTGTTGCTGCGCCTACCGGCACCGTCGCGCCAAGTTGCGCCTGCAGCAGCAGCAGCGGCAGCGCGAGATCAACCTCATTGCCTACCACGGTGCCTGCAACTACCCGCCCTCCGCGGGGGAGCTCCGTGAGTGGCCCGCCCTGCACGCCCAGGAGGGGTGGCTCGCCCGACTCTCCCGGCCCTGAGCTCCGCGCCTCTCTTCCCTTGCAGGGATGCTGGCCTCGTTCAAGCTGCCGGCCTACGAGGAGGTGGCCCGGCGCCCCGACACGCCGCCGCCCCCCTACAGCAGCGCCTCCGCCGTCCTCCACGGAGGTTCCAGCACCTTGACGCTGAGCGGCAGCTCCGAGAACTACACCAGTTGCTCCTGCGAGTCCAGCTGCCTGACCTCCCCCTGCAGCACCTCCCTGGCGGCCACCGAGGCCAGCAGCCCCAGCGGACGGGAGGGCGACGGGGGCTGCGGCCGCCCCGGGGAGGACGGCTGGGAGCGGGTGGCCGCCTCCCCCAAGCAGGCCCTCTTCTCCGGCGTGGAGCTCTCCGAGGGGCCCGACGCTCGAGAGGAAAGTAGTCACGCGCGGCACCGGCGCCTGACCGGGGACTCCGGGATCGAAGTGGGCCGAGGTCAAGACGAGGAAGAGGCTGCGGGCGTGGACAGCGAGGAAGAGGAGGGTGCCCGCTTGCTTGGCAAAGGGGTGGCTTGCTGTCAGCACGGGGAGCCCTCTGAAGGAGGCGCCGAGGAACTGGTTGCCTCACCAACGTTGCCTGTCTGAAGGGGGGCTCTTGTGCTCGGCTGTTCAACCCACCTTGGAGACTGAACTTCCTCTTGTTCACTGTGGAGAACTAGCGCCTTATCCTCTGCCCAGCCATATGGATGCCTCCTTGGTCACTCCTGCTCCGCCGTTACCACTCCCTCCTTAGTGCTGGCTTGGGAGCCTTCTGGGGACGGGAACCCAGGGCCCTTGGCAGTAGCTAGGGCAGGGAGGGGAGCTACTTGCTGGATCATAACTAAATAGTGATAGTGTGTGTTTGGTTCCTGCTGCGCTCCAGCTTTGATGTAAGGCATGGCGAAGGTGAAGGCTTGGTCCCTCCCCATTTCCAGGTTGCACTGGGGTCCGCTGGTTGCATAAAGTTGCCAATACTGGTTCTGCCCTGGGAGCAGAGAGCTGGCCTTCCCATCGGCCAATGTCCTACTTGCACCTGGTAGCACTGTGTGCTTCTTATTAAACAGACGTGGAAATTCCTGACTCTGAGGCACTTTCCATTGTGTGCTGGTGGTGGTGGGGCATCAATGTAACATCCAGCTTTAATTAGGGCATCTTTCGGAAACTCCACAGTTGTGCAGTTCTGGAGGCGCTGCCTGCCTGGTTCGTTCATCATATGAAGCTGCTCTAAATGGCATGGAGAATATTCCCTTCGCCTGGTTGGGTGAAACAGGCCATCCTACTAAGCTGGCTTCAGAGATCTTGTGGAAATGTGGCTGCTGGGGCTTCTCTTTTGGTGGGGGATGCAACTCCTCCCCCATTTCTATAGGGCCATAGCCTTGCCACCCCCACCCCCCCTTATGTCCAGCCATTCAAAAACTAGGAATGCCTTTGCTGCCCAGGCTTCCAAAGGAAGGGAGCTAAAGCTTTTAAGCTGCTTGGCTTTATTTCAATATGAAATTTCTTACATTTAGGTACTGCCCATCTCATTCTCCGAGTTGAATGCAAACCCATGAAGTAGGGCAGTGGGAAAGGTCAACGCCCGCGTCCCTTTGCCAGAATCCTGCACCAGCCACTCCAGCTAAGCTGCCCAGGGATACAGGAGCACCAGCAGGCTAATCAGTATTCTTCTGCCATCATGAGCACAACTAGAGCTGACCAGCCCGTGAAGGGATAACACCCTTGTCCCCGGCCTGTGCTATCGTTATACTGCTCCCAGACGTAGCCAGAGTCCAAGTACTGCTGGAGAACGTTGCCAACAACATTGGTGCGCAGCTCATGGTATAGCTTGGTTGCCTCCTCCCGGTAGGGCCCCTCAACTTGGCTGTAGTGATGCAAAGCCCGCACTGCAAGGTAGTTCATGTTGATCCAGATGGCTCCCCTCCAGTAAGGGGGGTCATGCTCTGTGTTGCGCTTGAGGTAGAAGGGGCTGCTACGCGACAAAGAACGCAAGCCGAAGGGTGTCCACAGCTTCTGCTCGTTCTTCATATCTGCCAGGAGGCTGCCCAGATGCTGGGAATCAGGGCGCAGGAGCTGCAGCAGCAGGGGGAAGAGGCTGACATAGCCAAGAGCCCCTCCCACAAACTGCAACCGCGGTGATTTGCGGACCACTCGGACCAGCCTTGGAATGGGCGAGGGTTGACCAGGAGGAGGGGGCCGAAGGCGCTCACGCTCCAGGGCCACAGCCAGGGTGTGGTTGCCATAGTCAGCAAAAGTGTTTAGTGCCTCCGACCAGTGGTGCCGCTCCAGCAGTTCATTGTCTGTGAGCCACTCAGCCATGTGTGTGTAGTCGCTCTCAGCTTCTCCTACCCGTGTGGCTACCTCGGCCATCACAGCGGAGGCTACGGCCATCCAACAGCGCAAATCCAGATGACGCTCATCCTCTGAGGGGTGGGAGGCCCTGGGATAATCGTCCAGCCCAGAGGTCAGGGTTTTAGGGTTCAAGAAAAGCTGAGTGTCCTGGTCCCGACCACGCCATCGGAAGGTGTAGGGCAAGGGTCCTGCCTGCGTGTGATTGTACCAGCCGTACCAGCTTTGCAGGCGAGGATAAATGCGGCGGAGGTAGCCCTGCTCCACCGCCCCTTGCCTGAGCAACTGCTGCAGCACTAAGAAGAAAGTAGGAGGGTTACCTGCCTGGCTGTGCTGAACCACAAACTCCGGGGGCACCTTTGCCAGGGCTTCGTCGCCCAGGATCTGCTCGCGGGGGATCCAGCCCTCAACGTTCATGAGGTCGAACCAGTGAGCCAGCACCTCCCGGCTCAGGGCTGGGTCCCAGCGGGCGAGGAGGAGCTGGTGGAAGCCTTCATCCCACAGGAAGCCCCGGGGAAAGAAGGAGCGGGAGGGCACTGCTGTGAAGAGAGACCCTGCAGGGTACAGCTGGGGGGCCTCTGTGTAGGGGGACTGCACCAATGAGTTCCCATAGAAGTAGCCCATCCCGCCCAGCATGTTGCTGAGAAGAGCCCGGGCAAAGTGTTGCTCCTGCTGAGAGAAGCCCTTACGGGAGAGGCCAAAGGTGGTCTCAAAGCGCTGCTCAAAGGCGACCACATGTTTGTCCAGCTCTTGCGTCAGTGTCTCTGCCAGGAGCCGGTCTGGGCGGTCAGGCACACTGCCCGACTCAAAAGCCACTTCCATGCGGCAGGGCACAGCCACTGTCACCTGGTGAATTAGGAGCTGGCTGTGTAACTCTCTGTCCCCTGCTTGGCCATGGTACACATCCACGCCAAAGTAGTGGCGCTTGGGAAGCCCTGGTGGAGCGTAGGAAAACCGCGGACTCAGGCTCGATTTGACCACGTCAGTCAGGCGATGCAGTCCTTCCGTCATCGCCTGCAGGTGATTGTACCTAGTGGGTGAGAGAAGGGTGTGGGAAACCTCTGTGGGAAAGCCTGGCCCCTCGCTCCCTGAACGACAATGTTCCATACCTGGCATAAAGGGGGGTGCCGGCCTCCGTGGTGGGCGGCTTGAATGTCACAGTGAAGTTCCCCAGTTCTTCTGTCTGTCCTCTTAGTGATGCCAGCCGACTCTTCTCCTCTATCAGAGGCTGCAATCTTCCTTGCCCATCGGTTGCCACGTAGAAAAGGAGGGAAATGAAGGGAGGCTTGGGCCCCGTCCTCTAAATGCACAAAGATGACACAAGAAAGCAGACAACCCCCTTAATTTCTTGCATCCCTACAGCTGTGGTTGTAACTAGACCGCCAAGAGAAAAAAACAGCCTTTATTTGCTTCCTTTTGCTTTCCAGTCATCAGAGGCTGCAAGCTGAACTTCCAAGCTTGACCTGGCATGGCAGCCAAGGGCAGCCACGTTGCTCAACCAAGCAGCCGGAAGGCCACGCAACCACCCATCTCCCACCAGTAAGGAAGTGGAACAGATGCATCGTAATAAGAAGCGTTTCACTCAGAAAATCCACCCGAGTGGATCAGGCCCCTTTCTCCCCACTCACTTCTGGGCGAACCGTCACTCTCCAGCTCCAGTCTCCGCCGTGCTGCCCGCCGGGACGCTTCACAACCTCCGTTTGCAGGCTGAAGCCCAGGTCTTGGATCTCCTGCACCCCAAAATGGGTGCCGTCGTGAAGCAGCCAGCCGTACCGAGGGAGGCCGTCGCTCTGTTCGCAGGTGTGCCGCAGCCGCACGTCCCCCTCTAGCTGCTGCAGCCACATTAAGCCTGCGGGAAGGATCCACGTGTGACGCCCGGAAGCGGGAGGGTCAAGGGCCGCCGGGCAGCCGCAACAGCCCCCCCTCTCGCCTCACCGGCCACCGGGGAGCGCGGGCTGCGCGTCTTCATGCCGAAGTAGACCTGGGGCCGATAGGAGCCCCAGAAGCGGGCGGGCGCGGCGCCGGCGTCGGTGCTGCCGGGCGGGAGGGCGCGGGGCGCGGCGTGCGGGGCCACCAGGCGCGCGGCGGGCCCCCACCGGGTGTAAAGGCCGCAGCCGAGCAGCAGCAGCAGCAGCAGCAACGCCGACAGCACCAAAAGCGCCGGCCTCGCGCCCCCAGCCGCCCCCCGCTCCCGCCCCCCGGGCCCGCGCGAGCCCCGCTCCTGCGCTCGCACGCCCTCCGGGCCCGGCCGCCGCCGCCGCTCGCGCGCCATCAGTCCTTGAGCTCCCTGGCCGGCGCCCGTCCACCAACGCGTCCCTGCGCCACTCCCGGCAGGCCCTGGGCCGCCTTCGCGCCCCGGGGCACTCTGGGAAGGCGAGTTCCTGCCGCGTAACCTCGCCCCCGCAGGGGTGGGGTGGAGTCTGCCGCTCCCGGGGTGGCTGCCTTGTGGCCTCCAGTCTCGCAAGAGCAGGCCCGGCTTCTTGGCTCTTAAGGCCGGGGAAGGGGAAGCTGCGTCCGGACATCCACCTGAATCGGGAGCAGGGCGCGCCTCTCTCTCCTTCCTGTTGGTTGCATCCTCGGCCGTTGCTTTGGAGGCGAAGGCGGCTTGCTCGAGAGTAGCCCTGCCTTTCCTGAAGAGGATCCTCCCCGTTTCTCCTCATGATGCAGAGACAAATCCTATCGCAGCTATAACAGAATTGGAAGGGACCTTAATTGGTCCTCAAGAAGGAGAAGCCATATAATTTCAGACAAATAGCAGTCTTCCAATATTTAAGAGGCTGCCATAAAAAAGATTCAACCTATTCTCTAAAGCACCCAAGCACAGGATCAGAAGCAACAGATGGAAACTAATCAAGGAGAGATTAGCAACTTGGAACTCCGGGAAAACAATCAGTGGAACACCTTCCCTCCCGAAGCTGAGTGCTCCAACACTGGAGGATTTTAAGAAGAGATTGGATAGCCATTTATCTGAAATGGTTGAGGGAGCTGGGTATGTCTAGCCTATTGAGAAGGGCTAGGGGGAGACATGAAAACTATTTCATCAGCCGAGAGCTGGGGGGGGGGGGTGTAGCGATCATTATAAAGGAAGGTCTTGATCCGAGGGAGGCCACTGTACCTCAGATCGCTGGATGTGAGTCCCTTTTTGTGAAGTGGGGTCGTGGGGTGCAGATGGGTCTGTTGGTCACGTACCTGGCTCCCTGCCACATGGCAACGACCCTGCCCGAGCTCCTCAACGTCATAGCCAAAGTGGTGGTTGATACCCCCAGACTTTTGGTCATGGGGGATTTTAACCTGCCATCTATTGGTGAAATGTCTGAGGTAGCTCGGGAGTTCATAACTTCCATGACAGCCATGGACTTGACTCAAGTAATTCATGGCCCTATTCACATAGGTGGACACACTCTGGACTTAGTTTTTATCTCTGGTCAATGGTTGAGTGGCCTTGATATAGGGGATATAGGCATTGAACCCTAGTCATGATCTGGCCATTCGCTCCTTCGACTTGACTTTCTGACCGCTGCACCCCGTCGCAGGGAGGTGGAACCGACCAGGTGGTTCTGCCCCAGGCGCCTGATGGATCCTGATAGGTTCCAGATGGAGCTTGAGCCACTTCCTGAGACTCTAGCTCATGACTCGCCTGAGGACCTAGTGGCTGCCTGGGATAGTGCGGCCACTGGGGCCTTGGACTGTGTCGTGCCTTTGCGGCCTCTGACCCGGTGCTGAACTCACTTAGCTCCTTGGTTCTCCGAGGAGCTGAGGGAGATGAAGCGCCGGAAAAGACGCCTGGAGAGCGGTTGGAGGGCCAGTCGCTCTGAATCTGACTTGACACTAGTAAGAGCTCATATTAAGACTTACATAGTGGCGATAAAAGCGGCTAAGTCTAATTACTTTGCCGCTCTTATCGCGTCATCAGATAATCGCCCAGCCGCCCTGTGTAGGGTGACCCGCTCCCTCCTCCATCCTTGCAGGGTCGAGCTGAGGACTTTGTACAATATCTGTATGATAATAACTCAGATTCGGGAAGACTTGGCCGCTGCCTGGGTTAGTTCAGACAAGATGACTGAGGCAGGTCTTGAGAGTGTTATCTGGGCTGAGTTCGATCCTGTGTCTCCTGAGGACGTGGACAGGATTCTGGGAAGGCTGAACGCAACCACATGTTTATTGGACCCGTGTCCCTCCTGGTTGGTGCTGGCCTCCCGGGAGGTTACACGAGGCTGGCTCCAGGAGATTATAAACGCTTCTTTGAGTGAGGGTGTCCTGCCGACCGCCTTGAAAGAGGCGGTGATGAGGCCCCTCCTCAAGAAGCCTTCTCTGGATCCACCTGTTTTGTCTAACTACCGTCCAGTCTCCAACCTTCGCTTTATTGTGAAGGTTGTTGAGTGTGATGGCGCGGCAGCTTCCCCAATACCTGGATGAAGCTGTCTATTTAGTCCCGCTCCAGTCCGGTTTCAGGTCTGGGTACAGCACAGAAACGGCATTGGTCGCGTTGATGGATGATCTCTGGAGGGCTTGGGGTAGGGGCTATTCCTCTATCCTGGTCCTGTTAGATCTCTCAGCGGCTTTTGATACCATCGACCATGGTATCATGTTGCGCTGGTTGGAGGGACTGGGGGTGGGGGGGCACCGTTTTGCGGTGGTTCGCCTATCTCTCCGACCGATCGCAATCTGTGTTGACAGGGGGGCAGCGGTCGACCCTGAGGCCCCTTGTATGTGGGGTGCCACAAGGGTCGGTCCTCTCGCCCGTCCTGTTCAACATTTATGTGAAGCCGCTGGGTGAGATTATCTGTGGTTCTGGGGTAGAGTTCCATCAGTACACTGATGACACTCAGCTGTACATCTCCACTCCAGACCATCCAAACGATGCCTTGGAAGTGATGTCCCAGTGCCTGAAGGCCATGCGGGCCTAGATGGGGAGAAACAGGCTTCAACTCAACCCCTCCAAGACCGAGTGGCTGTGGCTGCCGAGTGGCTGTGGCTGTGTCCCGGCAGGGCACCATCGCTGGTTATTGGGGGCAAATCATTGGCCCCCATGGAAAGGGTCCGCAACATGGGCGTCCTCCTGGACGCATGCCAGTTGCGCCCCTTTCTAGATCGGGACTCCTTATGCACAGTCACTCAAGCACTCGTCACTTCTCGTCTGGACTATTGTAACACTGTGTATATGGGGCTCCCCTTGGGGTGCACCCGGAGGCTCCAACTGGTGCAAAATGCGGCCGCGTGGGGGATTATGGGAGCGACGGGGCGCTCCCACGTGACACCTCTCCTGCGCGAGCTGCATTGGCTTCCGGTGGACTTCCGGGTGTGTTTCAAGGTGTTGGTGACTAAAGCGATCCATGGCTTAGGACCAGGGTACTTACGGGTCCGCCTTCTGCCACCAATTGCCTCCCTCCGGCCGGTTCGCTCCCACAGAGAGGGCCTCCTCAGGGTGCCGTCAGCCAGACAATGCCAGCTGGTGACCCCCAGGGGGAGAGCCTTCTCTGTGGTAGCCCCTACCCTCTGGAACGAACTACCCCCAGAGTTACAAACGATCTCAGACCTCTGGACTTTTTGTCGGGCCCTAAAAACTTTCAGCTAGCTGGGCTGGCCTGATTCCATGATAATTTTAAAGTTTGATACCGATTTTAATTGAAATGTTTTAAATTATAGGCCAAAACTTAGTTACTTTTAAAATTATTTTAACTTTTCTGTTCAAATGTTTTTATTTCTGGCTGTTCACCGCCCTGAGTCCATAAGGAGAAGGGCGGTATATAAATCTAATAAAACTAAAACTAAACTAAACTCTCATCCAGTACCTGAGGAATCATCACAGAAGAGGATTGACTTATTCTCCAAAGCATCAGAGAGCAGGACAAGTAGTAATGGGTGGAAGCTTGTTGAAGAGACAGACTGCCTAGAAGTATGAAAAGAATGAAACAGGTTGTCTCCTGGAGTTGTGGCCACTCCATCAATGGAGGTCTTCAAAAACAGACTGGACAACAGTTTGACGAGGATGGTATAAGGCTCCTGCCTTGACCAGGGGGGTTATATCATTAGACTCTGGAGATCCCTTCCAGCCCAATGATTTTATGTTCTAAATCTATAATTTCACAATTGAGCATTTCATGTGAAAACGGCTTTCTTTGAATCTATTCAGGAGTTCCAGCTGCACATTGAATCCTGTACATTGGGGGAAAGGAAGGGTTCCTTGTAAGACACCCTATACTCATGTTTTTGTGAGATGTCACTCTTTACTTCCAAAAACAAATGACGAAGTAGCTATTCTGTTTGCAGCAAAAGACAAGATGCCTGAGCCCTTTTGAGTAAATCATTTATTTTAATTTCCCATTAGATTCACCCATCCCTACCACCTTTGCCTGCAAGACCATTAAGCAGTTTGGCACGATTCCTCCCGCACTGATGTCCACTTGTTCAGCCTCTCTGCCAGTCGTAGGTAGCGCCAAGCAGCAGCAGCAGCAGCTCCCCTTTAACCTAGGCAGAGTCAGGGTGCTCAGATGCTCTCTACTCAGCCCTCAACCCAGCCAGTCCCCGCGCCTGCATCTGTGGGTGGCAAGAGGGCTTCAAGGGGTCCTGGGAACAGGAGGTTCTTTGGCTGCAGGGAGTCAGTTGGCCTTCCCACAATGCCTTGGAACTAGTTGCACAAGGCAGGAACCAAACTGCTCTGTGCTAGTCAGAGGCTGCAAGGGAGGTGCCCCTCCTCTGCCTTCTCAGCCCTGCTGCCCAGCAAATCCAAACAGCCCCACCACCACCACTGCGACAGTTCCAGCTGGCCTGAGGCTTCCTGAGATGCACTGCTGGTGGCAGCCGCACTGTGGGAGTGGGCATGTGGATATGCCCTGCAGGAGAACAAGCCTTCCTCTTTCCCCTGCTTTTACCGAACCACTGCCCCCCACTGGTCAGGCAGAAGTGCAGGTCCCCAGTTCACTCCCGACAGATCTCCCGCCCGCTGGACAAGCTGCTCAGGGGGGAGGGGAATAGTGGGTGCTCAGCAAAGATTTCTGGGCTCCTCTGTTGACTGGCAGGTCTGGCTGGGTTGAAGGCATTGCTGGGGGGGGGGGATGTGGGGGTGCTGAAATGTTCCAGTTATTGCTTGATTTGGCCACCGTCTCCTTCACTGACAAAGCGCTTCCGGCCCCTGAGGAGAAGGAGGGAAGTTAGAGGCCAGGGCAGGATGACCAGCATGTCTCCTGAGCTGTTCGCAAGACCATCTGATCCACTCTTGTCTCAACCGGCTGCCTCTTGTGCCCTCAAACATGCGGAACAGCCCTTAAAGAGGAACATCTGGACACAACACTTTTCTAAAGCAGGCCAGGAAGCTGTTTCACAGATAGTTGGTGGGGGTGGGTCAGTCCTTCCCTGAAGCCAACATGGTTCCCCTGCCCAGGCAAAAAGGCTTGGGTAGGACCTACCGGGCAGGGCAGGTCTCTCTCAGCTGCCTGGTGATGACACCCTCCTCAAAGCAGAGATCCACCATCCGCTCGAGAATGCTGTGGGCCAGCGGCACATCCAGACTGATGTCTCCAAGCTCACTGTAGACCCGTTGGAAGCCCTGAGACAGATGGGAAGGGGGAAAGAGGGGCTTGTTGCAGGCAGGTTCTCAGGAGCCACCACCCTGTGAGTGGCACAAAGGCTCAGCTGGAGCCCCTCCGGGTCTTACCCGGTTCATCTGATCCAGGGTCACCAGACCCGTCTGCCACAGCATTTTCAGCAGCTTCACCATCATGGCAACGGCCGTATCTCCCGAAGACTCCATCACCATCACCACAGCCTGGCATGAACACAAACGGGGCATGGCATGAACACACAGCAAGAGTGGGCAAGGCAGGGATTGCCGACCATTAGCCCAGAGGCCAGCAAAACAAGCCCTATTAGGCACTGGCCTATCAAGGAGACGAGAGCTCCCTGCTGTGGGCCTGGGTAATCTGATCGTGGTGTGTTCCCTCCCCACCAGCTCCAGAACAGGAGAGCTACTGCCCTTCTTTACCTCGTAAACAAGCTCATGGTGGAAGTGGGGCACCTCAAGTTGGCGCAGGCAGCGTTCGGCCTCAGACACCTCTCCAGAGAGCAGGTATTCACGCAGCAGTAGGTTCATCTGGGGAAGGGGAGTTAGGGGCTGCAGTCCAGTCAAGTCTTGGGTGCAGCTTCTCAAGACATTTTGGAGGGCAGAAGAGCCCTGCACCAGACCCCAGCCCAGATGGGTTCTGCCTTCAGGATCTGATTGCTGTAGTCCCACATGCCTCCCCCTACCGCCGCCGCTTTATAGTTCCTGTATTCCCCCTCCCACTTCACAGCAATACACACACTGCCCAGTCCCTCCTGAGGTCCCCAAGGCCCTTCTCCTTTATTCTATGCATTTGAACAACCCTTCCTAGGCAGGGAGCTGCTCTATGTTTCACCAGTGCATTTAATAAGTCTTATAAACTGGGTTTGGCACTTGCCCGTTGAGCTACTTTCAGTCCCAAGCTTGAATTCATTAATGAGAACTGTTGCTGGAATTGATTTCTTATTCTCCTGCAGCCCTGCAACTTCACAGCCTTTGCTTCCTGAAGCCTGCAGCTCCTTTGCATGCTTACTTCCCTTGAGCATGGAGCAGCCTTCCTCCCTCCACATGCCTGGCTCCAAAGACATTCCTCGGTCAGTCACCCCATCTTGAACCCCGTGCATTTGGCTGATGGCCAAGCATCCAAGGGCCACTCAAGAACTGCCAAAGACGCAGTCAAGGGCAGACCAAGTCCCCACTTCCAGCTCTTCACCTCCTTGATCAGATGCTTGACTGGCCTCTGGCCACCCCCCACGCCCCACACATTGTCCAGCCGATTGACGTCTCGCTTGATGCGCAGCAGGACGGCAGCACGATCCAGAGCAGCCCTGCAGGGAAAGAAAAGCGTATCCAACAACGGAGGGAAGAGCCAGGCTGTGTGTTTTGTGTCTCTCACACACTTCCTGTTAGCCCAGGGGTGGCCTCTCTCCCCCCGAGGGCATGGCATGCACGAAGCTGGTCTTCTCACCGTGCGTGCTCACAATCCACCCGGCCCTTGTAGCGCTCGAGGAAGTTGAGTGGGAGCGCGTGATCAGCCACAGCCCGGGCAATGAACTGACCCAGCATCTGCACAGGCAAGACAAGGGGGCACAAGGTCAGGGCCCACGGTGTCTAGAAGAGGAAAGCCCCCCCTCCCCTTCCTAGGCAGGACTGACCTGCGGTGCCTCAGGTGTGTCAAGAATGAGGTCGGGGAGGTCATGCAGCATCCCATCGAAAGCAGCTGCAATGTCCTCAGCACTCAGCACCTTCCCCACCAAGTCCGAGAGCAGGCGGGAGGTCAGCTCACGATGGCTGGCCTTCCCCTCCAGAGACAGCACCACGGCCAGTGAGGACACAGCTGCCTTGTGCCCCCCCAAGTTCAGATTCTGAAGCAGCTCCTGACAAAGGAGGGAAGTGAAGCCAGGTGAGGGCTGTGCCTCTACCAGTCGAGGTGTGGCCTCGCTGGGACCCCAGAGCCCATCCCATACGCTTCTCAGGGCTTCTGCAAGCAGCAGGGACACTGAGTTTACTCATCTTGCATGAAGGATTTAAATTGACTCACAGGAGTTGCACTTTTAGTACAGGCAAGATTATCTTCAAAGATAATCACATGATTTAAAAGGCCTGTACAATGCAGAGAGACTCATTTCAATGAAAGGCCAAAACACACAGCAGGTCAAACTGCTCCAGAGAAATCAACCCACTTAAAACAAACCATCTGTGTTAAAAATTCTATCCAATTTTCAAGGTATAAAAGAACTTTGAAAAAGAAACCCACCAGCTTTTTATGAAGCTTTGGCTTCATCAAGAGAGATCCTAAGAACAGCTCTCACAGGAGCCCTCAGACCCAGAGGACTGCAACTCAGCTAATTTCGGAGGCTGGAAGTGCTGCTTCCATCAGCCCTTCTGCTGGGATCCCGCCTGACGCTCCCATGCCAGGAATGCCTCCCTGAGCAGTTCCTGGCTTCCCTTTCAAGCAGACCTCCAAGATGGCTGGACACAAGTGAGGGGAAATGGGCTTGGAGGAAAGTCCTTGAAGGCAGCACCCTGGCTCAGCATGAAAGACCCTCAGAAACGGTCCTCCCTCACCCCTTTCATCAAAGCACCCTCTCTTTCACTTTTTTCTTCTTTTGACATCTCAGCTGGCTTTCCAACTGAATCTCCTGGATCCAGTGGCAAACCAAGATAATCTGAGTTCAGTGATCTCAACCAGAGACAAGCGTACTAATTAGAGCCTCTCCTGATTAGACAACCCAGCCCCTCCTTCAGGCTCTGTGCCTCTGGGTGGTCCAGAGGCTCCCTCTTGCAAGTGGTGGGGAGGGGTGTTCCCTGCCTGAAAAAACTGGGGGCGGGGTCTACTCCTGCTAAGACTCACCACCACTTCCAGGGTGTCTCCATGCTCAAAATATTCCAGCACCATCGGCTGCACAGTCTTCTCCAGCTCCTCTTCCTCCAGCTCAGGCACCACTGTGGCATAGACAGTCTTTCCCTAAAAAAGTCCAACGGCCATTAAAGACCCCCCCTTCCTGAGCTTCTTCTCTAGTCTCTCCTTGGCCTCAGACCTGGCCCTTCAAGAGCTACCTGGCCTCTGGGCCATCACCACTGCCCAAGTCTGCTTCAGCTGGGACCTCCAAGGGGAGAGGCGGGGAGCACCAACACTGCTGAACAACTAAGAGGCTTGCAGTGGCTTTAAAAGACCGCCCCCCCCCAACACAGCGCCTTCTCCAGCCAAGCCAAGTGGAGGGGGGGCTCAGGGAGGAGGATGGGGGGGGTGAAGGGTGACTGGGCCTTTTTGTTACTTTCACCCTCTCAGCCAAGACTTACAAGCTTTTCCTGGGAGGGTTTTTAAACCCAGCCCCCCTCCCCCCCAGGCGGTACCTGTGCAGCCTCGTCGTAGTTGGGGTCCCGGGCATCCGGCTCCTGGTAGCTGTAGACAAGCCCAGGCGCTCCCCAGACGCCTTTGCCCCCTGCCCCGCCTGGAAAGAGGGAGGGGCTGTCAGGCCTGCTCCCCGGGCAGCACCGCCCGAACTCCAGGGCCGCCCCGCGAACGGGCCCGGCGGCCGCCCTACCTTTCTTGGGCAGGCCGCGGCCCTTCCCCATGCGGGACTTGCGGTCGTGGTTCTTGCCCTTCGGGCTGCTGGGCTCCGGCTCCGGCTCCCCCTTTTCGGGGAAGCCTTCCCGGGGGGAATCGCGGGAGGAGGTCCGCCGCAGCCGCCGCTTCCCCTTGGCCTTCAGCCGGGCTTCGTGGAGCGCCTTCTCCTGCAGGCTCCACGACTGCGCGTCTCCGTCCACCCCCTCCAGCTCCTCGGCCAGCGCATCGGCCGCCTCGCCGCCCGCTCTGTCCGGGACCTGCTGGGGGGGAGGGGGCGCAGGCAGGGAGTCAGGCTGGGGGAAGGGCGGAAGGGCGGAGGATGCGGCCCGAGGAGCTTCCCGCCCAGCCAGCGCTCGCCTTCTGGGCCGCCCGGGAATCGGGGCCGGGGCAGCCGCTCGGCGGGAGGGAGCAGGCCGGGGTCCGCCTCCCTGCCGCGCCGGGGGGCTCCGGCTTGGCTCCGCGCCCGCGGAGGGAGACCGCGGCCAGGAGGGCGGCCAATGGTAGCGCCGCGGCGGGGAGCCGCCCCCGCCCGGACGGGGCCCAGTGCGCGGGGAGGGGCGCGGCACTTGCCGGCGGGAAGGGGCCGCGGTCGCCCCGTAGCAGCTCCCCGGAGCTGGCCGGGATGGCCGAGGCCGACATGAGGAGAGCGAGAGAGAGGTCGCCCAGCCAGCCGCCGCCGCCCCGCCGGAAATGTGCCCGGAAGAGGCGGGGCCGAGGGCGCCGAGGCTGCCGGAACTGGTAGTTCGGCCAGCGTGGCTCTTTCCCGTAGAGGGTTCGGGCCGTGGCTGCCCCGGGAAGTCGTTCTTGCTGTGGAGGCTTCTCGGCCTCAGACCCGGAGCGAGAAGGCTCCTCGCCGGTTCCCTCCCGGCCTGGTTGTGGCACAGCCTGTTTCCCTACGTTCACGGTTGTCCCAAAGGTGCTTTTTTTTCCCCCTTCAAAAGGCAACGGAGCCTTTTTTTCCCTTGAAGGCGTTTCGCTTTTCATCCAAGAAGCCCTTCAGGCAGAAGGCAAAGGGCTTTTGAAGGAAAAAAAGGGTGGGCTCGAACCCCCTGCAATCCCCCAGCCAGCCCTGAGGGAAAGCCTGGGGGGCAGCGCTCGAGATCCGCAAGGTCCCCCACCCGCCCCCACCTCCCCATGGGCAGCCTCTGTCTCCGGGGCGTTCGGGAAAGCGGGGCCGCATCGTCCGGACGCCGTCTCCCCTTTCTTCGTGGGCCCCGCTCAGCCCCCCTTTCCCTCCTCCCCCTCCGTGGAGCCTCTGCTCCCCCCCCCCCGAACCACCCCATTTGCCCCGAAGGGAACTCGGGCAATAGCTGTCAAGAACTGCTGGATTGGCGAACCTCTTCGGCGAGGGAGGAAGGCAGGACTTACTGAATCCACCTCCGGGTGGGACCTGGCTGCCTGATCTGCGTCTCCAGACACAGAATCCTACCTTTTTCTCAGAATGTATTAAAAGCCTTTTTCTCTTTAAATTCCAAATATGTTTGAGAGTTTTCCTTTTGCTTCAAATCAGAAAAAGCCTAGTGCTCTGAGGTTGGGCAGGTCAAGAATAGCACCTCCGAAGCCCTTGGCCTTTGGGGAGGGGGAGTACAAGCCAGGGTAGTGAGCAGCTCAGTCTTGCTGGATCAACTCTTGCATCAATGACATTTGGGAAATTTGCAAGGTTCAGGCTCGGAGATTGAATAGGGCTGCCTTTAACCAATTTAACCCATGTTCTGTGTCCACACATTGCACCAAACCAGAGGTGGGTTTCAGCAGGTTCTGGTCAGTTCTGGAGAATCGGTAGCAGAAATTCTGACTGGCCACGCCCCCATCTATTCTCTGCCTTCCAAATCCCAGCTGATCGGGAGGGAATGGGGATTTTGCAATAACCTTCCCCTGGGTTGGAGAGGGAATGAAGATTTTACAGTATCCTTCCCCTGCCACGCCCACCAAGCCATGCCACGCCCATAGAACTGGCAGTAAAAAATTTTGAAACGCACCAGTGCACCAAACCATAAACTAACCATAGGCTGACTTCATATAACAAGATCAGCCAAGAAAAATAAACCCCAACCAAAGATGACACCAGGTTTCTGCAGAGAGAGAGATGCTATCTATAGAACAAACCACCTTGGGAAGCTGCGAGGTATATCATAACCTTTATTTCTCTTTCACACAAGATGAATGTAGAAATCAGAAATCTGTTTCTGCCTGGGCAAGATCTCCAAATGTATCACTGACAACCAGCCTCTGAAGCCATCGGGCCAGGAAGCGGCTTCCCTGAGTCTCCCTGAGCATCAGGACACCTGCCTGAGCTGCCACCCATCAGCCTCCTCTGGCTGCCCAGCAACAGCGTAGAGACAAACAGCAGCCAAAAGTTTCAAAAGACAGGCAACCAGCCAGGGCTTTTTGATGTCTGAGAGGTAACAACTTTTGTTAAGGCCAAGACGTTGGATGGTCAGACTCAGATGGCTCAAAGAAGAAAAGGATTTTGAGGGCTAGGGACAAATGGCACACTTTCAGGTCCCTGCCTGAGGAGAGAAAACCTGGCCTCACAGAAGCTGTAGCATCTGTGCGTCTCCTGCAAGGCAGGCTGGGCAGGCGGTGGAGGTGGCCAGGCCTTTGCATCACTTGCACAGGCCTCCCCTCCCCCTCCCAAACTTCCCAAGAAATGCCCCAATTGCACTTACTAACTAGCACCCGAGTCCCAGATGCCCCCTAAAGGGGAGCATGTAACAGAACCAAGAGGGTGAGGGTCCTGCAGGGCTAGCCCCTCACCTGGCTCCCTGCTCTTTCAAGCAGAAGGCGGCCCAGGAGCCAGACCAGTTGTCCTCACCCTGTGCTACAGCCCAGCTGAGCCTCCCTCGTCCTGCAGAATGCCCAGCCAGGACGAGGAATTGCTCCGAGCAAGAAGCTGCTTCTTATGGATTTCCTCTTATACCAAAATCAGGGCTTGCAAATTGTCGGGGGTGAGGGGTGGGGGGCTTGCAGAATCTTGCTGGAGCAAGAAAGCCCTTTGAAGAACTGGGCTCTTTCCCACACCTCCAGCCCCACTTCCAGGAAGGCTGGAAGGCCCAGCAACTCAGACGTCCCGAAGGAGGGAGGGCTGTTTTATGCAGGGCAGGCAGAGATCAGGTGCTGGAGGCCCAGCTGGATCCAGGGCTGCTGCTCAAGCCTCTGAAGGGTGGTTCATGCACGAGAGGGCAGGCATCCTCCAGTGACGGGCCCCATGCAGCCGCAGCGCCAGCCACTCCTGTTGGGCCAGGCTCAGGTACGTCTCGGAGCTTGTGCCACCCCCCGGGGCACGGCTCAGCAACTCAGCTGCCCAGTTCTCTGGCCCAACTCGAGCATGAATGGACAGCCCCTCCAGGTGTTCCAGGTTGCTCAGGCTGCCTGGGCTGCCATGCCAGGATCGCATGCCATCACGTAAGCCTGGAACGGAGGAGGAGGAAGTGGGGGGGACTCAGCACAGAGGCAGCAGGACAAAGGCCACCAAGCAAGAGAGCCAGCCATGGCAAGCTCCCTGGGCAGCATGGATGGCTGGGCACTAAGAGCTCTTGCACTGGGGCACCTGGGGCTCTTTCCCAGCCATGCCATTTCTCCTGAGCTGGGACCCTTCTGTGGCCTGTGGCTCCAAATCCCAGCCCTTGGCCACTCTAGCCAGTCAAGTGTCCCCCTTCCACAGGGCCACATGAATGAGAGGGTGGAGTACCCACTACCCTCCTCCAGCTTTGCGTCCCTCCACCCCAGGCGGCACTCACAGCACTTCTGCAGGGCATCCCAGCTGCGTGAGGACAAGGCACCCTTGCTGGGCTGCTGTAGGAGGCAGGCGATGGCATTGTCCGTTTGTTGGAAGACCCGAAGGGAGAAAACTAGCTGCT
Organism: Masticophis lateralis; assembly: GCA_030761175.1. Lineage (NCBI taxonomy): Eukaryota > Metazoa > Chordata > Lepidosauria > Squamata > Colubridae > Masticophis > Masticophis lateralis. The sequence goes on from JAUDYJ010000007.1 coordinate 85,242,924, forward strand.
TCACCTCTGCGGGCAGCTCGTACTCCTCTAACTGCAGGGCTTCACGCACCAGATCGAAGTCCCGCTTCAGCTGCAGAGCTCCCTGGAGGCTGAAAGGGTCAGTTGGCAAAGGGTGCCTGCCAGCTGGACCAGCCCACCCAGCCAAGGGCCCTCCGACAGGCCAACTCACCTGAACTTGACTTTCTGGGCCAGTATGTGCTCCATCCAGACTTCCAAGAACGCCGTCATGACCTGGCGGAGGACCAGAGCCTGGGAATCCCAGGGCAGCCACCGGACGCCTTGCATGACCGGAACTAGGACAGCTTGGGCTGCAGCCTGGGCATACTCGCTGGCAGCAGAGGGTGGCTCTGCAAGGGCAGAGCGGGTGAAGGCAGGCAACAGCTGCTGTCCCTCTTCAGTGCCCTGCCCCCCCCCAGCCCCTTGGGATGGTCTGCAAATCACCCCGCCCACCCCCCCTTGCTGTTTGAAGGAAAAGCACATGTTCCAGGATGTGCAAAACCTCCTGCCAGTCAGAGGAATAGCTTGGCCAGCCTGAATGAACCACCAATGCCCGGCCTTGCAAAGAGAGGCCTAGTCCTCTGCCACCTTCCGTTCACGCATACCTGACTGGAGGGCAAGACGCCAGTATTTGCCAAGCGGCATGGCCTGTCCGAAGACCTCTGTTGACACACGTCTGCAGTCCAAACAAAACAACTCCAGCACGTCATTTGCAAAAAGCTGTAGGTGAGAAAGGGTAGCATGTGCAACTCTGGACTGCCTCATGCCCCTAACCTGGCCTGGCCCCTGGCTCCAGGACCACCCATGCCAGGAGTCCAAGGGCCCTTTTTGTTTCCTCCTTCATTCTCCTCCTCCTCCTCCAAGCTCAAGACATCACTGAGGTCTTTAGAGCCCACCCCCCCGGCACAAACACACAGACTCCGCTTTGCCCAGAGAACAAACTCAACTGCCCGGCTTCTGCCTGGGCCCACCCAGTCAAGGAGCCACCTTCTCTGCTAGTGAAATTGCCTTGAACTGTCAGAACGTCTCTTGTAACATTAAGCTGGAACCGGCCTTCCTGCAGCCCACAATTTGGTGTATTTGGGAGACTGCAAGCTCAAGCCAGCTGATGACTTTGGGCCAGTCCCCTTTTTTGGCCCAATCCACCACACAGGGTTGTTGGGAAAAAATAGGAGGAAGCAGCATTATGTGCACCACCTTGAGCAAGGTTCAGAAATGAAATACTGTAAATAAATCCACACTTCTGTATCCTGCTCTTAGGGGTGGCTGAGAAGAATTGTGAACAATTTCTGGGACCTTCTGTGAGTTTTTGAAGAGTTCTTCTGCACATTCCAATCTTCTCATCCCAATATCTGGCTTCTAGCCCTTTAACTGCCCTTATTACTTCTCTATAACCAGCTTCTTTGACCGGATCTTCCTCAGGAATTCCAAGCCAAAATTTGGCCAGCCAAGCATCACCTGGGAGCTCTTGACCAGAGCAAATGGGAAATGAGCACACCAGGCCAAAGACACCTCGGGCAGAGAAGAAAGCCCTGCAGAAAGGCTCAGGGCTTCAGGAGGGAGGAAGGAAGAAAGAAAGGGAGATTTCCCTGGGGAAGCAAGTAAAGCTCCTTAGGACAGTCAGAGAAGAAAAACTGGGAGAGGAGGACAAGGGGAAGCTGTGAGTCCAGGCACAAAAGATCAGGTTCCTCCCTGGGCCGATTGAGGCCAGCGACTGGCAGCAGCCTCAGGGCCACCCCAGCTCTACAGAGCAGGTGAGCCTTGCCCCCCCACACACACACACACACACTCCACAGGCCCCAGAAACTCAAGGGTGACTCAGGAAGACTAGCAAGGGAGGAGCGAAGCCTCATGTGATGTCTCCTCTGCCGGGGTGAGTGTGGCAGAGAGGCTGCCAAGATCTTTCAACCCAGCCGTAACTAACGAAAGACCCATCCGGGAGTAAACAAGGTTGTGGTGAGACCTGACTGGCTCTCCAGAGACTTTGAGGAAACATGGAAGGCTGCCAAAGTTTTCCTGAGTCTTTGAAGGGTGGAAAGTGACCAACAGTCTACATAGATGTTTATTTATTTATTTATTTATTTATTTGTTTAGATTTGTATACCGCCCTTCTCCTTGCGGACTCAGGGCGGTGAACGGCCAAATAAAATAGTACACAAAAGTTAAACAATTTCTTTAAAAAAGCATATAACTTTGGCTAAAAATTAAAACCATTAACCATTAAATATTTAAAATACCCAACCCTATAATACAGATCTTAAAAATTCAGCGGGGTCAGGCTAGACCAGCAAGCTGAAAGAGATGAGTTTTCAGGGCCCGACGAAAAGTCCGGAGGTCAGCAATTGTTCTCAGTTTTGGAGGAAGATCGTTCCAGAGGGTAGGGGCTGCCACAGAGAAGGCCCTCCCCCTGGGGGTCGCCAGCCGGCATTGTCTGGCTGACGGCACCCTGAGGAGACCCTCTCTGTGGGAACGCACCGGCCGGTGGGAGGCTATTGGCGGCAGAAGGCGGTCCCGTAAGTACCCTGGTCCTAAGCCATGGAGCGCTTTAAAGGTGGTCACCAACACCTTGAAACGCACCCGGAAGTCCACAGGTAGCCAATGCAGCTCGCGCAGGAGAGGTGTCACATGGGAGCGTCCCGTCGCTCCCATAATCCCCCGCGCGGCCGCATTCTGCACTAGTTGGAGCCTCCGGGTGCATCCCAAGGGGAGCCCCATGTAGAGAGCATTGCAGTAGTCCAGGCGAGAGGTGACGAGTGCCTGAGTGACTGTGCATAGGGAGTCCCGATCTAGAAAGGGCCGCAACTGGCATATCAGGCGAACCTGATAGAAAGCTCCCCTGGCCACAGCTGTCGTGTGATCTTCCAAAGACAGCCGTGGGTCCAGGAGGACACCCAAGTTGCGCACCCTTTCCGTGGGGGCCAATGATTCGCCCCCAATAACCAGTGATGGTGTCAGCTGGCTATATCGGGACGCCGGCAGCCACAGCCACTCGGTCTTGGAGGGGTTGAGTCGAAGCCTGTTTCTCCCCATCCAGGCCCGCACGGCTTCAAGGCACTGGGACATCACTTCCACGGCATCGTTGGGGTGGTCTGGGGTGGAAATGTACAGCTGCGTATCATCAGCGTACTGATGGAACTCCACCCCAAAACCACGGATGATCTCACCCAGCGGCTTTACATAAATGTTGAACAGGAGGGGCGAGAGGACCGATCCCTGCGGCACCCCACACACTAGGCACCTCGGGGTCGACCGCTGCCCCCCTGTCAACACAAGGTTTTCTTCCTTGAGCGTGGGCTCTGCTACACACCCACCCATCTAGAAGGCTAGGGGGGCCACTTCTCACAAAACCGAGGACAGGTTCAGCAGCCGCCTCAACAATTTCAGCAAGTGGTGGACATTAAATTAAAGGAAAAAAAAAGGGAGGAGAGCTGGAAGAGAAGAACAGGACTTCCAACACAGCAGAGAAAGAGGCAAACAGGATGGAAAACACTAAAAACAGGATACTAGAAGGTACTGATTGGAAAGCATAGCTCTTCAAAGGAAAAAGGGGAGACATTTAAAGTTATCAGATACTGCCGAGAACACATGAGGAAAGGCTCAGAATGAGCTGTGGCCTGCAATAAATGCTTCCAAGGGCAAAAAAGGAGTGTTTCCATAGATCGGGAGCAAAAAAAAAGGGGGGGGGCTGCCAGGGAGATCATCTGCTTGACCTTAGCAAAGTGTTACAGAATTTTAAAGGGGAGTGCACCCCTACAGGGAGGGCTGAGTTCTCTAATACGGGTAACTGTTGCTATGCCGTGAATTACAAAGTTAATGACACCAATTACCAGGAGTGGAAGGGAACTCTCGTTCTCCGGTCGAGGCCCGCTAGCTTCTCCAGGACATTCAGTTGCCCCCCAGCCCCCAAACTAGAGAAGCCAAAGATGAAATCAGGCCAAGGGCTCTTCTGATGATCTTATCATCTCTGGAGGTCCCTTCACCCACAAATAACTAGGGGAGGCAGACCCTGGTATGCAGCATTGCCCCTCTTGCTATTGCTGCTGCTGCTGCCCTAAAGAAGTAAATGGAGAGGATGAAGGGAAGCAACGTGGAGTTTCTGCCTCCACCAAAACAGCTGAGATTTCAAGCAATGGAGACCAGAGCTGACTTTCAAGGATCCTTATGGGCCTGCTAGGACCAGGGTTCCTGCACAAGAGTGTGGGAACCTATGGCGGCATCTCCTGACCTTGTTGGACTCAATAGCTCCAGTAGGCTTATCCAACAACCTTCCTGGGCCACAGGCTCCTCATTCCAGCTCTCCAAGGCCACAGGCTTACTTGGATGCTGGTGGTTGCCGAATGGACTTGCAAGCTTAGCTCCCGCTCCCGATGAGAGGCCAGACGGCTCTGCTTCCACCTGTCCTCCGAGAAGGCCCTGTTCACCAGCACCAACATCTTCCTGGCTTCAGTTTTCAGCAGCTGCAAGAAAAAGCTTCTGTCCTTGCAGATTACAACAAGGAGCTTCCTTTGGGGCTCCCAGGCAATCCTTTCATCTCAAATACCAGAATCCCCTCCCTTCTTCTGGGACACTTATATGCCAAGGCCCATCAACGACCCCTGTCTTTGGAATGATGAGTTCCAGAAGGTCTTCTTCCAGGTCCCATTGGCTACAATACAACTGAGGAAAACTGAGGCCTGCTTCTGTCAACTGTGGGCCAGGAGGGCTCAGGTTCAGCTGCTTACCTGCAGATCCCCTTGGGCCACAAGGAAAAACTGGCTGAGGGACCAGGAGGCCAAGTACTGGTAAGCTTTGCTCATGATCCAGTAGGAAGAGGCATGGCAGGTAGCCACTGCAAGGGAAAGCAGGTGCAGGTGCAGGTGGAGGCTGGCAGGGACCAGGTGCTGCCCTGTGAAAGAGAAACAAGCTTAGCTGGCAAAGAGCCCTCCCCGCCTGCCTCCCCTCAACCCCAAGGCAAAGAACAAGCTGAAAGACCCACCTGGGCCACCATGGAAAGGCTGGATCTCCAGGTATCTCATGCTGAAGGCCAGGAGGAGGAAGAGGCTCTGCAAAATCTGTCCTGTCTGGCTGCAAGCCACAGTCATGGGCTTGGAAAAGCATCTGTCCACAAGGCTGGTGCCCAGAGCGTGGCAGAACCCTGGGCAAAGAGGATCGGAATGCAGTTCTCCCTGCATCGGTAACCTGATGGCTCTCAAACAGGATGGGAATTGGCCCGTCCTAAGCCATCACAACCCAGATTGCCCACAGCCCCCACTCCTGACTCTCTCCCACAAGGATCCTACCTGGGTCCCAATGCCACAGGGCATCACGCTTGAGCAGGCAAAGTGTCACATCCTTCAGTTCCTCTGCAGCCTCCACAGGCAGGCAAGCTGGAAGCAGAAACAGACCTCCATGATGGTTTCAGTCTGACAGGAGGCAAAGCCTTCGCTCGTCCTGGGAAAGATGATGGAGGGCAGAACTTCATGGGGCAGGCAGAAAGTCTGAGAGCAGGCAGGTGGGGCGGGGCCCCCCTGGGGGACATTCCCTGGCATTTGGGGAGGTTGAGGTGGAAGATCTGAGAGCTGCCAAATTCTAAAGCGTTCATCAAAATGACCAACATGCGTAGCTATGCAAACTCCATCCTGTGCTTCACGAAGCACGCATAAAAGGGCCTGCCTGGATGTCCACAGCTTTACAGTCCCCTCCGTGAAAGGCACCTCTGCCACCCTCAGAACAGGAACTGGGCGGAGAATGTTCTTGGAAGAGAAGCCTACTCCCCCCCCGCCCGCTGAAAATTGAAACACCCCAACCAAGTGTTTCCGGACAGGCAGAAAACAAGCCACATCTCCTCCAGTCGCACTCATTGGGGCCAAGATGGCAACACTTGTGCTGGGAAACGTTTTGAGTGTCACATGCTTAGCAAGGCCAAAATCCACTTGAAAAAAAAAATCCCACAAAATATTCCACTGGCAAGAAACAAATCTCTCCAGAAAATGGGAACCTTGCTGCCACCCTATATTTCTTACACTATCTGAATTCTTGAGGGTCCAGTCTTCACCTGGCCAGGGCAGACCTCAGATGGGCAGAGCCAGGGCTCAAGGAGGCATTTCAAGGTCCTGCAGAAATCTCTGGAACTGTCTGTCTCTCTCCCCAGCCGCCGCCCTGGCTAGCACCCAGCACTCATCCCTGCCCACCACCATGCCTGACTTACCCTCCGCCAGAGCGTCAGTCACCCGCTGGCCCAGGGCAGCCCCGGCTCCCCTCTGAAACTGAGCCCGGTGCACTTTGAGCTCCAGCTGACGCACCCAGGAGGTCGACACTGCTTTCCAGAAGAGGGACCGGTATTCAGCGCAGAGCGTTGCAGCTGCTTCGGCGAAGGAGGCATCCAGCCGATCAGACTTCCAGCTGGGCAGTGGGGTAGTGGCCAGGCCCTGACCTGCATCGGGGCCCCCCTGGGGCTGGTCCCATTTGGGCCGGTGCAGGAGGCGATGTCTCAGGCCGCCAGTGGATGCAAGCAATTCTGGCAGCAGAGCTGTGACCGTCTCCTCCTCCTCTCGGCACAAGGCCTGCAGGTGTGCAGGGAGGCCCTCACCCGCCCCAGAAGTGTCAGCAGCTGGATCGCTGGTCCCTGCCTGCTGCCAAGGGAGCAGCAGAGACAGTCTCTCGCCGGCCAGGCGTCCTCTTTCAGCGGCCAAGACAGCCAGCACCCTCTCCACAGAGAAGGCCTGCACCTCTTGTTTCCTTGGAGCCCTAGGTCCCAGCTTGGCTCCCTGCAGGCCCCAATCATTCAGCCCCTGGTTGTAGCTCTCCAGGCCCCGGAAGGCCTCTGAGAGCAGGGAGGGGGGGCCAGGGGCCAAGTGCTGCAGCAGGGCCTCCAAGCATCTCTCCAGGAGGCAGAGCGCCTGCAGAGCCAGCAGCCTGAGGGACTGCTTCATGCGCTTCACAGCCTCAGGCTGCTGAAGCAGCAGGGGCCTCAGCCAGGGATCCCTGCGCAAGTGGCACTGCAGGCAGCCCCAGTGAGAGGTGTGCACCCGCAGCTCCTGGCAGAGTCCCCGCAGCAGGAGGCCCCCATCGGTGCTCTGCCTGCCAGCTGGTGTCACAAAGCAACACTCAGTTTCCATCAAGCGGCGCACAAAGTCCGAAGCCGCTTTAAGGCGCCGGCAGTAGTGGCGAGCTAGGCGCAAGCAATGCTGGTGCTGCAGCAGCCTGTCCACCGTCTTGCGCTGATTGGCCACATTGCTCCCCCTGGCCCAGTAGGAGAAAGCCCCCCTGCCCAGGTCTGGGGCTGCTTGAAGGCCTGGTATGCGCAGGCAGCAGCTCATCCCCAGATAGGTGTTGTCCGCTTGGGCCAGGTGGGCCAGGCCGCCGGGCACCTCCTCCTCACCCTCCTCCTCCTGAGCTGCGCTGCTAGGCTGAGCCAGAAGCAGGTGATGCTGGCCGGGGTGCACGTGGGTGGATAAATGCATTTCTGCATCAGGGAAAGGCCTGGCGATCTCTGCCCACAAACCTGACCCTGTGGGGAAAACAAAGGGTGCTATTGCCCTTCCTGGGTTTGTCACCTTCTCCCCACCACAACAGCTGCTTTCAAAACCCCCATCCTCCGGCCTCCCCAAGGGTTGATGCTCTGGCTAAGGTTCTGGAGCAGAAATGAAGGCTCACGGGAAAAGTCCCTCCTGGGTGCCCCCCACCAAACTTCTGCAGGGAAGGCCTCCCGGACAAGCAGCCAGTTGCCTTCTGGCGGGGGAGTCTACCTAGAGAAAAAAGGGGAGCCCCGCGGAGAGCAGCCCCGGATCCTTTGTCCTCACAGCAGAGCCCCGAGAGGCGGCCAAGGCAAACCCCCCCACCCGCGGACTCTTCCAGAAGGGGGAAGGGGCCGCCTCTTGAGTCCCCGCCGCCCTTCAGCCGGAGGTTTCTGGCCGGCGTCGGAGCCAGCGGGCACCGGAGCGCAGCCCCCGCTTCCCCCTCGGCCTACCAGGCTCGGGGTCCCGCTGCCCGCGGTGCTCCATAGCCCGGCGTCCTTTTCCGCGGGGGGCTCCGGGGAGAGAGGGGCGGCAGGGTGGTCCTGAGCGGCTGGAAGCCGCGGGAAATGAGGATGCGCCGGGCCGCAGCCCGCCGTGCCGGGAGCCGCCACTCTCCACCGGGATCGCCGTTGCCGGGCGGTTCGGCTCCAGGGGCGGGGCGGGGCGGAGCCGGCGGCAGTCACGTGGCGGGCGGCCAGCTGGGGGCTCGGCAGAGGCAGGGAGCCGGGGAAAGACTAGCAGAGCCGTGAGCTGCAGGCGAGAGGTATCCCCCGAACTGGGTCCGGAGCGCGGCCGGGCATCCCGGGCCCGGCCTTAGTGCGGGTGACGAGCCCTCGCTTGGCGGCCCGGCTGCTGCGGGGCTGCTTTTCCCGGAGGTTTCGTAGTTTCTGCGTTTCGTGCCCTGAGCAGAAAGTTTCAAGCTGAAGTCGCGGGGCGGCTGCGAGGCGTCCGGCCGGGCAAAAGTCCAGACGGGGTGAAGAACTGGGTGGGGACGGTGCGAGCCCCCCCCCCCCCGTTAAACGCAGCAGCCCTATCTTCGGAAGTCCCTCCTGCCCCAATTCAGTCAAGGGCGCCCGCCGTCACCGCGCTGGTATTAGACGTTTAAGCCGCTTATTTTTGCAAGCATGCTGCTTTCTCCCGTTTACCCTCCAGTCACCACCCTGTGAGGTGGACCGGGTTGAGCAGCGGATCCCATTCTCTTCCCCACCGCTGCCAGAGCAGCAGGATCTCATGCCCTGCGCAGGATAGCCCGAAAATGCTGCCAATCGCACAGTGCATCCGGGAAACTACAGTTGCTCCTGCAGTTGAGACCCACCCCACAGCAGCAGCCTCTGGGCAGACTCCACAAACTCTATTCCCTTATTTTTTTTGTTCATGTTTGAATGCATTAGATAACCTCTCCATCTATTGAGTGTATGATCCAATTTGCTAAGCAGACCCTTTAAATTAGGTAAAGGTCCCCCGTTATACTCCTTCAGTTTCAGAGTGGAAACATTCTAGGAATCCGACTGGAAGCCCCAGCCTCTCCCTGGACCTTGAAGGACACCCAGCTCAGAGCACCTCTGCAAGCGAGAGATACCTGCGGAGAGCCCTAGTGTGAAGGTAGCCACTCTGGGGGGCTCCTGGCCAGATGGTAAGAAAGGATGTCCTGGTTTCCCTGAGACTGGCTTTAATGACCCGTGGGGTTATTAAAGTCTCCCCCCAAGTCTTTTCCCACCAGCACAATTGCTCCTAACAACTTTTGCTCTTCGTCAGGTCATCTGGCTCAGTTGTTTTGTTGTATTTGATTTGATTTTCATCCCTCACAGTGCCAATTTGAGTTTGAGTTTAACATTAATTCTGTTCTCATTATAGATTAGTAGAGTTTTGATTACTTGGCATAGGAATACTGTACTATGTTATGTGTTTTAATTTTATGTATGGTGGAACTATAAACTCTGACTCAGCAGACAATTGTAGTGTAATTAACAAGGTTTTAGTTCCATTGCAATATAAACATGTGAAATATAGGGGAAGGAAAATTCAAAATATTAATATATTCATCTACTAAAACACATAGAGTCAGTTTGGTGTAGTGGTTGAGGCACCAGGTTAGAAACCCGAGAGCCTGAGTTTTACTCCCACCGAAGTCCCAAAGTAAGCTGGGTGACCGTGAGCCAGTTATTTCCTCCTGTTATAGGAAGCAGAAAGTGACAAACATGGTAAATGTAGTTATCTGTACAATAACAAAATAGTTTTCAATGATCAACATTTTTTATTCTCTCAGCATTTTTCAGACTAGCGAGAAACAAAGCAGGATACTAACTTCCCAGACTGATGTTACAAAAAATAAACATATGAAATATCTTAAGGGTTAAAAGAAATGCAGTCAGTCCAAGCAGTCTCAGCCCTGTTTTTCATCCAATCTTCTGCTCCAATGAAGCATACATTTCAAAGAAACAAAAGTCAAGAAACAATGGATGGAAATTGATCTAGGAGAAGCATCCTGGAATTATGGAGACACCTCCTAACAGTGAGGACAATTAACCAGTGGAACAGAAGTTGCCTTCAGAAGTTGTGGGTGCTCCATCACGGGAAGTTTTTAAGAAGACTGGACAACCCCCTATTTCAAATAATGTAAGGTCTCCTGCTTGAGCAGAGGGCTGGACTAGAAAACCTCCAAGGTCCCTTCCAGCTCTATTCTGACTGAAATATATCCTCATTTACAAAAAACCGTGGGGAAGCCCCAAACCAAAAGCCACAGCCAGAAAGCCAATATACAGAATAAGCCTCCGTATAAACCCGCCCTGCAGGGCCCACTGTTTCCTGGGTTCAGGCAACATCCGAGGCAACTGAAGGCCTAGAACTGAGCCTTCACCCTGGTTTGCAGGGTTGGCATTGAGAGCAGGGTAGGGCAGGTTGTGCCCAGTCCAGGAGGCCTTTCTGTTCCCACGCGGGAAATCTGGGGCTGCTGCGGTTGAGGCTGTTTGGCTGCAGGCAGCGAAGCAGCCGACGGTCCCTCTGCAAGCAGCTCGCCTCGCCCCTCCAGGCGTGGCGCTTCCGGGGTCTGAAGTGAGGCCTTCCGAGGCCCGATAACGGAGGGCGCCGCTCTCTCCCGGGTCGATGCCGCCTGTCCGCCACCCAAGGACACCTGAAGAGCGGACCCCGTCGGGTGTTCCGGGGGAGGGGGAACCAAGGCCCGTTTCTATGTCTACATTCGCCTGAGTCGCGGGGAGTCCGGAGGCGAGCCCGTTGCACAAACGGCTCTTCTCCTGGTTGTCGCGGTCGTGGCCGCCTGAGAGTGGAAGTGGCGGCGGCGGGGGAAGGGCACCGGTTCGCCCGCCGACTTTTCCCTGCCGGGCCAACTGCGTGAACGCGTGGGAGCATGCGCAAAGAGCGCCTCTCTCTCTCTCTCTCTCTCTCTCTCTGCCTGCCGGAAGGAGGCCGAGCGTTCTGCTTCCGGAGGAAAGGCCGCCGCTGCCCGCACCGCTCCTCTCCACCAGAGGGACTCTTGAGAGGCGCCGCGCTGCCCTCCTCGGCGGGATCATGGAGCGGCTGGCGCCCGGGGAAGGAGAGGAGGAGGAGGAGGAGGAAGGCGAACGCTCTGTCCGGCGGTGGCGGCGGGGCCAGCCTTGCCTCTGTGAGCGGAGAGGGGCGTTGGTGGGACGTTCGCTGGAGGGAAGACGGGCGCGGAAAAGGGCTTGCGGAAGGGCCTAGCCGAAATAGGCGAGACTGTCTCGCCACCAGCAGGAAAGCAGCGGAGAGCCGAGCGAAGCGGCCGGCAGCGTCTTTGGGCCGAAGGTCTCGGAAGGCGGCCCAGCCCGCCTCGCAGGGTTGTGGCTGTGGGGAAAAGAGGCGGAGGGAGGCGGCGGGTTGGCAGCCTCGGGCTCGGTAGAAAAGCAACGATGGAATAGAAATCAGTTCTCCTTGAACCCTCCCCCCCTGCTCACTAAGGTCGACTGGCAGCAGGCTGAGAACGTGGCCCTGGGGGTTCCCAGGCCTTTGGAACCGGAGACGGTGGAAAAGTAGCCAAAGATTAACTCGGATAATCCTGGAGGGAGGGAGGTAACCCTGGTGCCTTTGAAAGTGAAAAAAAAAATGCCTCCAGGCGGTCTCATTCACAGGTGAGCCAAGAAGAATGTCGGAATGTCCAGTTTTGGGAATTGCTTGACTTGTTTCAAGCAACCGAAAGTAATAAGAGGAGATATTGGTACCGACAGACTAGAATGTTTCTCTGTCTACATTCAACTTTACGAACGAGGCTTTGAATGTTCATACAGACTTTCCAGGTTGATGTCTGCCCTTCAAGCAAGGCCAGGGCAAGAAAGAAACTGCAGGAATTCCAGGAATGTTCCGTATGGTTGTAGGAAACAAAATTAGAGAATCTTGCCCAGGCTTCTGTCTACCATAGTCCACTAAACTAAACAAAACAAAGGCAGGATTATGTTGGCTAACCTTTTTTTTTAAAAGATTTTTTTATTTAAAAAAAACAAAAAAACAAAACAATATAAAAACCATTATCATTCCATACAATCAACTAACCTTCTTTTTCAAGCCTTCCACCTTCTAGAGACTGGGGTGAGTCTCTAATGCTTGTGCCCGCCTTCCCTGTCCAAGGTCAGATCTACATTCCTTTCTGCTGGGCGACACTGGATGGCTTCAAGGCTTCATTCAGATGGGCTTCCATCTTGCTTATTCAAGCCTCTTGTGGTCCCCTTTCAGATTTGAATGGAGAGCCTTGCTGGTGTAATGTGATTAATTATGCCATGTATGAGAACTGGGAAGACAGCAGTGAGGAAGCAGAGGAAGACAGCGACAATGACGAAGTTCGGAATAGTCCTTACACCACATTCTGTGGTTTTCGGAGGGCCTTTCTTTGCCCACCTTCTGCCCCACTCACTCCCCAAAGCAACCATCTGGATGTTGCTCTTTTGGGCTTGGCTTTGCCCCAGAAACGGCAACTTACAGCTGAGGTGAGTCAGTGCTTATTTGACCCACTTCACCTTTGGAACACTCCCAGGTCTGAATTACCATATTCCTTAATACCTGTTAATCTAAAAAAGGCCATTTCCCAGAGGGGTCTAGAAACTGCTGCTGAATCAACATTTATAAAATGTAAACATTGTGGCCTACTTAAGGAAGAATCCCATTCATTGTTCTGGTTTCTCTAATGAAGTTAGTTTTTGTTTCTTTCTGTGATGCTGCTGCTTACTTACTGGCACATTATCCTTGCTGCCAGGCAACAGGCCAGGTGTAGCCCTCGGCCCAAAGGGTCCCTTGTCTTCCCATCTGCTCCTGGTTCCGCTGCTCCTGGGAGACAGCAGTGTGCCGTGATGGTGGGCAGCTTGGTGGGTGAGGAGGCTGGTCCCTGCTCTCTTTCAGGAGGCTGAGCGGAATGCGAAACTGCTGGTTGCTGAGGAGGAGCACCTCAAGAAGAAGGCTGAGAAGAAAAGGATGAAGAAGAAGGTAACCATGCCAATGCGACTCGTTTACCTCCTGGAATTTGGGAGCTGAGTGGCTGGGAAACCTGATGCTTTCTGTTTATCCTCAGAGACAGAAGGACCGGAAGAGGCAAGAGAAGCGGAACCTGGAGCTAAAGGCAAAGAGTGAGGTAGTGAGTGAATTGCCTGGCTGTGCTGGCAGCTGTGCTCAGTGGGCCTCCTGCCTGCAGTGGGTGGGTGGACCTCCACCTTAATCAGAGAGTAGCCCCGATTGGGAAATCACCCTCAGTGCAGCCTTGTGACACTCCAGCCGATCACTTTGCTCAGACAGAGTTCTGAGCAGACTCTGCTGGTTTCCAACTCTGCAAATATCCCGACTCATTTGTCCAGATGGCAGGTTAATTTCTAGGTCCTTCACGGTTTTATTTTTCTCTCCATAGAATAATTCTTCAGCTGGACAAGATGAGGGAACTTTGACTTTGGATGATGATCTCCCTGACTCAGAGGAGAGTTTCAATGAAGCCTCCCTAGGCAGGAGCCCCAGCAGGAGTATGGAAGAGGTAGAGGCGGCAGAGGTGAGCCTGGGCCAGTGAGTGGACAGGGGAAAAGCAGTCCACAAGGAGGCTGAGAATCTGTTTGAGATTTCAACTGATACAGGAAGCATGGGGGGGGGGGGGTGTTTAAAGGTATTTGGTCCCGTGTGGCTTCTTTGTTTGTTTGATCCCTGCCCTGGAATGCAGGTGGAGGAAATGCTAATTCTCCACCAACCATTATTACAGCCAACACAAAACCATTAGAACTGTAGCGAGATGGCCTTGGCTACATTAGTCCCAGGTTTGGTATCATATAAGGTGGCGGTAGTGCTGGTTCAGTTTTCCTTCCAAAGGGATGTCCGGGCTGTCTGAGCTGCTGCTTTCCATCTCTTCCCCACAGGAGGAGCTGGATTTCTCCAGCACTTTTGTCTCCAAAGCTCGCCGCAAAATAGATGCCCAGTCCATGCTCCCAAAGAAGGAGAAAGGAGGAAAAAACCCCAGGGAGAGGAAGGCAGAGAAGAAGCAAAAGGCACAGGTGAGGACTCATATTCCGGTTCTGGGCCAAGTGCTCTCCAGTCCAGCCCCCTTTTCTGAAGGGAGCCAGCCTGGCGGCCCCCTACCTTCCTGTTTCCCACATGCTGATCTGAAGGGAGCATCTCTGACTGGGAGCCCTCAATGTCCATTTTTCCTTGACCCCGTTTTCTGTTTTAGCTATCGCTCTTTTAGGAAGTGACTTTCCATAGTCGCTATAAGATTTCACCATTAGTTCATATGCTCTGAGTGTAGAACGGGGGGGGGGGGGGAGGAGAGGCTTCGAATTTCCCCATGCCATGTGTACACTGATCAGCCACCCTTTGACCAAAGCTAAGAATCTAAAAAGTGGCTGTTTTTCTGTGGATCTCACCTGTTGCACTGCTGTTGCAAAGCAAGTCGATGGTTTCAATCGGCTACAAAGCCGAAGTTTCTCCCTTTTATCAGCTTACAGGATTTGAAAGGAAACCCATGACTGCATCAGGGAAAGGCCGGCTGAAAAGAATACAGACTTCTGAGTCTTTAGATCCATGCTACCTTAATGGCGGCCAGCTCTCGCTCCCCACTCAGGTCTGCAGCTGATTGGCGGACTTTATGGTGGGTGGGTGTCCCTCCCTATCCCACTAGGGCTGGTTCATAAGCTCCTCCTTTACTTCTTGATTGCCAGTAGGGACAGAAATGATACTAGTGCTGAAGGCATCAGGCTAGAAACCGGGAGATCCTGAGCTCTAATCCCATCTTAGCTATGAAAGTTGGCTGGGTAACTTTGGGCGTCTTTCTCAGCTCCACCCACCTCACAGGTTGTTGTTATGGGGAAAATAGGAGGAGGAAGAAGATTGGGTATATTGGCTACCGTGAGTAAAGTAATAAAGGTGAGATAAAAATAAATTTCAAAATTCAGTGTTTGGTGAATTATTTCCTGTCTTCTGGAAACCAGCCTCCTAATCTGATGGTCTCCAGATGTGCCTGGACTACTCGCCTACCTATCTAGCATAAAAATACTCAGTCTTCCTTTTCTTTGATGGTGCCTCCTGTGGAAATTCTGGGAATGAAATCTGCAGCCGTGAATTTGAGTCCTTGTGCTTTGGGGATGTGGTTATTTTCTCAGTTCTGTTCAGCAGAATTGGAGAAATGTATGATTTCAATGGCTGCTCTGTCTATCTTTCATAAATTTATGGGCCAGCCATTTCATACACATGACAGTGCGTGGCTCACAAAATGGAACAAAACCAGTAAAACAACCTAAGCCCACAAAAATAACATAAAAATAGTAGCCGGGGAAGCTTACAACCCCTCGCGTTAGCCATGGGGCAGGCTGGATGGCAACGTCAGGTGTCTCCTCCTCCTCCTCCTCCTTCTTCTTCCGTCTTTAGAAGCCTTCAGAGCTCCAGTTGACTCCAGTGGAGCAGAGCCTGGTGCTGGCAGGTGAGCGGCTGGAAGCACTTTCTTCCCACCAAAGCTGAGCTGCTGGGGTCTTTCCATGCCTGCCCAAGCAGGCCGCTTCCTGGATTTGGCAATTCCTCCTCATATTATAGAAATTGGGGTGCTGCAAACTTTAATTCTGGGTTCTGTACTAAATAGAATGAAGTGATAGGAAATGCTTATCATGTTTTCAGATGACGTAAAATTAAGGGAGAGAATTCCCTAGAAGAAGGAATGAAGTTTAAAATTACTTAGATAAGATAGGGAAATGAGCTGAAATTTTAAAAAATGAAATTTAAACAAATCTCTTTCATGAAAGGAACAAAAATCCAACACACGTTTGCAGGATAGAGGGCCAGGCTTGATAATGATAATAGTGAAACTGTTTTAGAATAGTATTAGATGGCAAATGGAATATGAGCCAGTCATGGGATATCGCTGTGAAGAAGCCAATGGAGGTTTCAAGCTCCATTGAGGAGACACAAGCACTTGTGTCTTCACTGATTCTGCCTCAGTCAGACACCTTTGGCTCAGCTACCATGGCCAGTTCTTGGCACCAGCTATAAGAGAGAATCCATAGAAACTGGAACTTATTCAGAGGGAGTCGGTGAGGGTGATGGGGGGCTCGAAGCTTAAGTGCCACGATGAGATTGAAACCAGATGGCTGGGGGCGATAATGGCCCCGCTTCAAGGGGAGCTAGAGAGTTACTTGGTCAGATTTCAGATTCCTGGGCTTGGTTTGATTGGGGGGGAGGGGTGTTTCACAGTCTCTTCCAATGGGAGGGCTGTGTGCTGGAAGGGAGCAGGCTCATATGCCCCACAGGGTTGCAGGTCCCACCCCGGAGGTCCTGTTTGGGGCTCTCTTGCTTGTAGAGTAGAGCATGGGTCTGGGTCGGGTGAGGTATGGGCAGGAAATGTTGGTAAGTTGGAGGGATGCATATAATGATGGTAGGGGGATGAGATCAGTCATGGGCAGGGTTATTATTCAAAGTGGGACAACCTGGATGGATGGATAATTTCTTTTGGAGGCCTGTTTTTCTTTTTTTTTTTAAGATCCAATTGGGCATCCACTATGACATGGTTGTCCTGCATTTCCCATCTTAAGGATTTTGGGCAGTGTCCCAAGGGCCCTGGAGGTTATGCAAAAGCATTTGGGGAACTGTCCAGCTTTCATCTAAACAGTCAGAAGGTGAATTCCACATCTATGGTAACATTTTTCTCATTTTAAATCATCCTTTTCTCCTGCTCCAGATTGTGGAAATGAAACTGCAAAGCAGGGGCTCTTTCACAAGGCCGTGTTCCTCTTTACCGAAGCTATTAAGCTGAACCCCCAGGAATACAGGTGAGATTGGATTGTTGAAGGGCCTGGCCTACGCCTGTCTTGGTTGTCATCCTTGGCCCTGGATGGAATCGGTGTGTCTGGGCTTGAATTCAAGCATTTTCTGCCAGTTGACCCCACTCTTTCTCCCCCAGGGCAGGCAGTTGTTCAGGCTGAATTTGGTCTTGAGAAGTGGTGCTCAGGGCAGGGAGAAGCTTTGGTTTCTGGGGGCATCTAGCACAGGCCAAGGGAGGCTTTGTGAATCAAGTAACTCCTGTCTGTCTATAGACTTATCTATGTCTTCATCCTGCCTCCCACAAATAGTTATAATTACTTCTCTACTGTGTACAAGTGAGAGGAAATTCCTGTTAATGGTCAGGATGATGAAGATGTTGGCAGCAAAGTCTTCCCGACAGAAATCCACTTACCTTCTAAGAAAACGGTCGTGCTGCTTCTTAAAAATGTGTCGTCCTTAATATAATTTAGTTAAAACTGCCCCCTTGCTTCAAACCTCCCCTCCTGTCTTGGGAGACATTTCTGAGCACACCAGTCAGTTCCTTTGGAGCTGCAGGGAGGATGGAGTCCGCTTTGATTCCTGCTTCCAGGCATCTCTCCAAAAAGGTGGGAAGGAAGAACCCTGGCCTGGAGAGGGCGCTGGTGGGCTGTTCTCCACTCCTGCTTGATGTCCCAGGGATGGAAGCAACAGAAGGGCCGCTTTGCTGGAGGAGATCCCAAGGACCTGTCTGATCTCCCTTGAACCGAATGACCTGATTGGAGGGGATTGTCCAAGGGGGATTAAGCCTATTAAGAAGCTGGTGGCAGGGACCAAGATGCCTGGTGTTTGCCAGCTGGTCTTGAGGTTAGAGATCTGGCTGTTTGGCAAACTACGGAATGTGATGTGTAGGAAGCTTCTTGCCTGATTAAGGCACATTGGTACGTGCCTGATTTAGCTACACACATTTTGGTGGAGGTTTATAAAATGGCGGATCTGTTGGGAAATGGAGGGAGTTGTTGGAGGAGGTTGGTGCTGTATTTGTGCTGTATGGAGCCAGGGAGGGTTGAGGAGAGACTCCCTGGAGAAGGGAGGACCCAGCAATATCAGAAAGGGAGCCCTGCAGAGTCAGCTGGTCTTGGGAAGCACTGCTGCATTTGGGAAGAAAAGATGGAGAGTCACAGGGACAGCTTGACCAAAGTTCAGGAAACAATTATTTCCCCCTCTGGGCTGGAAGCAAGCCAGAAATGGAAATACTGAAAGGAGCTGTAAGCATTTTGGGGTAGCGATAAGGCATTTGTGTGATCTAGCCAGGGAGGGAATAATACATTTTGCTGCTGCAAGGTGACTTTGCATTTGGTGTGTTAAGAAATGCAGATAAATAAAAATGCATCTAGTTTTTAAATTAAGGATGCTGCCAGTGCAAGCTGCTTACTGGGAAAGCACTTTAAACACTGTGATTTAGAGAGGAGTGGTGTGTTTTCCTCCACCACCCCCCTCTAGGAAAACTCTAGCAAAGGCGATGGGAGAGGAGGAGAACATTCCTGATGGTTCAGGAGGAGCATCCCCGAAGGACCTCTCACCTTACTCTCTCCCCACCTGGACCGAGGCCTGTATCTTAAGTTTGTAGTGGCCAGAAAGCCTGGCGGGAGGAGGAGGAGGCCAGGCTTTGCAGCAGGGCAAACAGCCTTTCAAGATGGAAGGTCTTTGCCGGCTGCTCTGGATGACATTGTGCACTGTTTCTCTTCTGCATCCTTGCCAGCCCCGTCTAAGTTTATCATTCATCTGCACCTTCATTCTGCTTTCAAGGCAGCCGTAAAGAAAGAACAAAGTTGCAGGCTTTTGCCTTCCCCCGAGTTTCTTCCATCTGCTGGGAGAAGGATGCAGGAACCTCTCCAGCAAGCCAGATGCTCAGCTAGGACACTGCCAGTGTTATGCTGGAAAATGATCAGGCAGCTTAGAAAAGTGGAGGGCAAGCAGGTAGCCATGGGGATCTCAGGCTGGCTGGCTGGACACCAGGAGGGTGTCCAGCTGCTGTGGAGAGGGAAGTGGAGACACTGCTTCTGCCTGCAGTCCTTGGCTGGGAGAAATTTCACAAGCTTGAGCAGGGAGGTCAAGAGTGAGCCTGGTCCCTTGGAGAATCAGCAAACTGAAATAATCTGGAATGACCCCCTCCGCATAACAAGAGACTCGGACCTTCAGTGAAGAAAATTACAGAAAAAATGGGCTGGCCGTTATTGTTGAGAAACTTAGTACATGAACACAACCCTCCAAAGGAGAGGAGTGTCTTCGTTTGAGTCCAGGCTGCTCCTGTGTTTCCATCGCATATGCAGTGGAAGTGGAGGCTAAACATTTCTGGGGTGATTTGGAACTCTTTTTGACATCTGGGAGAGTGAAATGCACATAAAATCATATCTGGAATAAAAGGGATTTCAGCCTTGTTGAAAACAAGAGAGAGGAGAAAATTCATCCAAGGAAATTCAAGGCTTGTAGCCAATATCTTCTTCCAGCAACCGAAAAAAGACACTTCAACATAAATTGACTAGCAAAAATAGAGAAAGAGCCAGCAAAACCAAGACCTGCTCCTGACTGCAGCTCAGATTGTGAAGAACGATACAACAAAGCCTCTCCCCAAATCTAGGAGAATTAGGAATATGTGATATCCAAACTAAGCCCAGACATTCCGGAAAGGTGAGTTAAATGGGCCTGGAGAATATTGCTGATGGCAGAGCTGTAGGAGTTGATGAATTATCGGCCAAACAGTTTCAAACCTTGCAGCATAACTTGCTTAAATGCTGTTGCGGTTTGTGAGCAATTATGCAGCGGTCAACGGATTTGAAAAGATCAGTTTATATTCCAGTATGAAAAGGAGGCAGTGCTAAGAGCTGACAGGCGTTCATCTCCCGTTCTGCTGAGATAAGGCTCAAGATTTTGCAGGCCACAGAATCACCGGAAAGGCACGCTGGACTCTGAAGCGGCAAAGACACCTCACATCACATGGTTGCCCTCCAGAAAGCAACAGGAGAGAGTCACAAAAGATGAAGGCAACCAGCAACGAGAGTGACCAAAAATGAGGCGGCTGGATCTCTTACGCTGGGAATGGCAGAAGCTTTGAGGGGCGGGCAGGATCTGGCGGTCCTGGAGAAACGAGGTCACAGAGGTTGGAAGGGACTGCACAGCCCCAGTGGAACCCTTTTGTTTCCCGAAGCTGGCCTCCCTTTCCTGCCACCCTGCAGTTTCTCTTCCGTCTCACGGTTTCATCCCTCTTGGTCCTTGGAATGGAGCCTGTCAGCCTGGCCTTTTGCTGGGGGAGGGGTTTCAGAGGGGCTGGGCCTTTGAGAGGAGGCTTGCAGCCCGTTGCTGTCCTTGGAAGTGGGCTGCTTGCTGAAAGAGAAAACGGGGGTGCTGGCCCTCTTCTGGCAATGGGGGAAATGCTTTGCTTGCTAGGATTGGATGCGAGAGTCGCTCAGGCCCTCTGCCACCCCTCCTGAGAGGCTTCATTTTGTGCCGGCAGCAGCAGCCTTGTCCCGGGTGGCCAAGGACAGTGGCTGGTGGCATGGATGCTCCCTGGGTGGCCAGCCACACAGAAGGCAGCTGGGTGGAATCCACGTGAAGGCTGGGTTTGACCTTAAGCGCCCTGGAGCATTTGCCCTCCTCCCTTCTGCAAAGGAATCAGTGCCCTGGCACTGCCATTTGTCGTTTCTTCTCAAAAGGACCTCATGCCTCATGCCGGAGGCAGGACTGAGGGAGAGTGATGGGCGTCAGATGCCCAGCAAGTCTCTCTCCCGAGCCTCCACACCTTGGGAGAAAGAGAACGCTGGGCTCCCATGCCCTTCCCCAGTCCCTGGCCTCGGAGGCTTTGGGGACAACGTCAGGTGGATCTTAGGGGGAGAGGAAGGACCGGTTTCTGCTTCCTATCCGGAGCCCCAGGGGTGCCTGAGGGAGAAGCGGGCTCTGCCTGGGATGTGCTTTGGAAAGTCCCATGCTGGGACTGTGACACAGATTTTGCTGCTGGTGACACCGGCTACGGTAAGAGGCTGCAGACGGGGCTCCCCGGGAGGAAGAGTGCCTGACTGACCTCTGTCCCTCCCCCCAGGTTCTTTGGGAACCGCTCCTTCTGCTATGAGAAGCTGCAGAGTCACTTGGAGGCCCTGCAGGATGCCCAGCACGCGCTGAGCCTGCAGCCGGGCTGGCCCAAAGGCCTCTTTCGCCAGGGCAAGGCGCTCCTGGGCCTCAAGGTACTCCAGACCAGAGGGGCAGAGTGGGGTGGGGAGGGGTCTGGGGAACTCTGGCACCCGGTGACCCTCCTGTCTGTTCCCCAATTCCCAGCAATACGCGGATGCGGCAAGAACCTTTCAGCAACTCCTCCCGTTTGACGGCTTCTGTGGCGATGCAGCCATCCAGCTTCAGAAGTGCCAGATCCAGCATTCAGTGGTGAGCAGGGAGGGGCGAGGAGGCTTCCTTTCTTAGCTCGGCTCTGAGGTCAAGCTGGGTCATTCTGCTGCAGGCTTGCCTGGACGGTTTGCCCAGGGCAGGTGGACATTTGGCCCCTGAGGCAACCTGATTGCTTGGCTTCAGTGGAGGAAAACAGCCGATTGGCCAGGAGAAGTGTTTGAGAACAGGAGGCCTTGAGAGATGAGCCGGCCTCACTCAGCGGGCCATTTCTGCAGCTGTTTCCTTTAATGATGCTTTCTGCACCCCTTGGTGAGAGCCGCCCACTGTTACTGAGCCCTCCCCCACATCCTCTGGGGGGGCCCTTCTGGCCCCCCTTAACTGGCTGGCCCGCTGGTAGCTCTGATGCCTGGTTTTCTCTCCTGCCTTCCTGGCATGGGCAGCTTAGAGCCCCCCCAGAGTTCTCTTGAGGTGGTCAGTGGGATCGTTTCCTTGACTTGACCAGTAAGCCACTTTGGGTTGCCCTCAAGCCACAATTGCTGGTTCGCTGCCCAGAACAAACCAGCCATGCTGGGCTTACAATGCTGTATCAACCCAGCATGCCGAGTTTGTGCAGCATATTACACCAGAACGGCCAGCGTTAGCTAACATGCAGACTGTTGAATCCTATTGTGAAGGTGTCCAAGAACAGCTGGCTCCTCTGGACACTGAGGCATATCCTCCACCCCCTATTCCACTGAAGTATCTTTGGCTTGTAGTGGTGGTTGGTTTGACCAATGAGTGAATGGCGCCTTGTGTGAAGGAGCTGGCCCAGACTCACCCGGTCCCCTTCCTTTGGCAGGAGAGCCAGCTGGGCTGCTACCACCGTGACCGGGGTGTCCTGCCTGTTGAAACGCAGCTGCCTCTGTCCGGTAAGCGGGGGAGGGGGCTCAGAAGGTCAGTCCCCGGTCAGTGCTAAGCCTTGCTGATGATGGGCACAGGGTGGACAATGGCTGCCTGGCGGGTGTGCAGAAACCAAGCCATCGCTAGCTCTCACGCGTCACACTTTTTCTCCCTGCTGGTCAAGGAAAAAAGCCAGGGGGGCAGCGGTGCACAGACAGCAGTGCCCAGGCCGTTCCCACCACCCTGCTGGCACCTCCGGCTGCAAAGGCCCCAGTCAGGTGAGGAGCAGGAAGTCCTGGGAAGGGGGAGGAAGCGTCTTACCGGAACTTTTGGGTTTCTTCCTGCACGTGAGCAGAGGCAGCAGGGCCAGGCTCAGTTTGTGGGGGATACTGGCTGACTCTTCAAAAGCGAATCTAAAATAACAAAATGCAGCCAAACATTCAGACCGGGTTTAAGCACATTAACAGTTGATTTACCGCCAGGCAGAATCTCTCTGTGTCCATTCAGCTGTGTCTTCTCAACAGCCCCCTCCCTCCTCTGGCTCTTTGCTTAGATTCTTAACTGGGCAGCCCCAGGTGCGTCTCTCTTCTGGGCCATTTCTGCTACTCAGGGGACCCTCAGTCGACTACACGGCTGGATCTACAGCCCTCCTTTCCATAAACTCTGCAGCTGAGGAACTGGCCTCAATGCCCGGGCAGATTCATAGCCCTGAGACTAGTCTGAGTTGGTTGACAGGCCCTGAGCTGCAGCACCAAGGCCCAGAAAAGCCCAAGGGCAGATCATTGGGCATGCCAGGCTGGCTCCTTTCAGGGCCAGCTCCAGAAGTGAGTGTTGCAGTAGTCAAGGGAGTATGTGTCAGAGGAGTGGATCACCACTGCCAAATCCAGGAAGCGCTGGAGGGCTCACCAACCCAGAGTCTGCCAGCACACCCCTTCCAGAGCTGCCCCTCCCAAACTGCCAAGGACAGGTTGGGGGAGGAGGCAGAGGAAGCCCCTCCCAATGCTGCTTCCTCTTGGGTGGGTATTGGCGCTGCCCTCGTGATGGCTGCTGCCCAGGAGCAGGTTGGCTGGTCAGATGGATCCCCAGACCCTTGAGGCAAGGGTCCCTTTGGAATTGGGTGAGGGTAGAGCGACCCAGTGGTTAGCGGAGACTCGCATGGGCCTCCTGTTCCTGGGGGTGACCGATGTGCTCCCTTGCAGGGAATGGTTCGCTGTTTGGGTGGGGAACCTGGCACCCAAGATCACCCAGCAAGTTCTGTTTCATTATTTTCAGCCGTAAGTTGGTCTGCTCTTTGGGGAGATGCGGGGTGGGGGGGGGGCTTGTGGCTTCTTCCCCCCTTCTGGTGACCAGAAGGCATCCCATGGAAGTAAGGGGCCACCAGGGCAGACCAACGTTGATGTCAACTTTGTTTGGGGCAGGTTTGGACCCATTGACTCCATCCGGTGCCTCCCTCGCAAATCCTGTGCCTTCGTCAACTACAGCCACAAAGAGGCCGCTGAAGCCGCCTATGCGGCCCTGCAGGTGCGGCTCCTCCCTCCCTCTGGCTCTGAGGTGGGGGTCAGGATCGGGGAGGGGGGGAGCCTTGGATACACATACGCACCCGGGTCACCTGGGCCTCCTAGGGTCTCAATCCCCACTGCTGCCGGCAGAGGAACCGGATGTGGCCCTTGGCATTTCTGCTCCCAAGTGGGGGCGGCCTCATGGATGTTGGGCAGCTGTGGGATCTCAATTGATGGGAATCTCAGGGGTGGGGGAGAGGGGGAGACCGGTGCTTCTCTTGGCTGCTGCTGGCCTGTTCAGGGCTGGCGTGACAAGCTGGTTTAGGCAGCCGAAGAGGCGCTCAGAGGAGCTGCAGAGCGGCAGGGAGGATTGCAGAGAGAAGGTCCCTGGTGGGTGGTTTTCTTTCCCCATTGGGGAGAGCCTGCCCTGCTTTATAGAAGCATGCAGGGAAGGGGCTCGCTGGTCAGGTCCTCTCCGTAGCAAGCATGGTAAGCAAGGCTCTCATCACACAATCGGTCTTGCCCAGTAGGGAAAGGACGGAGAAGGAAGAGGACGACAGGCCCTTTGTGTTGAGGCGGTTGCATTCCAGGCGGTTGCCCTGCCTTCTCGGGGTGCCTCCCTCACCGTGGTTTCCTCTTGCCTTTCTCCCAGGGGGCAGAAGTGGAAGGACACAAGCTCGTTCTGCAGCTGAAGCACCCCGCACATGCCACTGTACCCCCCTCCAAGGCAGCCCCCCGTCACTGCCTCTCCTCCTGGGCATGAAGACTGGGATGAGGGCAGACATCGAGGCTTGCACCGACATTCTTGGGGAGGGACAGGCCTGCCTGCCTGCCTGGGAGCTGTCTTCCTTGGAGGAGCCTGCTGTGGAGAGGCAACCCCCGAGGGACCGCCTCTCCTTTCTCTGAAACCTGCGTCGGCCCGCTCTGCTTTTGGGGATGTTCCAGATTTGGCTCCCTCCCGTAATGAGGAGCTGCCAGTCCAGAGCAGGGTCCAGGCCACAAATGCTTGTGCTCTGGGGCTCCTTCCTCACATACGCCTCAGAGAAGACTTTTCTTGGGCCTTCATGGAAGGGGCCCCTTTGCCCACCTGCCCGGCCCAGTCTCCCCAGCCTGCTCAGGAACTGATGTCTGTTGCCTTATTTTTATATGGTTCACAATAAACATATGAAAAGACATGGCTTTTCCCCCTTCAGGGCTGCCCTGTGGTGGAGGGTGTTGGTCCCCCCAGCAAATGCTCTGGCTGGCTGGCCCCAGGCTTGGTCAGAAGCCGGGCTCTCCCTTGTGGACCCTCTTCAGCCCCCTGGTCTTTCCTTCCTCCCCTGTTGACGGCCCACCATTCCCTTCCCAGACACAGTTGGTGCTCTTGCTGTGCTTGGAACTGGGGCTGCCCTCAGCCTCTCCTCTCCTTTGGGCCTCTGTGTGGCTTCCTCTTTCACGCATGCCTGCTGTCCCCTGCACCCTCCCCCCACCACATCAGCCTGGGTGGTGTCCGCCCTGCCCTGCCCCCACCACCTTCCTCCTCTGTGGCTTGGCTGCATTTTCTCCCTCTGTGTCAGTTTGACAGACTCTTGGTTGCTCCTGAGTCTTCCTTGCTGCCAGGGAAAGGAAGAGGGGCAGAACTAACCTCAGCCAGCCCTCCTGCCAGACTTGCTGCTTCTCCTCCTGGGAATCTTTCTGCCCAGCGCCTGACACTAGGCTAGGAACACTTGCTGCCCTGCTAATCCCCTCCAGAGCTGCTGGGCCTCTGCTGAAAGGGCCGCTACACACTGCGGCTACCTTCCAGGGAACCATTTGCACCCCAGCAGGCCTGAGAAGGAGCAGTCTAGCCCTCACAGATTCTTGGGGGAGCAGGAGGGTCCTGCTGCTTGACCCAGCAGCAGCTGCCATTGCTGCCGCCAACCCCTCCTCCACGGGTCCTGCCTTTCCCACCCTCAATTTCATGGGTCTCTGTTTCAGGTATCCAACTTTCCGTTCCCAGGATGTGGATTTCAGGCAGCTGGGGAAGGAAGGCCAGCATCCCAGGGAACACTGAGGCCACCTGGGGTCTTGAGTCCCCCAAGGGAGAGCAGCAGGCCAGGGGCATGGGGTGATGGGCCAAGCCCTGCTCTGGGGGACCTGCCCTACAGCAGGAAAGTGAGGCTTCTCCTATGGGACAAGAGGCAGAACCAGAAGAGAAACAAACACCTCTTTGGTGCTCCTTGGCCTTTTGTTGGCTGGATCTGCACCAAGGCCAGGAGGTGGGAGGGGGGGAGATTCTTGGCTGGCAAAAGTGCTCCTGACCTGCTTGGGGGTCATTTGCCAGCCGGGGTTGCTGGGTCTCCCAGAGCTGCTTTCCCACAACTCGTCCATCTAGCCTGGACTGGCTGGCGTCTGTCTCTTCCCTGAGCCACCTCATCCCTTGGCCTGAAGGGGAAGAGAAGCTTTCCCCGGTTCCCTTTTTTAATGAATTTTGAAAAGTTGATTTTGTTTGCTCTTGTAACCATTTCATGAGGGCTTCCCCATTTTGGTCTAGCAAGAGAGGTTTTAACGGCTCCAGAATCTCTTATCTGATGTCCCCTCGTGATGTGAGATTCGGACAAGACCAATTCAGGCCCTGCCACTATGCTCAGTCTGTATTTAATCAATTTGCCTTACTGCATGACTGGTTTCTGATGGCATTTAGGGGAGGGGGTGCGTGGGAATTGCCAAACATATCTCTGTGTCAGGTTCAGCTGAAAACTGCTAGTTCTGCCTGACTTCAGGAGGTGGAATTTTATTTCTTTATTATCCCCTGATCATTTACATTTTCAACTCAAGTATTAGCTGTAGGGTCAGTGACCTGGGAAAATCCAGGGTTATGGGTAGAGGTTCCTGAAGTCTATTTTTAAATTTTCAATAAATTTTAAAATTTTTATTTATATATATCAAATTTATATGGCTGTTCATCTCACAATATTCTTTAAAAAGAAATCTTATGCCCCTACTTCTATTTAGAAGAGCTGAGGAGAAGGGAAACACCTATGCGCCCACACAGACCCAGAGAGAGGTGAGGGGTGTGTGAGCATGAGGCACATGTGCACACACAAGGCTTTTCTACATGGCCTTGGGGAGGGTGAATTCTTTGTGAGTGGCTGTACCTCATTGTTCACAAAGACAAATAAACCAAATACATGCTTTTTGTGTGTGTGAAGGGTGAAGCCCAAGAGACACCGTCTCTTCCCCTTTCTCAGGATTTCCTGAGGCTTCCTCCAGGTGCAGCTGCACAGGGCAACAGGCAGGTGCACAGTAACAACATACTTGCAGAGGACCTGGGTCAAATTACTCTTCTACTTTGGCCCAGGAAACAGGAACTGTAACTGTACAACAGAGTTGGAAGGAACCTTGGTCTTCTAGTCTAACACCCTAATCAAGCAGGAAATCCACTGCCAATGATGGCTAACCTTTTTGTTGTTGCGTGCCAAAAGCAGAGGGGGTGCAGGGGGGTCATGCGTGTGTGTGCCCACAGCCATAATTCAATGCGTCTTGCCCCCTGTGCATGCACGCATGACCCCCCGCTTCCGCTCCTGCTCTTGGCATGCGATGGCATGTTTTTCGCCCTCCCCAGACTCCAGAGGCTTTTTTGGAGCCTGGGGAGGGTGAAAATGACCCGCTTTCCAACTTCCAGTGGGACCGGAAGCCCCAAAAATCAGCTGGCTGTTGTGTGCGTGCACACCGGAGCTGAGCTAGGGCAATGCTCGCGTGCCCACAGATATGGCCCCATGTGCCACCTGTGGCACAAGTGCCATAGGTTCGCCATCCTGGTCCTCTGCCATTCATTTCTTACAAATCTACAGTGTTGAAGCACCCACAATGTCTCGAGGCTAGATGAATTGTTCTCTTCAGGAAATTTCTCCTTGGTTCTAGGTCGGATCTCTCTTTAATAAGTTTCCCTCTGTTACTCCTTGTCCTGATGTCAGTAGATCTACCCCCTCCTCTCCCTGGCAGCCCCTCCAATATTGGAAGATTGCTATCATGTCACCCTTGGTCTTTCTCTTTGTTAGACTGGATGCAACCCCGACTTCCATGATTTACTGTTGAGATACAATTCTAGCTTTGGCTTGCTGCCTGCCTGCCCACTCACTGCATCCCACTTAGAAAAAAGACTGGCCAGCCGGTCTGCCTGGAACTTTCAGCAGGTCTCCCTAGGAAGACAAGCATCAGGGCCAGCAACCACCACATAAACCATGCGCCAATAATCTTGGTACATAAAGCTACCCTGGTGGCCACCTAAACCCTGCACAACTCTCCCCACTCTACTTGGTCCTGTGCCAGCTGGTTCAAGGGAGGAAGGGACACAAAGGATCCCCTGGGTCCCTGGCCAGACCTGACCAGAGCAGGTCACTCAATCCCACTGCTTACACCATAAACTGCCTTGGATTCTGCTTGGAAGAAGAGGAGAACCCCATTTATTTCAGGGATCATTGGGCGCCTTCCTTCCAAGGAAGAATGGAAAATGATGAAAGCAAAGGCTTTGTGGCACTTGAGACCTGCAAGTCTGGCCGCTTTGGAGAACCTGGGCATCATCCATCTCTGACCTACTTGGGATTATTTCTGAGGTTGGCCAAAACTGGCCTTTCAGGAGGGCAGCTGGGCTGGGGAAGCCTCTGATGGAGAAGGGAAGGTCGGGATTCCCTAGGTACGGCTGCCCTTTGCTGTTTGTTTGTTTGTTTGTTTGTTTATTTATTTATTAAATTTATATATCGCCCTACTCCCGGACGGGACTCAGGGCGGTGAACAGCCAGAATAAGATATAATAAATACAAAAGTTAAAAAATCATTAAAAACAAATTAAATAATTTGGCTCAACGGTTTAAAAATCCAATTATGATTATAAAATTTTAAAACCCAAAATAAAGGAGGTTAAGCCAGCCCAGCTTGTTCAAATAAAAATGTTTTCAAGGCGCGGCGAAAAGTACCCAGCTGTTGCAGGTGAGGCGGCTTCTCCCATTCAGATGGGCTCCTTGGAGGGCAGGGAAGGTCAGCCAGGGCCTGATCCCTTCAAAAGATGAGGGAGGGCAACCTATTTATTGCATCTACTACTTCACCACGGGGAAGGGAGGGGTGGGCATCTTGCCTCTGCTGCCCCTAGGGACCAGCAGGCAGGGAGGAGGACGGTGCCCTCATGGAGGTAGGGGTAGGTGGGTCGTGCTTCCCCGGAATCGCCAGGTGAGGGGGCTGGAGACCCACTCTGCCCCTCTCCGTCTATCGAGACAATTGGATTAAAATGCACATGACGGAGGAGGCACGAGTAATTAATCACTAGTTAGAGGAAATTAATACCAACCACGGATGGTGTCAGGAAGCAGCCAGATAGTTAATCAAGCGGAAAATTGGACAAGGAGCTGGGCTGAGAGCGGAGCCGCGGGGCGGTTCTGTCGGCAGGCGACGGGGTGCTCTCCCTCACCCTCGCCGATCGTCTGTCACATTGCTGACCAGACGCCCTTCCGAGGCGGCCAGTTCCCCAACGATAAAGGCAGCCATGCCCGCGCCCTGCACTCCCTCCCCCGGGCTCTTGCGGAGAGCGGCTCTTTCCGGGGCTCTGGCTCACTCGGCCATTGGGGAAAGGCACTGCGGACCGGGAGCATCACGGCCGCCACGAACAGAGGTCTTCGCTCCTCTAGCTCACCTTCCGGGCTGCCCGTCAGCTTTCTGTCCGTGGTCCCAGGAGGCACAGCAATGACTAAATGTCTGTGCGTTGGGCTTTCTTTTAGTCGGACAGCACTCGTAGGTGTTCCTGCACGCTTCACCCTTGCCGCCGGGTCGTCCCAGGGGCCACGCAGTGCCAGGGGCCCCGACAGCCTTATGCTCTTACAGAGAAGAGGAGGCCTCTGGGGGGTTTCTCCCTTGTTCGCCCCTCGTGGTCAAGTAAGGCTCAGGTCTCCCCCTTAGAAGGAA
The DNA here is from genome assembly GCA_030761175.1 of Masticophis lateralis. NCBI lineage: Eukaryota > Metazoa > Chordata > Lepidosauria > Squamata > Colubridae > Masticophis > Masticophis lateralis. Next base: position 85,272,319 of record JAUDYJ010000007.1, read on the forward strand.
CTGGGGGGTGACCGCTTCTCTCCTTCCGAAGCCCGCTCGCCCTGAGGCTCTGGGTTGCACGCTCACCGGGGAGCTCCTTTCCACTAACTGTGGGCCCAGAAGGGCCTCCCTCTACTCGGGCATTCAAAGAGAGGTCCGGATGCTGGCAGCAGCTTTCCAATGTTTAGAGCTGCCGCGGGGCAGAGGCAGTGGATTTCTTGTCTGTGTGCCTGAGGGTAGGGCAAGGACCAGCGGATGGAAGCCTGACTGAGGAAGACATTTCTTGACCGAAGATCGCTTAAGCTGCAGAACAGCCCGCCTCGTGAATCGTCGGGGCGAGTGGGGGGCTTTCTAGAGGATTTCACGCAAAGGTTAGACACCCTTCATCTGAGGATGAACCAGAAGACCTCCAACGTCCCTTCCATCGAGGATTCTGTTGACGGGGAGATTTCCTTCCTCCTCCAATTTTGACAACTCTTTCACATCACAGGAGGGGTGACATGACAGCTGTCACAGAGAAGAGGGGGACAACGCAGCTTCTCCAAAGCAACTAAGGGCTGAACAAAAATAATGGATAGACGCTTATTAAAGAGAGATCGAACCGACCTAAAATTAAGGATAAATTTTCTGACGGTGACAACCATGAATCAGTGGAACTGCCTGCCTCCAGAAGTTGCGGGGGCTCCATCACCGGAGGCTTTTAAAGAAGAGATCGGACAGCCACTTGTCCGAAATGGTTTCCTGCTTGAGCAGCGGATTGGATTAGAAGAGGTCCCTTCCAACTCTATTTACTTGCCTGTTCTTATTGTATTTAGTTCAAGATTTTTACAGTTCATTCCTTTAAAAAAAAAGTTATTGAATTTTTTTTCATAGGTAAAAACAAATCTCATGAATAGAATAGAGAAGGAAAAAATAAAGAAACATGATAGTGCAAGAAAAACGAAAAAGATATTTTAAAAAGCTGAAGTAGACTTCTGACATTCTTTTCAACAAACATTCAGAGACCCACCATCTCCTCTCCTCCTTAACTGTTCCAAAAACTCCTTCAGCCCTTTATTCAATTCTCATATTTTTCAGACATTGAATCTACAAATTATCATTTCACTTTGCTCTTCTTTTAATAAAAAATCCATAAAAGGTTCCAGTCTATTAAACCAAGCACTTATTTTTTTGCCCCGACCAAATAGATCAGTTTGATTTTTTCCCGTTCATTCCTCCACCACCTGCTTAAGCTGATACAAAGAGATTAGTATCAGTCATGTGACCAGACCAGACTTGGTGGAACTTCAGCCAACCCCGGTCCTCCATCGAGGACGCTTATCACAGCCTCAAGGAAGCATCCCTCAAGGGCTGTCAAGGGCCCCTCCTGAGGAAAGACTCCAGATAGCCAGGAGCTGGGCCTGGACTGGGGAGACAAGGGTCAGGCCCCGACAGAAATGCTGTGGCTGCCCAAACGCAAAACCTCTTGATAAAATGTAGCCCTTGGAAAACGTACCCTCTTCCTTCATTGGCCATCTCAGGCTAATGTGGCTCTCTCCCTGCAACAATCCCCCCTCTTTCCAGGGTGACTTTGGGTCCCTAACTCCTTCTCAGTCCCATCTCCCTTTTTGGGCCATATTAAGGATCAGGCATCAGGCAAAATGTAGCTGCCTTCCTGGGGTGCCCATCTGGGGACCTCTTGTTTTTGTAGGGCTTTCCTCCTATTTGGGATGCCATTGCTGAGGGCATTCTGGTCACCTGGGAATCCTGATGTGCAGACCTCTCAGCAGCCTTTAATGCCAGGCTAAGTCCAGGTAGCATCCTGGGGGGACAGGCTCCTTTTTGGCACCCAGTCCCCCTTGGGAAACGCCTGGTCCCGGTGCTCTTCAACATCTGTATCAACTGGCAGAGGTTCCCAGAGTTTTGGAATGGCGCTCCCATCCAGTGAAAGAGTTAATTCCTTGGAATGCCCAATGAAATTCCATCGTGGATATAGAGAAACAGGTGGCCTTGATTTCAGAGGCAGATAAAGGGGGTTCTGGCAGGGCAGACTCCTTCTTGAAAGAAGGCCTGGAATTTGGGCACATCCTCCTCTGTAGCCACTCAGATCAGCAGCTGAGGAAAGGACTGCTTTTGCCCACTTTCACCAGGCTGCAGAGCAGCCCTTCCTAAGCTCGTTTGATTCAGCGGAAATCCTCATGCCTTCCAAGTATCCAGTTGATATTGCCAACCAGAAGTTGCGAGTCATTCAAAATGCTTCTCTTAGCTGGTTAACCAGGCTAACTCTGCATAGAAAACTTTAAAGTCAACCCCCCCCCCCGCCCTGTGACTTAGGGCCTCACTGATCCCTATTTGGATCCCTCAGATCCAAATTGAGAAAGGAGCCCCCCACCCCCACTCCAAGACTGTCCAAGACCCATTTTCCTGTCCCTGTGAGGTGTTCAGGTCAGGGAACTTCCACACTCTCTAGGAAGTTATGCTTGGCCCTTGGAGAATTTGTGAAAATCCATCTCCTTCTCGTTGCAAAAGGACACAGGAACCCATTCTAATATTTTGTTTAATCGTTTAGTCTTTTCTAGCCTGCTTTTGTTTTGTGCCTTTGTTAGCCAACTAAGGACTTGCCAGAGAAGAAACAATATTTTAGCACGTTTAGCTCATTAAGACAACTGAATGGGATGTGGCCAGGCTGTTGCCAGGCCCTTAGGCTAGCAGGAAAAGGGGGGATTCAGAGGGTCCATGAGCTGCCTGAAGACCCACCGCTGTCCTGCCATTCCACATTCCAGCAGTTCCACAAGAAGGCTGCACCCCCCCACCCCCGCCTTTTGCATCCTTGATTCAGACAGGCTGCCTCCTTAAGGAAAAGGAAGGGCACCTGGACAGATGCCTACGGACATGTGTTCCAGACTCATTCCTGTCCAATGAACATCATTTACTTGCAGGGAGACCACAAGCAGGAACATTTTATTTCTGCTGTGGGCAAAACCACTGTGGAACAAAGAGACGCCTTAAAGGTTTCCCCTCCCCACTTGCCCATTGAGTTCCTCTGGTTTTTGCCAGGTGGCCTTTCCCCGCTGCTCTGCCTCGCCCTTCTTCTGAGACAGCCATAAGCATCCCAGGGCCTTGACACCGCTCCACAACCCCCACCTCCCCCACCTTGCAACAGGAAGAAGCTTTGCGGCCTGAGGACCCGGGGCTGAACGTTGAGGAAGAGCCAGGCAGCCGCCTCGAAGAAGAGCCCGGCCCGGGCCTCCCTTTGTGTCTGGCTTATGCAGCTTCTCTCCCGGCAGTTCTGGGTGGAGAAACCGGGCGCTTCCCTTGGCCGTACAATTGGAATTAGTTCAGAATATTCAGCTTTGCTAATACCATATTTCCGTGATCCAGACTGAACAAACGACTTTTCCTGCTTGCTTGCCTTGCAACCCCTGTGAGATGGTGGATTGTCTGGACAGGCGAAGCCAGCCGTTGGCCCGCCTCGCGGATTAAGGGAAGTCCGTCCCCTGCCCCCCCCCCCCCCGCCTCCGTTCTCTTGGTCGTCGACCGGCCTCGCTTTGTTCCGCCACGGTCTTCTCTCTCCCAGCACTAGAGGAGCTCCGCCGCGGCTGCTTTTTCTTCGGGAAATCCGGCGTTTGGAAGCCGCCTCCCACCTGCCCTCGTCCTTCTGGCGTGGGGTTGTCTAGAAAGGACAACCCTCAGCTGCTCTTGCCGAGAGATTCTCCGCGCCGCTGGGCCTTCTGCTTTGGGACTCCGAGAACCGGGGAGCCGCCTGCGGGCGTTGGCGAGTCAGCTGCGGCGTTCCTCCAGCCCTCCCCTCCAGGCATTCCCTTCGATTGCAGCCGACCCCCTCTGGCAATCCTCCTTGGGAAACGGGGGAGTGGGGCTTCCGGTGCATCCCTTCTGCCAGCCAGGTCGCAAGTGCGGATGCCGCAGGTCTCCCCCACCCCCCTCTCGCCTCCCGCTGTCTAGCCCTGACTGGCTGGAAGCCCGTCCCGTCCGGCCTCCCCCCGGCAAACGTCGCCGGTCCGGAAAGCGGAGTCCCTGGCGATCCAGTCGCGGAAGGGGACACGTGGGGCGGACCGGCGGACCTTTGGGGCTTGCTTTCGCGGAGTAGGATCGCGCGTTCCAGGGTAGAGGCTGCCTGGCTCCCGGCTTGTGGCACCTCAGGTTGCCGAGCATTTAGTTCACGACCCCGCCTCTCTTGGGGTACTCCACCAGCAATTTGGCCGTCGCTCCCTGCCTTCTCCGTCCCTCGGTGGGGCAGGGTTGCTCTCTCTCACCGGCAGAGCAGATGGCAGAGGTGGGTCCCGGCGGCTAATTGAATTGTTCTGGGTGAAGGCGCGGCAGGGAGGAGCGGGGGAGGAGCCCCACCCGCTCAGCTTCTTTCGGAGCCTCGGCTCCATTTTTCTTCATTAGGGAGCCCTCCCCGCCCCGGTTGTTTGGCTTCCTGCGAGGCTGCTTCAGTTCGGAACGGCTTTCTGTCTGCAAACCCCCAGCCGGGATCCAGGCCAACCCTGAGATCGCAAATATCCCCGAGACCTTCTCTCCAAGGGCTTTGAGCCCGTCCGGCTGAGCCAGACGAGATTCTAAACCTTTCCTCTACCGACACCAAGAAAGGGTCGGCACTCCCCAACGGCGTGGTTCTGGCCTCCGCCATGTCTTCGGCTCTTGCAGCACCTGAACTTTAGTTAGTTTTTCGGCTCCCCCCTCCCCCGACTTCCCCGTCGGCACAGAAATGCTGGCAGCGGGCTTGGCATCAAGTATGTCCTTTTATTCCAAATATGTACACGCACACGCGACCTAAAAATGGAGGAGGGGCAGCGGCAGAGGGGCAGAAGGCCGGGTTGCCATCCGTTCCTGGAGGGCTCGGTAGGCCGGGTTGCAGGCCCAGCGATGCCGACTTCGGATCTCTCAAGAGCCCCACCATGGCTCCGAAAGGAGGCGAGCGGCTACTCTAGCTCGGCCCGCCATCTGCTCCGTGTCACCCCGCTCTCCTGTTTCTCAAGTGCCCCGGTAGCGCCTCACCCAAGGAAGGACTCGAATTCACAGATAAAATAGCCGAGGCCATAGGGACAATGGGGCGCTGGAAAAATAACAACAACAACAATAAAATTAAACTTTTAAAAATTGCACCAAAACTTCCCCTCCACTGAAAAAAAGGGGCGGGGAGGAAAGCTGAAGGGAAGAGTGCGGGGAGGGGAGCCTGGCGATCGTCCAGCACATGCGGAATTGCGGATCAGGAATGAGGAGGAGTGCTTAAGGTGCGGTGCATGGCGGTGGGCGGCTGCGGGAATCCTAGAGAGACAGATGAAGTCCAGGGGAAGCAGGGTCTTGTATCCCAGTCCTATATTCTTCCTAAGCGGCCTTGCTATCCAGAGGCAAGAAGGGGGAAGGCAGCAGCAGGAGGGGGCAATTGTCCCTCCCGTATCTCCCCCTCACCGGCCCTCAGTCTCCCACGTCGATCTCTTCCTCCTCTTCTTCTTCCTCGCCGTCGGAGAAACGGTCCGTGGTGTGGCGTGAGGCGCTGGGTGAGGGCGGGGGCGACGTGCGCGAGAGGTTTCCCCCGCGGGCTCGGGCAGGTTCGGAGACGCCCGGGGGCTCCAGCTCGGGCATGCTGGCCAGCTTCTTCAGGGCGGCGGGGGGCAATTTCTTTAGCGACTCCACGTCGGCCTTCATCTCCTCCAGGTCTCGCTTCAGTTTGGCGCGGCGGTTCTGGAACCAGGTGATCACCTGCGCGTTGCTCAAGCCCAGCTGCGCCGCGATGTGGTCCCGGTCGGCGGGAGAGAGATACTTCTGGTACAGGAAGCGCTTCTCCAACTCGTAGATCTGGTGGTTGGTGAAGGCCGTGCGCGACTTGCGCCGCTTTTTGGACGGAGGGCGCTGCCCGAAGGCGCCGAGCTGGTCCCGGCCTGCATGAAAGGCAAGAAGAAGCCGTTGTTGGGTCAGCTTACTTGAGGGCTGACTGGTCAACCTTCAGAGCCGGGGCTTGGTCTGCTCACGCTCTCGGCCGCGCCAGGGCCAAGGCAAGCCGAGCGGGGACTCAGAAGGGCGCTGGTGTGCGCAGACCAGCTGGCTCTCCTCCTTCCTCCTCCTCTGTCCAAGCCCCTGGGCCCCTGCGGGCATCGCCTCCCGGAGCGAAAGTATCCCTCGTGTATGTAACTGTGGGGGATGGGGCTGCTGGGCAGGAAGGAAAAAGCACCTCACAGCACTCCTACAACTCCTGCGCTCCTGGTGTGGAGGCCTTCGCGCGTCAGGAGAAAGGGAAAGGAGGCCCCTCGTGCGCCCCTCCGGAGCCCGCTCCCGTCTGCAAAGGACCCCACTGAAGACTACAATTCTTTCCTGTTTCAAAACGAAACCCCTTTTCGGGAGCGCAGGAAAAGCCCCTTCGGCGCATCTCCTCTGATATTGCGGGGCCGGAGCAGTTTGGATCCGAACATTTGGAGCCAAACTGAGGCCCGAAAAAGAAGGATAATCCCCATCAATTGTCTTTGGTTTGTGGAGGAAGGCGGAGAGGCTCTTAGTCCCCCTGAAATTCATGTTTTAATTGTAGCCTCTCCTTCCTGGCAGGGACTGGAAGGCCTCGGATGAAAACCCCGGGCAGGCACAGGCGTTCCTTAGAAGGCAGCAGCCCCTTCGGAAGCGGACCTGGGGAGAATCCCTTGAATCTACCCACTGATCTCTCTCACCTTTCAGGCGGAAGGGATCAAAGTCGTCCCAGGCCTCCCAGCTTGGCAGGGTCCCTCCGCCTGCAAACCGGTCAAATGTTTTTGTCCCCGGTCTCTGGGAACCCGATCCTCCAGCCGAGAGGGGCAGAAAAGGGGGAGGAGGTGGCCCGGAGTGCGGGGTTAGGGGTCCACTAGAGTTAAGCCTGTCCTGGATGTGTTAAGAGTGCCTAGAGAAATTGATTCTAGAATATGAAAAACGCTCTCCAAAATCTCAAAGCAGGATTCAGACCGGCAGCGACATGCTCGCCCGGATTTCCTTGTTTTGCGAATCCCGCACTTGCTCTGTATATAAAGGACTCGAGGGGCTGGTCTCTCCTGTAGAATTTTTCTCAACCTCCTGACCCGTGTCTGAAATGTTAGATCCTCCAGCTAATAGAAGTTTCTTTTGTGCCTTCTAGTTTCTAGCCATTTCTAGGTAGAATAAATGCAGAAACACCTTCCAAGACTGCGTTTCAGTAGCGCCTAATGAAAAAACAAAGAGCTTGAAGTTAAAGCAATCAATTGATTTGATTGACTGAAGAAAAGAAGTGCAAATCAGCTGACCTTGCCTGCCCCTTTTTCAACAAAAAACAAAACAAAAACAAAGCTGAGCACAGGAATTAATTTGGGAGGCATTTTTCCATTTGCACTTTTGAAAAAAATAACCGAAGGCTAAATAATTATAAAAGCAGAGCAAGGAAGAAGAGGGGTGCAAAATATTCCTTGGTTTAGTAGGGAAATAAGGGTTTTCTGAAATGGCTAAACAGTTCCGGTAGAAAAAGGGGAAACAATTTAAGATAAATAATATAAGGTGAATATAATTTAATGATATGTAATAATTTTTTAAGATTAGATGTGTTTGTGTATTATATTTTAATATATAATAAAATAAACCATAATAAAAATCTGTGGTTAACTTCATTGGTGCAAAAAATGTAATAAAAATATCTATAATTGTACTTGTATATAATATTATTATGGTTATAATAATAATCTCATCTAGCTCACATTTGTCTTTGCAATTTCATCCTTATTTTGCGAAGGAGATTTTGCAGGAAGAAATCTCTCAGTTTGACTGCCCAAACAAATTTCTGAGCACCGCTGCTCTTGTTAATTATTTTGTTTTATCTTAAATTATATGTCGGCAAGTTCTGAAATAATATTAGTTATTAATAAATTAAAATACCAAATATAATTTATTATTGAAATAATTGTGATGAATTTAAATGAAATCAACTTCAGGGTTTTGTTTTGTTTTTAAATTACAGTCAGGATAGACGACTTAAGTAAACATTTTAAAACTGAGATTCAGGTGGAAAATTGTTTTGGGGAATAAAAAGATTATAAACAGTGGATGCAGATTCTGGCTAAAAATTTCCCACTGAGTGGGAAGGACCGGTTGATCCCGGGTGGATTTGAGCTGAGGCCGGGCAGGATCCACGCTCCCTGGATGTGGGAACAAAGAATTGGGGTCCTTGAAGACGCTAGGCGGAGGGTCGGAAAGAGGGTGGCGGTGAGAAGCAAGGGAGGCCAGCTTCAATACATAGCGGGACTTGCATCCGAGCTCGGCGGCTTGGATTACCGGATACTCCCGCTGAGACTGGATCTTAACACGTCTGTTTCTGGTCGCCCAGCGGGAGCGGAGAAAACGCCCGGTAGGAGCTCCCTGCTCGCCCGCCGGCGGCGGAGCTCAGCTGGGAAGTCTGGAGCAGAATACCGTCGGAGCAGGCAGAGCTTCTGAGTTTCAGCAGAACGAGCAGGTCCGAACAGCGGCCTGAGGAAATCCCCGGGCTACCGACTGGGCTTAGAGCAGGAATGAAAGCGTCACCCGGACTGTTTTTGTGGATCGGGACATGGGAGAAACTCTGCGGCTACAAATCACTAGTGGGGCGACGGGCGAGCATCCCACGCCTCTTCTCCACACCAAGCGCTGCCCCGACGGGGTATTCCAGGGCAGTGCAAGGTGGAAGCAGCCCTGCTTCCTTCAGGCCCTCAGCCCCTTTGCAAGCAAGCGACCCCCGGGTTCCGCAGGGAACGGAACTAGCGGCCTGGCCTCCTCCGGTTCTGACCGCCCCCCTTCCCGTGGTCAACCGTCCTTACCTTCGGCCGCCTGAAGCACGTTGAGTTCCAGCCCCTTGAACGTCTTGCTAGCCAGCTCTTCCAGGGCGCAGAGCGGAGAATCGGGAGCGGGCACACCGTTCCGCGGGGTTCCAGCCGAGCCGGCAACCTTTTCCAGCAGGCGGGCGGCTTTGTGCCCGGAAGGTTTGCTGAGAATGTCTTCGATGCTGAAGGGGGTGAGAGGTTTGCTGGAATTGGCAGGGGGAGGGAGATGGTCCAGGGGGCTCCGGCGCCTCTCTTCTGCTGCGCCCGGCTGCGGCAGCGCGGGAACAGCCTTCCCTTCCTTCGCGGATGTCATTGCCGGGGGAGGGAGGGAGGGAAGGGGGAAGGACAGGCCCCGGTTTGTCCCAAGCCCCAGAGCGGGCCGGGCGAGGATTCAGCACCCCCTGCGGGTCATTGCGAGGCTGCCCTCGGGCCTCAAGATACCAGGCGTGTTAGCCCTGGATGGTGCTAAGCGGCCCTCGACTCCGGCCTAGGCCTTCAGAGTGGCACAATGCCCCCGCCCATCCCCCTTCTGGGCCACCTCTGTTGTGGCGAGGGGGGGGGCTCCCGTCGGGTCTTTGCGCCTCTCGCCGTTGGCGAACCCGTATAGTCGCAACCAAGCCCACTCGGGCGCTCCAGCCTTAAAGGCGCACAGGCTGGGCACGGCGTAGGAGGAGCCAGCGGCGAAGTGTTAGCAAAGTTCCTGGGTCTGGGGGGGGGAGGCGTGGGGGAACGGGGGCGGGAAGGAAAGGGGATCCCCGCTTCTCAGGCCACCACCTCGTCGCCGTTCAGGCCACCGTCGCCTTTAGGCCTCCGTTGCTCTCAGGCCACCGCTCTGGAAGGAACCACCGCCTCGTCGCTCCAAGCTGCACTGGGGTGGTTCCAGGGAACAAGACCCCTTCCATGCTGACTTTGCTTATCCGAGCAGCCCCGCGAGAGGCGGCGGATCGGCACCTCCTCCCTCCCTCCCACTCTTCCAGAGAACGGGCTACCTTCTCCGGGTCTCTCAACGAACGCAATTCCCTCGGTGAGGCCAACGCCGAGTCGCGTTCCCTTGGCAGTTCGCGTCCCCGCCCGACCCACGTCTTTAGCTCTGTGGAGAGGCGGAGGCCATTCCTAACGCCCTTAGCCTGCAGCGAGGAATTCCCTTTTCTCCCCCCTTTCTTTGCAGGAGGGATCGGGCGGGGCGCGCCATTGTTCTGTGGTCCTGTGTTACAGCCTTCCAGCCCTGTCTATCGCCCGGCCTTGCAAAGGAGTCGCTTGGCGTCGGAGAGATCCGGTTCACTTCCCAACGGTTTCATCGGTCTCGATTGGGGATCGGTGCGGAAGTGAAGCAGACAGAAGCGCCGCTCTGGCTTCAGCCTTTCAGGTCTCACCCTGGATTCCGCTTGTTGCCCAAGGGTCAGTTATTGCCTCCCCCTCCCCGCTTGTTTAACGTTTGTTATTTTTAGCCGCGCCTTGTTTCTTTTCCTGAGGCCGATTCAGAGGGTCCCGTTGCCGACCCCCTGCTCCCGCTACTTCCCCCGCAGGCTCCGTCGATTCCTCTTCCCCGGAACCTCAACTCTTGCTCTGGCGGATCCCGGAGGCACTAAGGAGAGGTCCCAGGCCTCACATTTGTCTAGGCCGTGCTGCTATTTTTCGCTCAGCCTGGGGCTCCCACCGCCTTTTCGGTTTCCTTCTTTGCGCTGCCGGTTCGGGAACCTCGCCCTGTTCTTTCCTTGCCGCCTTTCGGCGGAACGGCTCTTGCGCTCCTTTAGGGCCAGGCCAAAGACTGGGCCGGCGCCGGCGCTGCTCAGGTTTGCATGGATCAGGCCCTCCTTGCCTGGGTAGCCTCGCCGTCTGTGGCCCAGCTGGGTGCTCAACCCTCCCCCCTCCCGTCGCTGCTAATGCAAGGCAGACGTGCAATATCCCAGTAAAAGCGAGTTATAAAAAGGGACTATCCCCCCCCCCCGTTCGCCATAAAGAGCTCTTCAAAGTCCCCCCGGCCGCCTGCCTGAAGCTGAGGGCCGGCTGGACGGCTCGGGAGCTCTTCGGTGGTGAGGCCACGCCAGCCTTCCCGAGGAAGGGGCCTCTTGGGGCGCCTCCATCCCACCGGAGGCGGCACCCCGTGTTCCTCCCCTGCTCCGGACTCTTGCTTGCCTGCAGTTTTATGGGCTCCCTCGCTCTAAATTGCCCATAAAAGCGCCGCGTCTGGGAGTGATTAAGACCCGCAGCGCAGGATTCTTGTGCAGGTTTTGGATTTCACCGTCCCGGCAGGCCGTAAAAACCTCAGACAAATAGCTCCATGATCCTGCAAGCTTGTAAACCTCTTTCCTTGCTGGTGCCCTCCCCGGCCAGCTGCGGAGAGGCCGTGTCTTCCGGGAGCAGGGAGAACCGTCGGGAGGGAGCAGGGCAGCCGACAGCAGGCGGAAAATTGTACGCGGGCTCGCAGGCCCCCTGTCAGGCCCCCTTCAGGCCAGACGCACCCTTCGCCTCCGGTCCTTCGGGCCAATGGAGCTTGGACCGCTAACTCGGGGCGGGAGAGGGGACCCTTCCTCCTTCGACCTTCCAAGGGAAAAGCTGGCATGTAAGAGGCGCAGGCGCCCTTTCTCCAAAGCGCCCACTGCACTGCGTTGCCCTGTTCCCATATCTCCCAGCCTGAGCTGTTGGCGCTACACCTGAACAGGGCAAGACCGGCTCAGGGCAGCCTGCCGATGGCCACCGCCCGCCCGCCCGCATAATTCCGACTCGCCCCCCCCCCATCCCGTAGCAGGAAAGCGAACAGACCAGCAGGTCCACCAGATCCCCTTCTCCTCGTCTGCCACCCCCCACCCCGCCTCTATCTTCTAGAAAAGGCTTTGCTCCCTTGGAACTAGGTAGACACGAGATCCGTGCCGGGACGGCGAGAGGGGCGGGGGCCCTCTTGGAGAGTCTTCCATAAAGACCGAAAGCTCCGCAGCTGCTGCCCCGGCTGCAATGACCGGAAGGGAAGAGTGGAAAACGCACATGCCATTTGGATGTGTCTTCTCCGATTTCTAGTGCCCGAGAGTTCCTACTAGGATTCTCTACCGTCCTAGTCAGGCATCGGCTTCGGGTATGGCCCGATTTTCCACTCTAGCATTTGCAAGACACGCGAGGCTTCCCGGCTTCCGGCCTAACTTCTGGGCGCCAGCCTCCTGCTCTGCTCTCTATCCCACAAACGCAGCCGGCGCTCCAGCGAAAGTGCGGAGGCCGGCGAGAGAAATGCCGAAGGCCGAGGCGCCTCTCTGGGCCTGGGAGAAAGAACAAGAGGACTGCGGCGGCCTCGGTCCCTCGCAGCTAAATCGCTGCGCTCCAGCCCAAATACCGTACCGATTTCCAAGACTGCTGCACATTTCCCAACCGGTTTCCCCGACGCCCAGCCCTTGCGATGCTCTCCTCTCAAGGTGCCCTGAGCTATCTGCAGGATTCGCTGTGAGGAAGCCAAAGGCCGCCGGTCCGCTCTCTTCGCCTCCCTCCCTTTGCTTCTCCCCGCAGGCTATGGGGGTGGGGGACTAGAAAACGAGCCTCTGCTCGAAGTTTTGCCCCGCGTCGAAGACCGAACCGGACTCTTCTTTTGCCGAGACAGATTTCGGCGGGAGCTCCAGAGCTGCTCCCTTGCTCGGCCCTTCCCCGCCAAGAAACATGTGAAGGGCCAGGGCGCTTTCCTCCTGACTGCACCGGCCGCAAGAAGACAGTCGTTCTCCAGCGCCGCTTGGGGACACCTCGGCCCGCCGGCTGGCTGAGAAACGCGAAAGGGACTCCATCTCAGCGCCGACCAGGAAAACTCCCGTCCTGGGACGACGCTGACAAGGCGGCTCCCCGCGTTGAGGCCAAAGATCATCCGGACAAGCTCCAACGACCATGCCGGGCCCGGCATCTAGCGCGACACAGCCTCTCGACTCTCGCCCCGGTTTCGGGTAGCTATTTCTCGCCCGCCAAGATGTTTGTCCCAGGCCGGCCGCGGAAAGTTAAACGCAGCTGTCACTCTGCCTGGACTCGCTCGCTTCTCTAGGCCGGAGCCTTTCATCCCCGCGTGCAGTGATAGATGGGCAGTTTACACGAGCGATTAGGAACGGGCGGAGGCCACCGCCACCGCCACACTGGGAATGGGGAGGGTGAGTGTCGCATAGATGACAGCTGTCCTGCACGGACAAATCCCACAGCCCAGTTTCAGCTGCCGTATGGCGGAAATGTGTGGGGATTTTTGGTCTGCTGTGCCGTAGGTGGCCCCGCGAGACGCCTTGATCGAGGGGGGCAACCGCAGATCCGCCCAGTGGGACTGACGGCCCTTGGGCATCCTGGGGCCAATGGTTTTGCCCAATCCCTGACAAAGGGCAGAATGGATTTACCCTTCCCCACCCTCCTCCTTCTTGTTTTTCCTCTCCCTCGTGACCCATCTTCGGGCGGGGAAATGGCGGTGGGGAAGAGCTGGGATTAGCGGTTCGGCTCTGGCTGGAGAGGCAGCCCTCCTCCCCCTCTCCTGTCACCTTAGGCCAGGTCAGGGACTCGGAATGCGACAAATATTTCTGACGCTGAAGCGAGGCTAATCCCGAACTGCCCGCATCTATCTTTCTTCTTGCCAGGCATCATCATCGCCAAAGTTTGAGCTCTGCCTTGCAGCTCATGACCGTCGCGTGAGAAGTGGGGATGTTAGCCAGTCCTCTCCCACTGGCGCTAATTCCAGCTTGATAGAACAAAGGAGGGCCGGGGCCCTAGCCAAGGCCCAGAGGGCGCGGGGATTGGACCCGGTCCAGCTGACGCCCCACGTGTCCTGGAGGAGGCCAAGGGGCTGGAGACCAGGGCCAGAGGCTCGGCCCGGCCTCCCCTCGCGGGACCTGCGGAAAACAGTGATTAATTAGAGGTGACTGGATATTGTTTTCCATGGTGTATATCTCAAAGAAAGAAACCCCAAAGTATAAATTCTAATAAACATTTTTATTATCAAAGTAAAAAAAAAAATAACTAACTACATCTTGCCAGTAGTGATATCTCAGAGATGGACAAAGAGAAAGTAAGTCAGGAAGTTAGAAAAGAAAGACTGTAGACATGCGCAGTAGCTCACAAATCACAAGACGGTCTTATCTCTTCACTCTGATAAAGTCCTTTGGCAAGCTACCCTAACATTCAGAATGGAAGCTCAGCTGGCAAATACAAATAACACAGTGACATTCCTGTGCAACACATTTCCCGGAGCTTTCTCAGCCTTCCCAAGAAGGAAGTGGGTCAGGAGGAGGTTCAGAAAGAGAGCTTCAGTGCAACCCTGAGCAGAGTAGAGGTGTTGGGCTCTTGAAGGTCCTGCCGGGAATACATTGATTTCCAATCTATTCCCAGCAGGAAGAAGAAACACAGAGCGTCTCCCGTGGCAGCCAACCTTGCTAAAAAAATTAAGTTATGGGCACAGTCTCAAAACACACCTAATTTCTTTAATGTGGCCAATTATGAAAACAATTGATGTGTTCCCGGGATGCTCCTTATTACTGCAGCATTTTTTTGTCATGTTTTTGGGGAGAGGGGGGTGCATATTTATAATTGGACTCTGAGTAGCCAGTGCTTTGTTTTTGCCAGAAGCCCCCTGGGATCTATGCAGCCAAGAGACTTTCTCACAAATCAGGGATGGCCAAGCTTGTATTGGCCAAGAACCAGGCACTGTTATTCTTAAATTGCTGGGGAGACAAAATAATCAAGTGCTCTGTGGGGCACAAATTTATTTTTCAAAATATAAGAAGTGCTGTTATTAAAATAAACCAGACTTGCAATATTTACAGCAACTAAGAAGGACCCAACATAATTTAAAAATTCACTAGAAAAAATATAATGGTAACTTAAATCCTAACAAACCATGTTACAGATTAAGTGATTAAGATAATGGTTAAAGCACCAAGCTAGAAACCAGGAGACAGTGAGTTCTAGTCCTGCCTTAGACACAAAAGCCCACTGGGTGACTTAGTCGAGGCCACTTCTCAAGGCTGTTGTAGTGAAAATAGAAGAAGGAAGGAGTATTAGGTATGTTCTCTGTCTCAAATTACTTATAAAAAATAATAAAGGCAGGATAAAAATAAACAAGTAATCCTGAATTGTGAACCACAAAAAACTGACTGGCTTTGGCAACATGTTCTTGCACTGTAGTCCCTCTGGACTAACTAACTCTTCCTTCTTCCAGAAGGCAACACCTGATGGGGTTGCAACCTGCTCCTGGAGGAAACCCTTCCATCCTCTAGTAGCTGCTGCTCCCCAGGAAGGAGATTTTTTCACAGAATTCAGAAGTTTAGAGTTCAGGAAGACTATCCCTGCCCAATGGGGTAGCTGATTCTTGCTGGAGGAGCCGGTCTCCTGCTTGATGGGGGGGGGGGGGTATTAGCCTAGATGACCTATAACGTCCCTTCCAACTCTGTTAATCTTTTAGGCCTGTCCAGGTGATGGCTCAATATATTCATGACTGGGAAGACAAGGTAACAAGATCAGCCAATGAATAGGCATAGCAACTAAATCAGCCAATTGGGAGCTGAGGCAGACTGGAGCCAGGGCGTGTCTTAGTCTCCAACTTCTGATTCTGTGCAAAGAAATGAAACCGAAACCAGTGTCTGTACCTGCTATCTGCTCTGCTGAAATGATACTGAATCTATTGTTGGTATTGTAAACTCACTTCATGTATTACTGTGTATATAAAGAAGATAATGAATCCTACTGAATCAGGTTATCTGTGTATGCTTCTGGATTTGATTTTTGCAAGAAACTCTGACAGGTGATGAGCCCAGAGCACACACAAGACTGAATTGTAATTTGAGCTGAAAGACTGCCTGTGTGAGAACAAGGCAGAGAAGGATTGCAGGATGGCTTTTGAATCGAAGGAGAGCTCTCTGCCTTGTTTGGGACAGAAGAACCACTTTATTTGGGCTGCAAAGATGGAATGTTTTCTGAAGGCAAAGGAGCTCTGGGATATTGTTGTTAATCCACCGCAGGTGCCATTTACAGCTATAGATCTGATTTGTTTTTGCAAGAAACTCTGACAATGACCACCACTATGAACTGAACCAGAAGCAGTTTATTGGAAGCCAGCCTGGGACCCGCTGTGCTTGTTCAGACAACAGGAACCCCTCCCAGAGGAGCTGCGTTCTAGATTGGCTGAGTTTCCAAGCCCTCTCTGCTGGCACTTTCCTTACCAATGGAAGTGGTGTTAGATATGAACACTGTGGTTTGCAGCATTGCAACTTCGCATTTAGTCAATAAATATTACTATATTTTTCAGAGTATAAGACATTCCGGATTATAAAATGCACCTTAGTTTTTGGAGAGGAAAACAAGAAAAAAAAAATTCCTCTGCCAGCAGCATCCATTGTTATTCATCTGGCTAGCATCCTTGCAGCAAACAGTCTGGTAAGCTTCAGCATGTTATTGCAGCCTGATTTTGCACGAACAACTGATTGGCAGTTGGCTTGGCCTCCTGGAATACCACCAATCAGCTGTTCCAGGCTGCAGGGATTGCCAGAGCCCTTCGGTGTCTCCACGCGTTGTCTTTTTTGGTCTTTGCATGCTCCGTTTTAGACTCATTCTCTGCCGCCACTGATCTCACTGCATGGAACCAGCCAAAAATGCGACGCATGGAGGCCAAAAATGCAACGCATGGAGGCGGTGATTGGCAGTGAAATGCTGTGATGATCCCTGCAATCTTGAATGGGTCTAAAATGGGGCATGAGGAGGCTGAAAACACGATGAGCAGAGGCTGAAAATGGCCAAAGGGTGGGGGCCAGTGGGTGGACAGAGCTTCGACAACATTCGGTGTATAAGACATGACACCATTTTCACCCACTTTGGGGGGGAGGAAGTGCAAGAGCTGTGGACTCCGAATCTGCAGATGAAGCACCAGCAGGCGGCCTAGAGCCAGCAGAGCCCCAAGGTTCTGAGGCAGAGCAGAAGCTGGCTCATCCCAGCAGTTGCCAGGGAGGTCTTGCCAGAGTTGCTGTGAGAGAAGGGGAGCTCTTGAGAGGGCAGCGTCTTCCCTCAGGACAGTCCTTGCCCTGTGCTGAGCCCTGGGCCTGCCTCCCTCTGCACTTGCCCTGTGCCACCATCTTGCCTGATGAGCTGATTTCAGCAAATGGTGCAGATGGTAAAAGGCTTCCCCTCCCTCCCTCCCTCCCTCCCTCCCCTGCTTTCCCAAAGTACCTGCCTTTTCTGCTCCCTCAGCAGAGGTGAGATGCCCTTCACTTGCTGGATCCTTTCCAACCCTCCTCCTCCCCACCCACCACCCTGATGAGGGATCAGTTCAACCAGTCTGCTCTAGGAGCCCCTGCCTCTTTCTTCCCCTGTAGCCAAAAGCCCCCAAAGTCAGAGGCTGCATCTCAGGCTTTGATTTGTTGCGGAAGTAGCCTCAGAAGCCACAGCACTGGAGCAAGGAAGGTGCAAGGACCCCCAGCCTGTCATGCTGCTTCTTTGGAGAACAATATCTTCTGCCAGGAATTAAGACATGCTGTATATGTGGCTGGGGGGGAGGGGGAGGAGGGAGAGGATACCAGAGATAGCCATGTTTCTCTTCCCTCCATTTTATTCCACACTTCTGCCAGCTGGCTCCCAGCAGGCTGCCCTGATGAAATCAGCCCTTGTAAACATGACAGCAGCACACGGTGTGACTGACAGCAGCCCTCACTGGAGATGCCATGTTGGGGAGCTGGGTGTAGCTGCCTGTGCCCCACAGTCTCCTCTGGTCTCCTGTCAGCAGTGGGGGAGGCTCTGCACACCCAGATGGGCTGCAGTCAGCAAACCTCCCTCTCAAGGCAAAATGTTGAGGGCGGAGGGACGGAGACCCAGGCCTGGCAAAAGGGCTGCAGTAGAATGGAAACTGTAGCTTAACCAAACGCAGACAAATGAAGGGACATGCTTGGCTGGTAAAGAAAGCCTCCCAAAATAGAGGACTGCATTGACATAGTGGAGAAGATAATTAAGTCTGGATCTTAAGAGGCATTTTAATTCCCTAGAGAGATACCCTCTGAGAAGAGCGTCCTTGACTGCACATGCCCCCTTTGCCAACCTAGTTCATCTCTCTGCCAACTCCCATCAGATTGCAATGGATTCTCCCCTCCGCCAGACAGCCCCCCAGAAACCTCTCTGAAGAAAGAAAAGAAGTCGCTTCCCCAGCTCTCAGCACTCAGCCCAAGGACAGTCCTAATACAGCCAGTTAAGAGTTGAGAAATGCAGTAAAGAAACTGAATGCAGAAAGGGAATTCCCAGCATTCCATCTTCTTCACCAGGAACCTTCCCAGCTCAGCTGCCCTCCCAAAGGCCTCCTTTGCCTAACCACAGACCTCACCCAGGTACCTGGCCAGGATCTGCTGAGCTTCCCTAGACTAACCAGACCATCTAGGATTTTCCACCTTGTACCCCTTATCTTTTGTAAAAACACTTTTCCATTGTTTAGGGTGCATCTTTGTAGTAAAGTAGGAGCCTAACAATTGTTTATTTATTCATTATTTTTATTCCATCTTTATTACTTTGTAAGTAATTCAAGGAAGTGAACATTCCTAATACTCTTACCACCTCCTATGTTCCTCACAACAGCAACCCTGAGCAGTTTGTTGGGCTGAGAGAGTGACTGACTCAAAATCAGCCAGCCGGCTCCCAGTTTCCTGTCTTCTAGGCCAGCACCATAACCACTACACTAAATTGGACATATACGTTTTAAACAAGCAAAGCATTCTTACAGAAGCAAAACAGCAAATCAAACCAATTCTACTGACTCCACTATTATTTCCCACCAATTCTATCTGTTCTATCATTATTATTATGTCCCTTCATTAAAATAGGGAAGAAAATGGTAAATGAGCACCTGTCCATCCTAGTTGAGTTCAAATCACCAGGACCAGATAGGTTACACCCCAAGGTTCTGAAGGAAATGGCAGACATGATCTCAGAATCACTGAACTATATCTTTCAAAGATCCTGGAGCACTGAGGAACTACCAGAGGACTGGAAAAGTGCTGATGTAGTTCCCATCTTCAAAAGGGGGGGGGGGGGGAGATCCAGGAAACTACAGATCTATCAGCCTGACCTTAATACCTGGGAAGATTCTGGAAAAAATAAGCAACGAATCAGCAAACACCTGGAACACGGGTGTCAAACTCACGGCCCCATGTTGTCATCAGGTGATGTTTCATGATGTTTCATGCCATAAATATGACATGTTCCCTTTTCAAACAATTAATGACATATAGATAAATAAATGAGTAAAATTTTTGTCTTACAAATTTATTTATAAGGTATAATTATGCAGGTTTTTCATTTATTGTTGTGTTTTCTCTCTCTTCCTCTTAGTGACTTTTTCTGAAATACCTGTTGGGGAGACATGACTTCTTCTAAGGCAGGCCTCCCTTCCCTGAGCTATTTCTTTATTAAAAGTAATGAGTAACAAGTGCTACCTTTCCATTTGTGTGAAGGTTAAAGGTTTCTGCATTTTTTCCATTTCTAGAAGTGTTTGAAACCATCACAGAGATTCAGAAAATGACTAGCCAACCTTGTCCAACAACAAATGGGCGGGTAAAAGTGGCAACACTACAATAGAAGAGGTGGCAGTATGAGTTTCTCCTAAAATCCACCACCATTTCTATGGTTTTGAGCGTGTTTAGTTCAAGATTGTTCTGGTTGCACCACAAGGCTAGTTGTTCAACCTCCCGTCTGTATGCGGATTCATCGTTGTCTTGAATGAGATCGATCACTGTTATGTCATCTGCGGACTTCAGTAGTTTAACAGATGGATCATTAGAGATGCAGTCATTGGTATACAGAGAGAAGTGGAGAGAGCATACAGCCTTGGGGGGGGGCTGTGCTAATTGTACAGGTATCTGATGCAATCCTGCTTAGCTTCACCTGCTGCTTCCTGTTTGTTAGGAAGCTTATGATCCACTTGCAAATGTGTTCAGATACCTGCAGCTGGGTTAGCTTAATTAGAACTGTGTCTGGAATGATGGTATTGAATGCTGAACTAAAGTCTACAAAGAGGACCCTTGCATAGGTCTTTGGAGATTCAAGATGTTGTAGGATGTAGTGCAGAGCCATATTAACAGCATCATCTGTTGATCTATTTGCTCAGTATGCAAATTGCAAGGGGTCTAACAGAAGATCCATGATGGTTTTCAAGTGGGACAGCATTAGCCTTTCAAAGGTTTTCATGACTACAGATGTTAGAGCAACTGGTCTGTAGTCATTCAGTTCCTTGATGGTGGGCTTCTTCGGCACTGGGATGATAGTAGAGCATTTGAAGCAAGAAGGAACATAGCACATCTCTAGTGATTTATTGAAGATTCGGGTGAAGATGGGGGCCAATTGGTCAGCACAGACTTTTGAGCAAGAAGGAGTTATCTTGTCTGGGCCTGGAGCTTTTCATGGCTTTTGTCTGTGAAATAGGTCTTGCACTTCCTTTTCCATGATCACTAGGAGCTGTGAACTCAATGGGATAGGGTCTTAGGAGGCTTGGCTGTGGTTGGTGTGTCTGAGATGGGGGTTTTGGAGGTAGGTGGCTGTAGTTTCCTTTCAAACCTGCAGTAAAACACGTTCAGGTCATCTGCCAGTTGCTGATTTCCTTCAGCCTGGGAAGGAGGTTCACCATAGCTGGTGATATTTTTAAGAATTTTCCACATGTTTGCTGGTTCATTTATTGAGAACTGATTCTTTAGCTTTTCAGAGTAGCTTTTTTTTTGCTGTTCTGATCTCCCTTGTTAATACATTTGTGGCCTGATTGTACAGCATGTTATCACCTTTTTTGTAGGCTTCCTCTTTGGAATGACGTAGCTGCTTAAGTTTAGCTGTGAACCAAGGTTTGTTGTTACTGTATATTCGCAAGTTCCTGGGGGGTATGCATAGGTCTTCATAGAAGCTGACATATGATGTTACAATCACTGTGAGTTCATCCAAGTCTGCAGAGGTACTTTCAAAAACATTCCAATCAGTGCAGTCAAGGTAGGCCTGTAGCTTTAACTTTGCCTCCTCCATCCAGGTCGTCACTGATTTAATTGTTGGTTTTGTAGTTTTAAGTGTTTGCCTGTAAGCAGGTACAAGGTGAATCATGCAATGATCAGAGTGTCCCACAGCTGCTCATGGTAAGGACCGATCAACATCTTTTAGTTTTGTGTAGCAGTGGTCTTAATTATTCTTGCCTCTAGTGGGACAATTGATATGCTGAAAGTATTTGGGTAGCTCTTTCCTTAAGTTCGCCTTGTTTAGATCTCCCAAAATAATAATAATGATAATGATAATGATAATGATAATGATAATGATAATGATAATGATAATGATAATGATAATGATAATAATAATAATAATAATAATAATAATAATAATAATAATAATAATTTTATTTCTATACCGCCCCTCTCCCGAAGGACTTGGGGCGGTGCACAGCCTAATTAAAAGTACAAGACAAACAACAATTTAAAAATTAAAAATATTAAATAATTTGGCTCAATATAAAACCCCAAATTTAAAAATCCCCGATTAAAATCAGTGTAAAAATCTTCACATCGATAGCCCGGCCTGGCGGAACAAAAAGGTTTTGAGGGCACAGCGGAATACACAGATGTCAGTGATCTTATGTAATTCTGGGGGCAGTTCATTCCAGAGAGTAGGAGCTCCTACAGAGCCAGTGAATCAGAGTATTTGGCTTCAATCTCCGTAATTTGGTCGCTAGAATTCGTAATGCCTTGTTTACACAGGCTTGTGATGGGACATAAACAACAATTAGAAGAAATTAGGAAAATTCACAAGGCGAATAGTATGGTTTGCAGTTGATAATTAATGTCTCTAGATTTTTGTCACAGAATTTATATATTATAGTTATATCCTGAGACCAGCTGTTGTTGTTTAAAGGCAAAAGTCTCCAAAATTTAAAAATGGTAATGGAGTATATCATTGGTGTGTACTACCCTTGCTGGTTCAAGATCAGAGTAAAACATCCCTGGATTGAAGGCTAGTGTCATGTTTTGTTCCAGCTGCAGCAAGTCAGACTGCCAAAAAAGGCGGTAGTAGATGCTGTTTTGCCAACATTCTGCACTCAGCATGGTACATTTTCAGTAAAATGATAATCCAGACACACTTGTGTTCAGATGACATTCAAGAGAGGAGAGCTGGTGTGCAACAGATCATTGACTTGAGGTATGTAGACAATGACGTGCTGGGAGATTTTTCTCTATGTGCAAGACAAACGCCTTTAATCAATGTCAGAGCATCCATTCTGTAATGGATTGATTGGTCTGAAGGTGTAAATGAGCCACCTTTGATGTGCAAACTGACTACAGTGAAAATAAAAAAGTTAATTGACAAACTAATGCAAGTACCACAGTGGCCCTGTCGTGCCCAATCAATAGAGAGATGTATGAAACAGGTCACAGAGGCAGCAAGCAGAGTGTAGACACAGGAGAAACGTGAGGGTTATATCAAGGGCCAAGAAGCAAGCCGGCAGCTGATGTCAAAGAACAAATCAAAAGGCTTGATGAAACTCAAACATTTTCATAACTCAGATGATTGCTTTCTGATGTTACTTTAAGATGGTAAGATTGCATGGATTATTTTTTGCTTAGCTAGATAACATTCATGCATATAAAGCATTAATTTTTGTAGCACAAGGTGTAATTTTGAGAAAATAAAGTTAACAGTATTTGGGTACATTTGCCTGCACAGACATCACATTTGAAGAAAGTATCAGGCAAAGGCAGTTTTTGGGATCCCTTGATTTGAGTTTAATTTGAATACTGAATAGCAAAAGGATTCCGTAGTCTAAGTGGTCCTTTTAGAAAGGATTCTAGGATTCTGTGGGCATGCAGGCAGCTCCCATCTCCAATTCTTGGCTAGCAGTCCAGATGACCTGGGGAATGCTCCCTCAGCCAAGCAGACCAGACAAGGCCAAGCAGGGAAGCCAACCTGAGAAACCTTTGCAGGCAGCTGGTGCGGGTGGGGTGGGCTGGCTGTGGCAGGTCTGTGTCTTCAGGATGCTCCAGTTCAGCTTAGGCCAGCCGTGTCTTGGCCAAAGGCAGTCTGCAGTCAAAGACCAGCTTTCTGGCAACAAGCAGGATAGACTGCTGCAGCAGGACCCCTTGAAGACAGTTCAGAAAACTGTCTGAAAACGCACCCTTTGTGGAGGAAGGCTTTCTCATCTTGACGTATCATCATCTCGAAATGGCCAGTCTTTGGGGTCTCCAAATCTGGGGAAACTGGAAGGGGGCATTCGAAATCCCATTTGCCCTTCCCAGCATGAACACTCCTACCCCACCCCCCGCAGAAGGTGCTCCATCAGCTCACATTTGCTGCCTCCACCGTTTCGCGGTCCTGGGCCGGGTGGGGGTGGGGCAGCAGGGAAGGAGGCCGCGGCTTTGCTGCCATGCACCCGCGCGGATCGGCCTCGTCCATTGTTCCGCGGGTCCCTTTCAATAATGCAAATCCGCAGAGAGTAATTCAATTAAGGGGCTGACTGGACGGCGGGCGGGCGAGCGCGCAGGAGGGAGAGCCGGTCGCAGGCGGAGATGCTTCCAAATGAGCTCCCTTTAATAAGCGGGGGCTGGGCGCAAAATTAAGCTGTCAAGGAGACCTGGCGGGGAGAAGCCCCTTTCACGCCTTCCAGGCCGTCAGCCAGGCGGATCAGCTTCGGAGGAAATCGCGCCGCCTCCCCGCTGGGACCGCCGGAGTGGGGTCCCGAGAGCCGCTCTGTCCCGCCCCTCCCGCCTTTTAGGTGGCGTCCCCATCTCGCTGGCCTTCTGAGCGTGTGCAGAGGGCTAGCCTGCCAGCCTCGGGGATGGGTTGCTTTTCCCGCGGCTGATCTAGACGGCTTTCTCGGGAGGGGCCGGCAGGGATGCGGCGGCTCAGTGGCGTTGAAAGGACGGCGCTGGACCTACCGAGTGCCTTCTCGGAGAGCTGAAGCCGATCTTGGACCGGCGGGAAACGGCCTTCCACCTTTTTAGCCGTGAAACCGGGCTGGGGGCCGTCGAAACGAGGCCAGAGAACTTTTCTTGCCATAAAATCTCTCAGTCAGTCAGTCAGTCAGTCGAAAGAAGGTCGGCCGGCCAAGGGCAAAACCGAGCAAGCCTGGGCTCCTTGTTGCGCTTAAGACCCCGCCTTCGAACGCCCCTCCTGGGGCCCCTTCCTCTGTCTGTGGTGGAAGGAGCAAGGGGGCTCCAGTGCCCTGGGAGGCTCTTCCATGCCCCAGCTTTTTAGGGGAGTCCCCTTCGGCTCTTTCCTTCCTGGGCCAATCAGTGTGTGCCCAGGGAACACAGAGCGCGAATCTCAGGGGCAACATCGCCTTCAGGGCAGCAGGTCAGGCCTTAAGCATTGTCAATGCTGGGAATGAATCAAAGCAGCAACCCCAAGGTGTGTTATGCAAAACCATAGCTGGCAGAAGCAGCAGACAACCTTCCAGCCTGTCTGGAGCCCATCTTTGGTACCAGGGATCCTTTCTGTGCCCAAGCAGATAGGCTGATGCTCTGCCCATCCCCAAGCCCTCCTCAGGCCAGAAACAGTGCCCTGGCCCAGGGCCTTTCCCTCTGGGTAGGATGCATGGGACTCCCCCAGCCAGTCTGGGCCAAGGCACTGCCTTGTCTGTCTGCAAGGCTCTTGCCCCCTGCCAGCCAAGATCCTCCTGGGCCACTCTGGGCCAGAGAGTTCAGACAGAAGCCTTTCAGGAGCCTCAATTGCATTGGCTGGAGCGGGGTACTGGAGGAGGCAGTGGGGGTGGGGTTCCCTCAGAGCACCAGGTCAAGAGGAAACTTCGTTGCAGAGATGGTTCTGGTCTGCTTGTAACAACCCCCCCAAAACACACCCACCCATTATAGACTGTTTAGTGCAGATGGTGTTTCTGCAGTTCCAGGCATTTGGAGGAGCTGTCTCCACCCTTAGCCACACCAGGGTCCTTCACTCTTTTCTGGTGTGTAGAGGGACCCTGCAAGGATTGGATTCTTAACATCCAGGACATCTGCATCTAGGCAGCGGCCTGCTTGCTCCCCCCACCCCCACATCTGAGGCTGAACCATCTCTGGCTTTGTGCTCACATGTGGCCCAATTGTCTTCTGGAACATTTGCCCATGGCATGGGCATCATCCTGACCATGATGGCTTGGGTTGAGAGACAGCCATGCCCATGGTTTTGGCCAGTCAGAGAGTGACAGCCCCCTGGGATGTTTGCATGGCCCCTTGAACTCTGAAATGGACCATAGGGGCCAGCAGGGAGCAGAGACCAAATGGTCCAGCAGCCCCTCCCTCAGGTTTGGCCTTTCCCAAGGTCAGGGGCCCATCCATCAGTGGGCAGGCCAGGCAGGGCCAGTTTGTCTGATCTGCCTGCTTGGCTTTGAAATGGGACACGGCTGCTCCTCCGCCTCACCCTTCCGTCCGTTTGGCCTCCTGGACCATCTGGGAGGCAGGCAGCATTTGTTCTGGTCCAGATGTCAGAAAAGCCACCGCTGGGCTGGGCAGCTGACATGGCAGCCCAAGGATTGTGTCTCAGGATTTCAATCAATCAATCAACCAATCAATCAGAATAGAGCTGAAAGGGACCTTGGAGGTCTTCTAGTCCAACCTCCTCCTCAAGCAGAAGACCCTATACCATTCCAGGCAAGTGGCTGTCCAGTCTCTTCTTAAAAACCTCCAGTGATGGAGTACCCACAACTTCTGAAGGCAAGCTGTTCCACTGATTCATTGTCCACACTGTTAGGAAGTTTCTCCTCAATTCCAGGTTGCTTCTCTCCTTGATTTGTTTCTATCCATTGTTTTTTGTCCTGCCCTCTGGGGCTTTGGAAAATAAGTTGACCCCTCCTCTTTGTGGCAGCCCCACAAATACTGGAAGAGTGCTATCATGTCACCTCTGGTCCTTTTCTCTAGACTGGCCATACCCAATTCCTGCAACAGTTCTTCACATGTTTGTCTCCAGACCCTTAATCATCTTAGTGGCTCTTCTATGCCTTTTTCCAAAGTCTCAACATCTTTTTTTACATGATGATCAAAGTTGGATGCTGGATTCAAGATGTGGTCTTATTAAGGATCTATAAAGTAGTTCTATCAGTAACAGCAATAGCACTTGTATCCTGCTTCATACCCCTCTCTAAGCAGTTTACATATTGCCCCCAACAATCTGGGTCTTCATTTTACCCAACTCAGAAGGATGGAAGGATGAGTCAACCTTGAGCCGGTAAAAATTGAGTTTCAGAACTTCTGGCAGCCAGCAGTCTGCAGAAGTAACCAGCAGTTACTGCATTCTAATCACTGTGCCACCACAGCCTCATGTGATTTTGATTCTATGACTGTTTATACAACCAAGGATTGCATTAGCTTTTTTGGCACACTGCTGGCTCAAGTTTAAGTGATCATCCACTAGGACTCCAAGGGTCCCTCTCACATTTTGAGCCAGATTTCACCTAATCTGTACTTCTACCTTTGGTTTTTCCCACCCAGGTGTAAAACCTTGGTTTTCTCCACATTAAATTTCATTTTGTTGGATAGAGCCCATTGTTCAAGTCTGTCAAGATCTTTTTGGATCCTGAGCTTGTCTTCTGGGGTGTTGGCCATTCCTTCCAGCTTGGTGTCATCTGCAAATTGGTGAGTTTCCCTTCTATTTCCTCATCTAAGTCATTCTTGAAGATATTAAAGAGTTCTGGGCCTAAGACAGAACTTGTGGTACCCCACTGCTTACTTTCTTCCATGTAGATGTAGTACCATTAAGGACTACTCATTGAGGACGGTTTGTCAGCCAGTTACAAATCCATCTGGTGGTGAAGCTGTCTAGCCCACATTTTTCTAGTTTACCAAGAAGTAGGCTGTAATCTACTTTGTTGAATGTCTTGCTGAAGTTTAAGTATACTATGTCCACAGAATTTTGCTGAGCTACTAATTTAGTCACTTTGTCAAAGAATGAAATAAGATTGGTTTGGCATGGTCTGTTTTTAACAAATCTGTGCTGGGTACTAGTTATAACTTTATTTGCTTCTAGTTGTTCACACATTTGTTTTTTGATTATTTTTTCCAGTATCTTCCCAGGTGTTAGGCTGATTGGTCTGTCTTTCCTGGATCTGTTTTCGCCCCTTTTTTGAAGATGGGAACCACATCAGCTCTTTTCTAATTCTCTGTAGTTCCTCGGTGCTCCAGCATTTTTGAAAGATATGATAGTGGTTCTGAGATGACATCTGCCAACTCCTTTAGAACTCTGGAATGTACCATTTTTTTTGCTTATTTTAACTTTTATTTCTAGTCTGTCTTTTACAGTTATGTTTCTGGATTATAGTTTCTTTTTCCGTGAAGACCAATGCAAAGAATTAGTTAAGCAGCTCTGCTTTCTCTCTGCTGCCTGTTATTTCCTTGCCATCTTCTCTCTTTAGGGGACTGACTGTTTCCTTGACTTTTTTGTTGTTATTTATTGAAAGAAACTTTTATTATTATTTTTGACTTTTGTTGCAGGTCTTTGTTCATTCTGAGCCTTTGCTTTCCTGACTTGGTCTTGCAGATTCTGGCTGTTTGCTGATATTCAGCCTTAGTTATGTGTCCCTCTTTCCATTTTTTGTACTTGTCCTTTTTGTCCTTTATCAAGGAGATCTTTGTGCAGCCATTCTGGTTTCTTTTTGGATATTTTTTTTCCAGTGGTGTTGTGTTGGACTGTGTCAGAGAAGGCAGGGTCTATGACCGTGTTGTCCTTGATTCTACCTCCAAAGAAAAGGTTGCCCCTTCCAAAGCAAACAGAGGCTTGGCTGCAGCCCCCTAGGTGCCTTTATTCCTGGAAAAAGCAACCACAATTCTTGTACAGCTGCTCCAGTAGTGCCAGGTCAGTTTGGGCACTTTCCTGGGCCTCAGAAGACTCAGCAGCATTGCCAGAGGCCCCAAATGCACTGTTGGCACTCTGTGGCCAGAGGCCGGATGGGTCAGATTTTGGGATAGCTTGGGGAAAAATTGAGGCTTCACTGCTATGTGGTGCCACCTGCATGGAGTCCTGGGCTGGAGAGCAAAGTGGGCATGAACTTGGAGACTGGCCAGAGGCCACAGGACAGAAACAGAGGCTGCAGCACAGATCTCTGCAAGGGCTGGAGTAGGATGGTGGATCCTGAGGGCAAAGGCGCATAGCTGGCCAGAGGGAACCAAGGGAGGACCCCCTGCACAGAAGGAAAATAGGCTGCTGCTTCCTGCAGGGGGAGGGGGCAGGGAGGCAGCCCCTCTTTACCCCCCTTCCATCATGCCCTCTTGCTGCTCTCCTCCACATGCGGCTTCAATTAAAGTGGTTGCAGGACCTCCATCTCACCCCTTCGCCTGGGCAAGGAAATAAGGAAACGGTTTGTCTGAGCTGCTGACAGCCGTGCGCCACACGCGGGAGATGGATGGCCTGGGCGATTAAAGGCTTGCAGGCGCTCACCTGAGGAGGGGGAAGGCATCTCGTTGCACCAAGGATGACAAATTGGGGGCACTTCAGGGGCAAGCATGCACTAAGGGGGCCTGAAGGAGAAAGAGGACAGAGCCCCAGGCCCCTTGCACCTCCCAGGGCAGAGGGATGTGATCCTGGGGAAGAGCTGTGACAAAGACAGCAGCAAGGCCTCCACCCCTCTCCTGGCCAACAGGAGTCCTTCCCCAGACCCCAGAAGGTGGATCTTCCAGATCAGGATTGGGTCTTGCAGTGCCCCATGGCAGACACATGGCGGACTCAAGGTTTGGCTCTCTTCAGCCATTGCTGCTCCAGACAGGACCTCACGTGTGCCAGGTCCAGGTTGTGGGAGCAAAGGAAACCCAGCCCATGGTCCCCTGAGTAAGGATGGGCAGCTGAGCTTGTGAAGGTGCCGTGGGGGCAGCTGAGTGCCCCAAAGCAGCCACAGAGATGTTGTGCCACTTCACCACACCGTAGGCCCTCCTTGTGAGCTCAATTTTCTTAATTGGAGTATTGTTTTAGAGTAATGCATGCCAGCTATGGACTCGTGCCATAAAGGATGCTAAGAATGTGTGGTGGATGCTGAGGATACTGCCCTTGCTGCTCCTGCCACCAGTTCCCATTCTTGGCCCTGCCATCTCTCTGACTCACTAGCACACCCAGCATATCCATAAGAGAGGGCAGTGGAAAACCCCCTTGGCCTTGCCAAGAACACGCCTGAGCCCCCAGGAAGAAGAACAACACACAGTGCCAGGGCTCTGAGCCCTTCCCAGGCAGGGGCTGCACAGCAGTGAGGCATGCCAAGGCAAGGAACTGCTCTTCCCACAGGACTCCACACATCAGAGGAAATGCGGTGGTGGGCTCTCTGCCTCCTAGACTGGGTGGGACTGGACGAGAAGGCCTTTCCTGGAGAGAGGGAGCCAGATGCAGCGTACAGCAAAGGGTCTTCAGACTTTGTCCGAGTGTGTGTGTGTGTCTGTATGTGCAAAGCTCAGACTCTTGAGCCTCTTGGCTGGAGAACTGGTTGGAGGAGGCTCCTGGAGGCTAATTGTAGGCTTTCCTCGTCTTTCTTCTTAGCCCAAAACAGAAATGGTGGGAGTGAGCATTTTGGCCAGAAGGGGAGCCAGGCCAGGAAGTCACATCCCAGATCAGACACCCCTGAAATCACCTTGCGAGGTCCACTTTTGTACCAATCAGTTGCAGTGTGGACCCAAAGCAGTGTCCGCTGTTACTTGCTTGACCTCCTGAGCTGCTGCCAACATAAAGCAGCCATCTGGCTCAGCCTGGCAGCAGGTCAGAGAGCCATGGTGGCCAAGGTCTGTCTAGAAACCAGTGATTGTGGGTTCCATCCTCCTTAGGAGACTGGGGGACTTTGAGCCAGTATCATTGTGGTGGGGGAAAAGGAAGAGGCAGGAGTGTGAAGCATCTACATCCCCTTGAGTTGATTAGCAGGAAAGGCAAGGTAAAAATCAAATCCATTTGCTACCATTTACTTTGAAATAAATGCACAAAATGTCCTTCTCCTTGGTGCCACTCTTCTGCCCTTTTCAGCTTGGGGGGAGGTTCCCCAAGCAGGCTCCCAAGAGATAGTTCTGCCCTCCCAAGTTCTAGATTCTGCCACACGGGAGCGGCTCCAAAATCAGGAGCCACTTCAGGTGTGTGAGTTGGCAGCTTTGCACCACCAGCCTTAACACAGGACTGCACTGGGTTGCCATGGGCTGCCCTGCAACTCCTCCTCCTTCTGTGGAGCCTGGAGGGGGGGAGCTTGCTGCAGGGCATTGCCATTGATGGTGCCCCCCTCCCCCCTCCATGGCCACTGCTCCAGATCCAGCCAGACTCATTTATCTCTGCCTCTTTTCCCAGGGGCAGCAGGAGTTAATAACAATAAATGCAGACCCCTCTTACTCACTGCAGATTTACTGTTATTTAATTGTGACCTTTCTTGAGGAGCCAAGGCCGGAAGGCCCTGCTGGGGTTAAGTGTCAGGTGGCAAAAGTCAACATCTCTTTTCATCTTTCAAGTCCCCTGGGACCTGTGTGTGTGTGTGTGTGTGTGTGTGTGTGTGTGTGTGTGTGTGTGTGAGAGAGAGAGAGAGAGAGAGAGAGAGAGAGAGAGAGAGAGAGAGAGAGAGAGAGGAGCGAGAGCGTGTGCCTGCATATGTCTCTGTCTGCAAGTGAGCTGGAATGAGGGACAGCATCTGTCTATCCGTGCTTTTATTCCCGCAGAGCCGGAATAAAAAGTTGGGGCAGAGCATGAGAGTTTTTGGGTCCAGCTCAGCTCCACTGAGCCAAGCATCACAGGGGCTGGTGCCTCCCCACAGATGCTTTTCTTGACCGCCATGCTGATGCCTTCATGGCCACAGACACCTCTCCAAGGCCAAAGTAGAAGGCCTTGCCATTTGCAAGCTCCTTCAGGCCTCAGGGATGCTACAAGAAATGATGACTTAATAGGTTTCCTAAACATTGTTTAGGATGGGATAAGAATGGGGTAACCTTGCCCAGAGGAGGGGACCCCTGGTAGAAAAGTGCAAGGATGCCAAGCCAAGCCATGCCAGGGGACAGGAGTTGGTTTGATGCTTGCATTCATGCCCCTTTCTTCCTGCAGGGTATTGCCCAGAGGGCACCTGAGGACGCATCCTCACCCAATTGCACAAAATGGCTTGAAAAGATTTTCTTTGCTCAGAACAAGAGAAGAAGATCTGGCCTTTTATTTGGTCTACAAATCTGCCAGTTGTGGGGTTTCCCTTGTAATTTGAAGGCACAATTATGTACTTTAAATGTCATGATCACAGTGTATACATCAGCCCATCAGATACAGGTAAAATTTTCAGAGCAATGGGGAAGAAGGGGACCTCTTGCTCACAGGGCAACCCTGAAAAGAAGGCAGTTTCCCAGCATAGCCCTCTTGCTCGGTTTCATGACAACTTGAGAATGGAGCCTCCCTCGAGCCCCAGGCCTCCTGCCTGCTGCTCATTGGCAGATCTGGGTGCTGCCACTGAACTCTTGAAATTGAGAGGAGAGCCCAGCAACTCCTTTGCAAACTTCTCCTGAGGATCCCTGCAGCTACCCAGCAAAGCCAAGATTGGTGCCTTTTGCCTCCTGCAGATTACATTTTGTGCTGTGATGTATTTTATTCAACACTGCCCCCTCCCTCAGGAACATCCGCCACCTTCCAGTATGTGATCCTTGTGAGAACGGGCCTTGTCGCCTATCATAAATGGGACCCAAATTCACCCTGCCTGTCCTTGCCTAGCTCTCTTCAAGGAGGCCTGCATTGCAGGGCAGGTAGTAAACAAGCAGCTTTTCCAGAAGTCTCGCAGGAGAAACACGGAGCTCTGAATGCAGTGTATTGATCAGCCTGTGCAGCGGGTCAGTGATACCATTAACCCCGAAGAGGCTGCTGAGCTGCAACACCAAGAGGTTAATTAAAAATAAAAGTTCAACTAAATACTCTGGCCCACTGGCCCTGTAGCAGCCTGGGTGTGGGATGGGGGGAGATGGCAGTAGACCCAGGAGTTGTCGATCAAGTCCATTCTCCACATTTCACTCCTGTCTTCCCATCCCCTCGTGGCTCAGATGGGGGGAACAGCTCAGCAAAGCTCCTTCACCATGTGCAACAGGCACCTGTTCCAGGGAGGGAAAACACTCTGCACATGGGCAGAGTTGCTCTATTTCTTCTTTGTCCCTGGTTCCAAAGCCAACGTGCTCTTTGGCTTCAGACTGAACCCTGCTTCCCTGCAAGAGAACCTTCTGGTTTGGCTTCTCCTTTGGGACATGGACTCAGCCCAGAAGGTCCTCTGGTGGCCGGTGGTGCTTCACCTGCAGGAACTCAACCAACCCCCATGTGCTCAAGGCCCTGGTTTGAGAAAGGGCAGGTGGGCAGAAGAGGCTCTGGAAATGCTGAGTTCTGAAGGTGACCTTGCCCCCCCCCCCCCCGTCCCCAATTCTCTCTTCGCAGGGAAGAGAGGAGCTCCAGTGGATGCTGCTGGGGGTGAAAGAGGTCCCTTTCCCCTGCCTCTCGCCCCCCCCCACGCCCCCTAGGAGGAGCTGTGGGAGCCCAACCAGAGCAGACAGGCCATCCTGTGTGGAGGTGGGGAGCCTCTTCATGGGCTCTCCTCAGAGCTGCTCAGGCGCTCCCTAAAGCAATTTCCTCCTTATTGAAATGTTCCTTCCAGGCCTGGGGCTAATTGCAACCTTCCCAAGGCAGGAGGCAGCAGGGCTGAATTATTCATGTTCTCCTGTCAATCAAGGAGGGAAGAGGGAGGGCAGGTGTGGATCTTCACTTGCGGTGGCCAATGTGACTGTTGGGGGGAGGGGTTGCAAGACCCCGCAATCCCCCTGGAGGGCCATGCCTCGCTTGCGGTGAGGGGACGGTTCTGGGGACTCCCACTGCCAAGCCGGATCCCGCCAAGACTTTCAGGTCCATCAAAGGGCAGCCGCCCACTGCCAAAGCGTCGGGGTTGCAGTGACTCCCTGGGAGAGAAAGTGTCTTCGGAGGGTGGGCAGGGTTGCCCCCTGTCCTCGCCTGGTTTACTGTGGGCACGGGGATTCTGGATGCCCGGAGCAGGGGCCGCTCAGCCTGACTGAACGGCCCTTCAACAGACGGAGAGTCTCCTCCACCGCGAAACTTCGTCCTGCGAGTAGCGGCCTTGGTTCTGGCTTTCTCTTGCCCTTCCTTGTACCTCTAGGGCAGAATCGGCTCCACCAGGACGGGCTCCACGGCGGTCGCCTCCAGCGCGGAGGCGAGGGCGGGAGTGGAATCCGCTAGGATGCCAAGGAAGGGTGGGCTGCCCCCGACCGGAGCTACCCACTGCCTCTTCCTCTGGACCTGATCGACCAAGGAAGCGCTGACTCTGCGGGCACCGGGCTAGCTCCTGGGGGGAAATGGCGGCTCTCCTCCCGCTGCCCAGAAAGAGCCCCTCCTCCCGACACCCGCTTTCTGCGCCCGCTTGACGCCTCGACTCTTCTCTGTTGCAAAGATGCTAATGCCTGAACTGGGGGTTCAGAAAGGGTGCGATTGAGGAAATGTCGGGGGGATGCTGCGCCCTCCCCCCCCAGTGAGCCCCAGCTCAGACTTTTCTGGCTGGGGAGGGAGAACGGTAGCCAAGGGGGTCGGCAAAAACGACATTGGCAACAGCGATGGCCCCTGCGGAGTTCCCCTCAGGACTTCTTTGAAACGTTGGCTGAGCTACCAGCTGAGCAGAAAGGGGTGCAGGGCGAGCCTGGATTGTGGCTTCCTTTTAACTTCTTTGCTAGGGAAATGCGAAGGCTTGAAGGGGATCTTCAGTGAAGCTTCAGTTTAATCACACAGTCCAGGGAGAATCTGCTTGAAGCATCACATCAAATCAGCTAGATCTTCTGGAACTCTTTGGAGAGTCAGTGGCTTTTCTGCTGATGATGAAACAGACGACTTTCAGATGAAACACTTGGCCAGACTGTTCCTGGAATGGTGTGTCTCTCTTCACTCACAGAACCCATTGGATTCATGCTAAAGGAATTGGTTTCCTCAACCGTGAAACTTTGGTTAAGGGCATGAATAGCTTTCTCCACTACGGATGCAGGCCACTGACTGCTGTGAAAGGGCAGAAAAGCACAAAGTTGCCCTCTACCCACTTTCAACCCCCTCCACCCCACCTTTTCTGCCATGTGTAAAAGGAGCTTTTCTGATGTGTCGGTTGAAAGAACAAACTAAGCCAAAGGTGCCCACAGACACTGGGAGTTGTGAAGTGCAAACATTTCACACTATAAATTGTTACATGCAATAAAAAAAAACAATGAATAAACAAGTTAGTGGATACATCTAGTGTACCTGCCATTTTTGCAGTATTTATTTATTTATTTTTACATGTATTTATATGGTAAATTCAGTAGGTCTGAATGGCCCTGTTCAAGACTCCCACCCTCCCACCCACTACCCCCGACTGAGCAAGGGTTGAGGTTCTCAAGCAAGGAAGGCAGGCACCAAATGGCTGAATTCCTGAAGTAAACTTTGCTGACCAAGAGAAACTCACAAAAGCAGGAAAGATCCCTGTCTTGCCAGCACGGAAAAAAGCAGGGGGAAGCTGACACTACACCCCCCCAGGTGAGATTCCCCACCACCCACCCCCTTTGTGCTCTGGCTTGCTGGACAGCATCCTATGCCCAATGCAGTCTGGCTGGCTGGCAGCCATGTGGCCGGCCTCTTGGACCAGCAGCCCGGCCTCCTCCTCCTCCTCCTGCAGACAATTGTGTTTCCTGGGGACGCATCCATGAGACCCTGGCTCCTTTCAATACCCCTCCCCCTCGCTTTCTCTGCTTCTCCTGCAGGCTCCTGGCCAGGGACGCACAGCAGGGCTGGGTTAGCAGGTCCAGTTGCCAAGTCCTCGGACACGGGACTGGCCCGAGCTGCTTCCTGATCCTGCCCACGGTCCTCCTGGGTGGCGCAGATCATGGAGAAACGAAGCACCGGGAGCCAGAAGAGACGGCGCCGGCATCTGTGAGCCGCATCCTCCCGGAAGCGTGCAGAAAGCCCAGCACTGGGCTCTTCCTGTCCTAGCAGCTCCAAGCTCCCTATGGAGGGCTAAGGAAGTGGGGAAGCTGCAAGACTAGACGGGTGGAATGAGTCAGGCTTCTTCCCGCAGCCCATCCCCACCCCCAAGTAATGCGGATGGCAGCACGTAGATGAAGCTTCAAAGCTGCTCTCCAAAATGGTCTCCAAAAATGAACTCCTCTCTTGGAGCTGCTGCAGGAGCCGCTGCTTTGCCCCAAGTACCGTACTGCTTGTGCACGGGGCTGTGGTAGCCTCCCTGGGTGGGCTGAGAGCTGGTGGTCAGTGCCTAGTTAGTAGCAAAAAATGTGCGAGGCTTCTCCCATCCTCAGGCTCCTGTTTGTGCTTGGCTGTTCACCCGAAGTGACATGTCCTGGACTGAGCCATGCCCCCACCCCCCACAGCTCGGGATGGCTGGGTTGGCTCAGGCTGCTCCCGCACAGTCAATTGACGGCTGCCAGTCGGGCAACATTCTGACAGAATTACCATTAGATTTTCTCATTAGCTTAGTGAGTTCGTTATGGAGAGTCTCTATCCCGGTTCTGCTCTGACAGCTCCTTCCCCCTGACAGCCATGTGGCGGTTGCCTCTGCCAGGGAGGTGAGGGGAAGTACCAGAGGGAGCTGGGTCGGGCTCAGCTGCCTTTCTACGGGATGAAGTCCAGAGCTCACCCGTTCTCCTCGACTCCTGAGCAGGAGGAAGCAGCGTCTGCGCCTGGTCTCAAAGGCCGGGCCTCTTTCTTCTTCAGTCAGGCCACCTTATCTCAGCCCTGCCTGGCTAGAGATCTCCCCTCCCCCCACATACCCTCAGCTCAGCGGCTCTGGGCAGGTGAGTATCAGGTGGCCCTTTCTGCTAGGTGATTGTGTGTGTATGTGGGGGGGGGGTGTCAGCTAGCTTGGGAAGAAGGCAGGTCAACTCCTTGGAGGATCTGCGAAGGCAATGCAGGGATCCCACCCTTCCGTCCTGCTTGTTCGATGGTGTCTGAAGATGCCCACTTGTTGGCACTAAAGACTAGAAGGCAAGGTCTCGCTTCTCAGAGTCTGATGCCAAGGGGTCATCTTCCACACATGGTTTGAGGCTAATCAATCTGGAGATTCGAACCTGGTCGGGCCCCAACAGCTCTCTGGGACTTCTGAAAGTGCCAACTCCTGCGGGCAGGAAAAGCCTAGCATCAAAAAGAGCAATCTCCCACCCCCGGCACCAAGTAGCTGACGAGCCATTTTCCCTGCTTCCTTTTTCCCATTCCTGGGACACCTCCACAGTGCAGGGATTTCCCCTTCTAGCCTCCCTTCAAAGAGCACCGACACCGAATGTTCTTGACAAGAGTCCAGCAGTTTTTCAGATCACTGGCACATTTGTAACTCTTCAGGGTTAAGTTAAACGTTCAGCTAGTTAAGTCAATTGCAGAGGAGCAGGCGTGTTCTGTGTGCGGGCGCGTGTGTGGCTTCAGGATTGTCAGTTCCAAAGACAGCACTCCGCAGTCAGCAGCTGCTCCTCGAGGAAAGAGCGGAGCTACAGACAGCAGCCCTACGGTGAAGCCGCCGGCACTTTCGCTACGGGGCCGCCAGCTGCTGATCTTCCACCCCATTTCCTTTGCAGAAGGATCTCCTGCGCGGGGGACGACGGCGGCGCGGAACTCGGAGTGTTCGCGCTGCGCGGAGCCCCGAACGTGGGATCCGACTCCCACCTCCAGCTCCTTCCTCTGGGCTGCAAATCCTCCTTCCCATCTACGCTGGCAACTGCGGACGCAGCTCCGACGGCTTTCCCGCAAGCGAGAGACCGAGAACCGGAGCAGGGAGGGCCGTGTCCGGCGGCAACCCTTTGGCCGCGCCCCGGGAGGCAGCGATGGCGGAGGAGACAGACCGAGCTGGCACTAACCTAGAGAAATCTCTCCGCGTGGGAGTGAAGAGTGGAGACAAGGGCGGGGGGTTGTGAGAAAAGCCGAGCTAAGGGCAGGGCCCGGCTTCTCGGTTCGGATGAGCCCGGAAAGCTGAGGGTTTCCGTAAACCGGGGGTTATTCTTGGCGGGCAGCCGAGCGTCACAGAGGAAGGGCCGACGCGTCAATTACCGCCTGGAGCTGAGACAAAGGTTAGCTAAGGCGAAGTATGCCAGCCCGATTTGCTTCCCGCGCGCCGTGAATGGCTGCAAGAGAGCGAGGGGTGGTGGTGGGGGGGTGTGAGCAAAAGTTCAACCCCCAGCATAATCTCAGGAGACAGAATTGGGTTAGAGGGCCGCTGCCCACCCCAAGAGGTGGGGGGTTCTGCAGTAGCCCTCGGGGAGAACGATGGGCTCGGTCAGCCCTGGCAACTTTGCACTGGGAAACACCAGCGTCCCACGTCCCAGCCCCCTCCCGCCACAGGCTGCTCCGCTGGGGCGAAGAGTGCCGGCTCGGATTACCTTCCTGGAGCCTCTGGGTATTAGCAGCCCGGAGCATGACCGGCCCTCTTTGTGTCTGACAAAGGATCGCTTGCCCTGTGTTTCCCCTCCCATAGCGCACATTTCAGAAAGGGGGGGGGGAGGAAAAATTTCTAGGTTTCATGTTTTCCAGTCCAAGAAAAACCAGATTGCTCCTGAGAATGTATAAAATTCTTTCTGGCCTCTAGCAATAAAACTAAGATGGTCTCTCAAAAACCATGCAAATTCCTCAGCTTGCCATATGTATACAGCCACATAGACCCCCAGTCCCAGATTCCCATCATTTCATCAGCTCCTTAGCAAGGGAGGGGATTTTTTGGGGGGGGAAGCAGCAGCCCAGCTCAAGGGCTCTCCAGCAGTGTGAGAAGTCGCAACAGCTGGCCTTGCCAGGAAACTAGATCCCTGCAGAGCGGCTGCAAGGCCAAAGGGGGCAGGAGTGGTGGGTAGTAGTGGCTGCAGCCGCCACCAGACCAGCTCAAGGAAAGGGGGTGGCAATCAGCCAGCTGACAGCAGATGGCTGTCAGAAGAGGCTCAGAGTTCACCTCGCTGCATCTCTAAAGGTGGAGGGTGGTGGATTCAAAGCGAAGATGCCCTTCAGAGGAAGGAAGCAGCCTTTTTCTGCCTATGGGGAGAAGCCCCTGGCAGGAGCTGAACAGGGGGGGGGGGCAGCTCCAGAAGTGCTGGGGGTCCCAGCAGCTCAAATAATGGGTCCTGATTGGCTGTCTGGGGGAAGGCTTTCCAGCCTCAAGACTTCACTGAGAGGGAGGCAGACAAACTATAGGGTGGGGAGAGCCTTCCTCCTCACTCCTTCTCCTAGATGGGGGAGGGGGGGGGCTTGGTGAGGATTAATTTTCCCAGCCTGACCCACAGCAACTGCCACTTGGTAAACAGGCCTTAGCTGAGGCTCATTAAACCACTGCTTGGGGACAGGGGTGTGGGAGAGAATGGGGGGCAGGATCCATCCTCCATGCCAGAGTGGTGTAGGAGTGGCCCTGCCCTCGGCTGGCCAATCTGGAGAATCACAGCTTTAGCTTCAGCAGCTACCCCCCACCCTCCAAAAGAGATTCCTGTTCATTCAAGGAGCCAACTGCTGGATCCCAGAAGGCCACCATCAGTCTTTTTATTACAAAAATAAATGCCCATGGAAGAGCAGAGATCCTTAAATTAAAGGGCAGGGGGGAAGGTACATCACGGTCCATCGCCCCCTACCTCCTCTTCTCCTTCACACTGTAGTTCAGATGCAGCGGGGCCGGCTGGAAGACAAGAGAGTTGAGTGAGTTGACTGGGGGCAGGGAAGAGGGCAGCCCACCCCAGAGTCTGCGCCTACCTTGCCAAACCAGCGGGTGAGCCAAAGTTGTTTCAGAGTCAGGTGATCCGGAAGCACCTCGTTGTCAAACAGGACCTGTACCTGGGTGGGAGAGGTGCCCAGCATACCCATTAGGAGGGACCAGAAAGCCCCCTCTCTGGGGCCTTGGAACATGGCCCGCAAACCCTCCTGGACCAGATGGGACCCTCACTCACATATTGCAAGGCCAGTTCCAGTCGGCAACACAAAACCCGGCGAAGGTGGCGGATCTGGGCCCGCACGGAGCAGCGGACATACTTTTGCTGTGGGGGGCAGGGTGAGTGAAGAAGGTGATAATGAAGGAGACACTCAGCCCTGCAGGGGATTCCCCCCCCCCCGCAGTTTCAACGCTCTTTGGTACAGAAAGGTGGGATGGGGGGCTGCCAGTACCACCCTTTCCCATATAGGGATGTGCCCACATGGGGAAAGGGCGAGGGTGGCAAGACGGGCTGGAACCACCCCAGAAAGCTCCAGGTCTCCTCACCTGCAGGATGTGTTTGCTCTTCTCTTTTCCAGAACTGCTGCAAGAGGAGAAGACAGGAGAAGCTGAATCTGGCCCACCTCAAAAGGGAGGGAAGTGAGGAAGCAGCTCAGGCACCCAGAGAATGGAAGCCCCCTGCCAGACCCCAGGAAATCTGCAAACCCCCAGGGCTTCCCCAAAAGGCTCACCCTGCATTTGCAAGGAAGCAATGATGGAAAATGCCGAGAACTCATTGCATAGGATGCCAGTCCCCTTCCCACTGCCTCCAAACCAGCCAGGCCCCCACTACTGAGGCTACTAGGCAGCAAAGTCAAGGACCTTCTCTATCTGCTGCTCTTTCCCTGACAAAGGCCCTGGGGGCAGCTCAGGGGCACAAGTCCTGGCCCCTCCCCAGAGCCCGATTTCGCCTTCCCTTCCTCACCTCTGCTTCTCCAGGCACAGTGTGACGTGCTCGTCAAAGCGGTAATAATGAGCTCGTGAATGGTCAAAGGTGGTGTAGGGCAGGCCCACACAGTCCGAGGCAGGGTCTGGGATGGAAGGCAGGCCATTAGCCACAGGCTGTAGTCCACCAAAAGACCTTCTGAAGCAGGCTGTGCGCAGGAGGAGGACAAGCCTTACCTTCGTGGCTGGCCTGGCTGCCCCGCTCCAGCCCTCGGGATTGGTAGAATTCCCGGATCCTCCTCTCCTCACCTGTGATATTTGGGGGTGGGGGGAGAAAGAAGGGAGGCAAGGGATGAGGGACAACTTACTGGCCGAGCAGGAAACACTTTGTGTGTGTGTGTCCCCTCCACAGAAGCAGCTGAGCCGCTATGATCAACTGGCTATTTAAATCACCCTTTCACAAAAGTTTCCTGAATGACTTAACTACACAATAAATATGGTTAAATAAGATTCTACAATAATCTTCAGGAAAAAAGCACAGTACTATTCTAAGGTGTTAAACCTTTAATAACATTTGGATCTAACCCTAAAGAAACAGGTTGCCGTGGGGAACATGTGGGGAGCCTCTCTGTGTGGAACATCCAGAGAATACTCACGCCTCCCCCCCCAAGTAATCAAGTAGCTGTACTTCCTTTACAGCAGTGTAGGAAGAACCGCCAGGTCTCTCTCAGGAACTGCATAACTTGGGGATGAGGGGTGGGGAGGGTTACAGTCAAGGACGGTTCCAAGGCAAGGGGGATGCTTTCAGCAGCCCTGGCCAGGTGGACACAGGCAGAGGTTGGAAGCCTCCACTGCTGCTTGCGTGTGACGGGGAAGAGCTTGCCCGTCACAAGGGGCTTCCCTGCTGCCCACAGGCCAGCGAGGTCCTTCCAGGAATCTCCTGCCACTGGCCATCACCAAGTGCCCAAGAAGAAGGGCCGAGAGTCCCCACCCACACTTACTCTCCTGCAGGCCAGGTACCAGCTTGTAGACAATGTCCTGCATGACACGGTCCAGCTTGAGGTTGAGCAGCGGCTGAGTCTCGTGGATCTTGGTGCTGCACAGCGGGCAATACTTGCTGGTCTGCAGGAACTTCACGATGCAGCTCTTGCAAACTGTGGGAGGGAAGAGCTGCCATGACCGGCCGCCACCAAGGCCCTGGGGGACCAGGCAAGCTTGGCCCGGCCTTGCCTGACTTCACTGACTAATATGGCTCATACAGCTGGCACTATGAGGAGTGAGGGGGCAGGGACAGCATCCAAATGCTGCATTCTGCCTCTAGCAAGTGGAGAGGACCATGCTATGTTTCCCTCTTTCAAAGGCTGCTCTTTGAATAGTTTGAGTGAATAAACCCCACAGCATTTAGATAGTTGCCTGGGCTCACCCTCCTCTTTGATAGTCTCTGGTTAAGCAGATGAGGGGAATGCCAAATACCCAGAGCATCTGGACCTCAGCAAGGTCTCTCATGAGATCCTCCTTCAAGAAATAGCCAAATACCGACCAAATGAGGGCATGCTCCACAGACACCTGGCTGGCCACCCCCAGGAGCAGCCATTCTGCTTCAGCTTTGATAGAATTAGCAAAGGGATCCACCAGAAAGGGAGCTCTTGTGCTACTCTAAATCTCGATCCACGATTGGAGGGGAGAAAGCAGAAGGCCTCCAAAAGGCAGAGCTGGGTTGAAATGAAGCAGAAGTGGACTATATCTGGATGATGAAATGGCGATGGGACCCAGCTCATCATAATACACCAGGAATCTGGGTGACCCCGTACAGCATAGTAGCAGTGACAGGGTGGTACAGCTGTCAGGGCAAGAAGCGGCTGCTCCCCCCATGCTGCCTTGTTGGGCCCAGGGCAGAGTTCTGTGGGCAGCCCAGAGCAGCAGAACTCGAGCAGCAAGCTGGGGGAGGGTGAGGGGAGGGTGACCACGATGGCAAAGGGGAAGTCTGGGTTTTTCTTTCCTGGATACTGAAGGAAGCATGCCTGACATCCCCACTCTTTCCTCTGGGATGTTCAGCGGACAGGTACAGCCAACAAATATCTGACAATCCCTGAATAAGCCAGTGGATAAAGACTGCGAGCAAGGAGGTTCAGGCGCTACTGGCAGAACTTCCTGAGCCTGAAGGGCAAATTTTCCTGGGCTGGGGGGCGCCTGGCAGTGGCCAGTCGCAGATGCTCTGGGGGCGCCCGCCCCAAAGAGCGGGAAGGAACGCACCGCGAAGACCCAGGCGAGAGCAGCACCAGATGCCCAACTTTCTCCGGGGAGGCAGAATCACCCGGCCGCCCCCGCCCCCGCCCCCACTCACAGGTGTGCAGGCACTCGGTGATGGTGGTGGCGTCGATGAAGTAGCCGGCGCAGAGGAAGCAGACGATGTGCTCGTTCAGCTCCTTCATCTTCACCTTCACTTCCTCCTGCGGGCGGACGGGGAGCCGGGCTGGGTCAGAGCCGCTGCCCGAAGGACGGACGGCCAGACCTGGCCCCACCTCCCGCATCTCCCCACCAGCCCGCCCCGGCTTCGGCACCGGAGCCCCGAGGTTCGCCTTTCCCACGGCGCAGGACTGCCGCCGCCGCCGCGGAGCGAGCGGAGCACCCGCCCGGCTCCGCCTCGCCCTCCCGCCGGCATCCCGCCTCACCTCGTTCCGCAGCGGGTCCATCTTGTAGACGGCCTGCAGCTGGTTCCGGAGCCGCATCGCGATCGCCATCGGGCCCCCCGGAGGAGGAGACGCCATCTTGGAGCCGCCAGCCCACTTCCGGGTGGAGGAGGACGGATCCTGTGGCCCCCCTGAGAGACTACAGTTCCCGCCGTGCCGCGCGGCCCAACCCGGACCACGTGCGCGCGGCTGTCGCCGTCCACCCGCCTCTGAGGCCGCGGGGGCGGGGCGGGGAGGAGGAGGAGAGTCTTCGGTCCTTTTGGCGTCTTCCCGGAGCTGCTGGACGCGTGGGAGAAATGAGGCTGCCGACCCGCCCCCACCGGTGCCAGAATTTCCCAGGAGGTCGGGCTCCGTTCGTTGGCCGACCTTCGCTCGGACTCGTTTTGGATAAGCAAAGTGGCGGCATTTTGCTCGGGCTCCAGAGCCTCATTCTGTGAGTGAGGAGGACGGATCTTGGGGGCAGAGGTGAAGTTGGGATCCCTTCCAATAAATGAACCGCTGGAGAAGGCAGCCCAGCCCAACGCTGCCGACCACTCGGCTGGGCCGAAAGCGCCTCTCTGGGAAAGGGCCACCTTCGTGGAGCTGCGGGACCGGCAGCGGAAGGCTCAGGCGGTGCGGCGCTCCTGCCAAGCCCCGGTCAGCCCCCGCGAGCCTTGGGCAGAGAGACGATTTTGGAAACTTGTCGAGTGCAGAAGGCCGCCCCGTGCCGCGCTCTCTCAGCTGGATGTCACCAGAGTGAGCAGGAGGCAAAGTTGGATGCGGCCCGGCAGCGCCCCCACCCCCGCTCCGTTCGGGTTGGGTTCGGTGGCTGTCAGCGGTTGAAGGGGGATTTACGTTAGATCTTACTCTAACTTGGTGCCCTTCCCCACTCAGGGGCATCTAAACGGGCCTGCTGGGCGTTGCTCTCAAGCTCAGTGCCCTTTATTAACGAAGTAACCCCACCGTGCCTGCCCAGCAATTCTGTCCAACCTGAGAGGCGGCAAGGGTCCCCGCGGGCCCCTCAACCTGGTCCAGCAAGCGGTCCAAGCGAGAGGGTTGCGAGAGAAACGGGGCGGGACATGCAATGACCGACCCCATTCTGCCAGAGGGCGGGCGGCTCGGATGAGGAGGAAGGCAAAGCCGCTTATTGTCTTAATACGTGGATGTGGCACCATCAGGTGGCCGAGGAGAGCTATTGCAAGGGTTCATCGCTTAGAACTCTCCTCGCCTAAGGAAGGGAGGGATGGGGTGTCTGCTAGCCAGAGGAAACGCCTCATGCTGGTGCCCAGCCAAATGGAAACAATCGGATTCTATGGACT
Organism: Masticophis lateralis; assembly: GCA_030761175.1. NCBI lineage: Eukaryota > Metazoa > Chordata > Lepidosauria > Squamata > Colubridae > Masticophis > Masticophis lateralis. The sequence continues at coordinate 85,315,568 of JAUDYJ010000007.1, forward strand.
AGGAAACAGAAATGAAGCAGGGGAACGATTTATTAGTTTCTGCCAATTAGTCCTTCATTATTAACAGTTTTCAAACAAACAAAATGATGCCTATAATTCCTATAATTGTGGATATCACCTAGGAAGAGCTCAGTTTAAAAAAGGCAAATACATAATCAGGCTGACTGTAGAAGGAATCACACTTTGCTCCTGTGGAAGTTCCAAGTTAAGCTAAAGAAGAAAAAAGACAATCAGTGTCTGTGACAAGATCTCAATTTTTACCCACAATTTTCAAGAACATCAAGAATTCCTTTAACGTCCTGAATCTCAATGAATTGTTTTGAATTGAAGTCTTTATAGACTTCAGCTCAGGATTCAATACCATCATTCCAGATATTCTTTAACTAAACTAAATCAGCTAGCTGTACCTGACCACACTTGTAAATGGATCATTTAAGAGCCTTGGTGGCACAGCGGACTGAAGTGCTGTTAAAGTAGCACTTAGCTGCCAGCTGCCTGCAATTACTGCGAGTTCAAATCTCACCAGGCTAAAGGTTGACTCAGCCTTCCATCCTTCCGAGGTAGGTAAAACGAGGACCCAGATTGTGGGGGCAATAAGCTGACTTCGTATATATATAAAAAAAAGAACACCGCTTGGGGGGGGCAAAAGCCCTACTAAGCAGGTATATAGAAATGTATGAAGGCTATTGCTTAACACATTGTAGGCCACCCTGAGTCTCCGTAGAAGAGTTACATATAAATTGAACCAATAAATAATAAACAATAATAAATGAATTATTTATAATTTATAATGCAATTTATATGCCGCCCTATCTCCAAGGACTCAGGGTGGCTCACAACGGTTAAAATGCATAGTTCCTCATTAAAACAATAAAAATTAAAATAACAATTTAAAACAATTTAAAATTCATTAAGAAACCCCTGTCAGTCCAGGCTGCGGAACAACCAGATCTTCAAATCACAGTGGAACGAATGAAGGTCAGGAGCTATCCGGAGCTCCAGAGGAAGTTGGTTCCAGAGGGTGGGTGTGCCCACAGAGAAAGCTCTCCCCCTGGGAGTCGCCAGCTGACACTGTCTGGCCGATGGCACCCTGAGGAGGCCCTGTCTGCGGGAACTCACCGGGCGATTGGGAATTGTTGCTGGCTGCAGGGGGTCCGACAAATATCCCGGGCCTAGGCCATGAAGGGCTTTGTAGGTAATAAGCAGCACCTTGAACCTCACCCGAAGGGCAATCGGTAACCAATGCAGGTCACGCAGGAGGGGTGTAACATGGGAGTGTAGGGCCGCTCCCATCACAACCTATGTGGCCACATTCTGCACCAGCTGAAGCCTTTGAGTGGTTTTCAAGGGCAGCCCTAGGTAGAGAGTGTTGCAGGAGTTGAGACGGGAGGTGACCAGCGCATGAGTAATAGTGCGTAGGGCATCTTGGTCCAAGTAAGGCCGCAACTGGCGCACAAGGTGGACCTAGGCAAATGCCTCCCTGGTCATGGTCGTTACATGATCTTCCAGAGACAACCATGAATCCAGGAGGACACCCAAGATGCGAGCCCTATCCACAAGGGGTAACACCTCACCCCCAATAGTCAACGATGGAATATCTCAATCGGACCAAGATGCCGGTACCCACAGCCACTTGGTCTTGGCAGGGTTAGCTTCTTAACAGACAGGAAGCAGCATGTGAAGCTAGGCAAAATCACATCAGATATCTGCACAATTAGTACAGGAGCCCACCAGGGTTGTGCGCTCTCTCCACTTCTCTCTATATATCAATAACTATTTCAAAAGATCCCTGTTAAAATACTCAAGTTTGTAGATGATACAACAGTGATTGGTCTCATTCAAGACAATGATGAATCTGCATACAGACGGGAGGTTGAACAACTAGCTTTGTGGTGCAACCAGAACAATCTTGAACTAAACACATTCAAAACCATAGAAACGGTGGGGGATTTAGAAGAAAATCTCCTACACTACCACCTCTTACAATACTAGACAGTATCAACAGTAGAGTCCTTCAAGTTTCTATGTTCTATCACAGTTATGGCTAACCTTTTTGCTGTTGCGTGCCAAAAAGGGGGATCATGCAGGGGAGTCACGCATGTGTGTGTCCATACCCATAATTCAATGCTCCACACCACCCACACATGCGCGCGTGACCCCCCCCCCCCCGTGCTATCCCCACTTTTGGCAAGCAATGGCACGGGGGTCTGGTAGGCCTGCTTTCCGCCCTCCCCAGGCTCCAGAGGCTTTCTTGAAGCCTGGGGAGGATGAAACGGCCTTCCTTCCCCCACCTGGGAGGCCCTCCGGAGGCCGGAAACAGCCCATTTCCCGACTTCAGGTGGGAAGGCCCGAAAATTAGCTGGCTGGTGCACATATGCATGCTGAAGCTGAGTAGGGCAACGCTCCCATGCCCACAGATATGGCTCCGCTTGCCATAGGTTCGCCATCACAGTTCTATCATATCTCAAGACTTAAAATGGACACCTAACATCAAAAACATTGTCAAAAAAGCTCAACAAAGAATATTCTTTCTGCGCAAACTCAGAAAGCTCAAACTGCCCAAAGAGCTGCTGATTCAGTTCTACAGAGGAATTACTGAGTCTGTCATCTGCACCTCCATAACTGTCTGGTTTGGCTCTGCAACCAAGCAAGACAAACACAGGCTTCAACATAATTAGAACTGCAGAAAAAAACAATTGCTACCAACCTGCCTTCTATCGCGGACCCATATACTGCACGAGTCAAAAAAAAGGACATAAATTGTTTCAACTTCTACTCTCAAAAAGATGCTATAAGGCACTCCACACCAAAACAATAGACACAAGGACAGTTTTTCCCCGAATGCCATCGCTCTGCTTAACAATTAATTCCCACAACACTGTCAAATAATTTATTAGGACTATATTACTATTATTATTCCTTACTAGTATCTATCTCTTCCCACATTACTATAAACATTTTGCTTGTATCTTTCAATGGTTCATTGGTTGTATTTGTTTCCTAGTACGATTTGATAGCTTATTAGTAACCTTGACTATCACTAAGTGTTATATCTTTTTATTCGTGATGAATGTATTTTATTTTCCTTATGTACACCGAGAGCATATACACCTAAGACAAATTCCTTGTGTTTCCAATCACACTTGGCCAATAAAGAATTCTATTCTATTCTATTCTATTCCATAAGGAGACAGAGGAACTGAGCTGCTGATTGAGTGACCTCTCCCTCCTTTGGTTGGTGGTGACAATCTCCTGCTTTGGGAGCTACAGCTTCATGGCCTCCGTGGCAGTCACTGGCTCATCTAGAGACATCCCACCTTAGACCTTGTATTAAGCAGAGACTGGGCAACCCCTTGTCTGGAATAGTAGATGGTCGTCTGCTTGAACAAGTGGTTGGACTAGAAGACCTCTACGGGCCCTTCCAGCTCTGTTATTCTGTTAAGTGATCTGGAAATGGATGGGCTTTTTATTTACTGGTTTCTCTGGTCTGATTGGGCCCTGACCCAGCTGCAATTAAGAACCCCCTATGCCCTCCTTAGGAGGTGGATCTGATTCAGACGGTGCCTAATGCTTCCGGTAGGCAGCTGGGATCTTTCCAGGAAGCATTTCAGTTCAGTGTCTGATGGAGGTAAGTTGGGGTGGACCTCTATCGCCCCCAAGTGGCCTTTTTCTAGATTCAGTTCCTAGTTGTTGCCTTGACTAAGGAGATCATCCAGAAATGAAGATCCAAAAATGATGCCGTCACTGATGGTGGAGAAAAATTAAAAAATGAACTTCAATCAATTAACTTTTAATTTTTCTGCAGCATTAGTGCAGGCATTTCTGGAGCTTCATTTTGGCCAACGCTGTGGTGATAATTAAGGGGAAGTGGCAGGGGTGAAGTGTAAAATCTGTTACTACTGGTTCTGTGGGCGTGGCGTGGCGGGGGGGGATGTGACTGGGTGGGCATGTTCAACTTTAAAAAAAAAAAACTTTTCAAAGCATTTTTTCTAATGCTTTGAAAAGCCTCTCTGCCTATCAGGAACTCAGCTGGGATCATCAGAGGCTTTTCAAAGAATTTTTACCACCTTTTCGGCCAAGAGGTTGCAGAAAAAAATGCTTTGAAAAGCCTCTGATGATCCCAGCTGAGCCGCGTGATCATCAAAGGCTTTTTTTTTCATTGGAAGAGGTTGTAGAAAAAAAATGCTTTTAAAAATTAAAAAAGCCTCTGATGATCGTGCGGCTCAGCTGGGCATGGTGGGGGTGGGGGCAGGGATTTTTGCTACTGGTTCTCTGAACCACCCACCACCATTGCTACCGGATCGGGCGATCTGGTCCGAACTGGGAGCATTTCACCCCTGGGAGGTGGCCTTACCATCTGTCATTCAGAGCTCATCCCTAACTTATCTCTCAACTGGTCACTGTGGGAGATGAGCTATTTGCACAGCCCTTTACCAATAGAGCCCGCTGGGTTCACAGCAGAATTAATTCCATGTAGGCAGAGTCCATAGTACTGATGAATAAAGAATAGTTCTGGGTTCAACTGTGGGGGTCCTTGGCACTCTCTGGGCTTGACTATTTTCTCTCAGACATTTCATTACCCACCTATGTAACATCTTCAGTGCTACTTCAGTATCACCTGGTTTGGTAATGAAATATCTACAAGAAAACAACCAAGTGCAGAGAGCAACAGTCTATAGTGGAAACTGGGATGTGAACGCCAAGGGAATAATAGATGGACCACTATCTATAGTCTAGACTAGGGGTGTCAAACTCAAGGCCCACAGGCCAGATAAGGAGTCAACCTCGAGGCAAAATCCGGAGCCGGAGTCCTGGAAGCAGTTTGTGACTGTTTCAATCACGTTCTGGTAACTCCTGCAATGCAGCTGGAACTAATCATATCGGCTTTGCCGTTCCATTGGACTATTTCAGTGACATGGAGAAGGAAGATCTGCTACTTGGGTAACAGTCTATCCTCCATATTAATTTACCCAGGCCTCGTGCTCTGGAGAGGACACTCCAGCTTTGCATACAGCAGACACTTGTTTGGCAGGTTGAGGCAAAGAGGCAGTCCCAGAACCAGTGAAATCTGGGGGCTGGGCATGGGACAGAATGTATCTGCCTTCAGTGTGGAAGGGAAAGCCACTCTCGAATTGGCCTTTTTCGTCACACTAGATGCTGTTTTAGGACCTCTTTCCAGAGCACAATACCATAGTCTCCTGAGACTGAAGGATGCCAATGAACAGGTCAGATCCAGCCAATGGGATGCTTAGATCTGGCCCATGGGGCCACCCTGGAAAAGCGAAGGACCATCCTGCGGTGCCACAGGTTACTCAGGAGAGCATTGGTGACTCTCCTGAGTAACCTGTGTTGAGACCTGAATGGGGGAGCCACACCTCTCTTTGGCTCTCAGCCAAAGCTTCTGATACTGTCAGCAGTGGGTGTTTTACTGGGATGCCAATGTAGGTTGGTGGTTTAGGACAGTGGTGGTTCTTCTCCTTCTGTGAATGATTTCAGCAGGTTGTAGTGTCGACACCCCGAGGGGATCCCCACTCAGAGCGTGCCACAAGAGTCAGTCTGTGCTCCCTGCTTTTTAACATCAATGTGAGGCCATTGTGGGAGGTCAATATGCTGCTGCTGATACCCAGCTATGTACATCACTGTCTGGAGTTGTGAGGGCTGTGGGCATTCTCTACTGGTGCTTTCACGGGAGAGGGTAGCCTCTAGTTGACCCAAGCAAGGCAAAGATGCTGCTTGTGCCCTGGGGTTCTCCTTGGATGGTGAGTTGTCCTTGAAAAACAGGCACTAAGGATGCAGGAGAGGTTTGTAAAAGCAGCAAGAGGGCAGCAGGATACATTTGAATCAAGAAGCAAAGTTTGCCTTCTCCTCTAAGAGGAGCCCCTGCAAAACTTCCAAGCCCTCTCTACCCCTCTGCTCAGGATATTCCCTGCAAGCTCTTTGAAAGCTTGGCTCCAGAAGGGGGCACTAGCAAGCAAAGGGTGCCTGGCCAGCTGGGCATGGAAGGAGCTCCCCAGCTCGCACGCAGCACCTGCTAAGCCTAAGGCTGTTCTCCTCCGCTCGGCCGGTGAGCGCGAACCGGAAAGAATGGCCGGGAGGGTGCAATTTCTTGGCAACGTCCGTCTTTGGCTACTTCTGGCTGCTTTCCTCCGATACGAAGGGGCAGAGTGGCTGGCTCTCCATGCCCCATGCCAGAAAGGGAGCGCTCTGTACGAGCCCCCGCGACGGCCCTTTTCGCCAGGACGAAGGGCGTGGCTGGCGGCTCGTCTTCCCTCGGTCCAGGCTCGGCGCTCTGTGACTTGCCGTCTCCTCGACTCACCTGCCCATTGACACTAGCCCGCTCGTCCTCTGGACCGTCACGGCGTCCTCGCTCATGATCCGCGCGCAAGGGCAGCGGCGCTCCTCTGAGGATCCGAGGCTGACACCCGGCTGGCTCTGGTCCGAACCATCGCCCGTCCCTGGGTGCCGCGGCCCGCAGCGTGACTTTTCCGGCTCTTTACCGGAACCTCCGGCCTTTTGGGAGGCGCGATACACCTGGCTGTCCGAATCCCGGAGGAAGGGGGCGGCGGAGTGAGCGCAGGCCCGGGAAACAGCCGGCGGCGCGGCGCCTCCCCACCCCTCCCTGTCCCCAGGCATACGGGCAGGGCTTCTGCCGGTCCCAATCCAGCAACAGCTACAGTTCCTCATTCCCGAGCCCCACGCCTTCCCTTTCCTGCTGGTGGACCGGCTCCTTCCCCGAGCAGTCCTGGGAGGCCAGGCGGCCTCTCTCCGGACCAGCTCCAGCCAAGAACGGGGCCTGTTTCTCATTAGCCGGCCTGATCGAATCAGGGCCATTAGCACGGCTCCAGGAGGCGCGCAGGTCTAAGGCGGCAGTGGATCCCAAAGGAAGGGCCGGAGCAGTCCTTGCAGCTCAGCGCCCGCCCAGCGATCCGACCTATCGAAGGCGGCCGGCAGTGCCAGGGTCCGCCTTATGTGTGTGTGTGTGGATGGGGGCACTAGTGTTGCTGCTGGAGAGGGGCCCTAACACCCTGGGAAAGAATTGGAGAGGAACACCCTGGGCCGCGCGAGACTGGACTGGAGGCTTCCTGGTTTGGCGCAGTGCATGGCCAACACCCTCTGCTGAGGCTGCCCCCCTCGGAATGGGATGACAGGCGAGGCTGCTGCAACCCCCGACGGCCCTTTAGAGTGAGCTGCTCCAGATGAGCTGTCATTCCTCTGCCCGGGACCGTCCCTGAGAAACTCATTGAACAACTGCAGATGGAGGAGGTCATCTCTGAGGGGCAGCTGGACTTCCCGCTGGACTTTCTTTGAAAAGGAGATGAGGGCTAAACCTAAACGGAAGCCTCCTACCAAAAGTTCGGCTGGCTGCCCCAGAGTGGCCCTCAGCAGCCAGGAGGAAGCGAGAAGCTGCTCCCCTGTGCCTGCCAGTCTCGTGGGGCAAAGGGGCAGCGTTTTTCCCACTTGTGATCCCTGGATAATAAGCGGGCATGCCTCTTTCCTGCTGCTCTTCCCTTCAGGCGGCCCTGAAGGATTCTGGCTTGATTTCTGGGAGAGGGAGGCAGAAGAGCTGAGGCAAAAGAAGGGGACTAGGGAATCTTCCCACCCACCAGCTTCCAAACCCAGCTGAACTCTCCTTTCCTTTTCCTCTATCTGCACACCTGGAATAAAGAAACGCAGCAGGGTGGCCAATTCACTGAGCTGCCCCTCTGACCTCTGGTTTACTGGAAAGGCAGGATCCAGGGGAAGGAGGTGCAAGCTAGTGGAATCTTCTGTGCCCACAGATCCCCTCTGGCCACCACCTTTGTCCTAAATCAGAAGGGTTAAGGGAGGGGCTTGGTATTCATTATGGATTATGGATTATGCTGGAGGGAAACCTACTCTGCACCCCCAGTCTCGAGGGCCTAAGCATTGATCAGTCTTGGCACTTGACTTTCTCCAGGGGCCCTTCCTGAATCTATCCTACTCCCACATCATTCAAGGGGTGTTCATCCCAAAGCGCATAGCTAAATAAGAAGCTTCTGGGATGAAAAGTGAAATGTCTTCAAAGGAAAAAACCAGAAAGTCCAGTTACTGCTTGAAAAAAGCGTTTTTGGGACAACCATGACCTGGATGACTGAGAATCTCCGACTTTTAGCTGTGCACTTTGGGATGAACACCCTTCAAATTATATGGGAGTATGAACAGATTTACAGAAACAATTGCATACTACAGGAACCATTTGCGCTTCAGTTTGAGATACAGACAACACAGACTCATTCCCAACACCCTGCACTTGTCTACAACAGTGAAGGGACACGGGGCAACAAGCATTCTGTAGCCAAGGAGGCTCCACAGCCATTTGCACTACTCAGGTGACCCTGAGGACATAGATTAACCTCCAGATGGCTTCAAGGACTCTCTAAAAGGATGCAAATAACCAGTTGTCTGCAAGGAGTATAAATCCTTCCGTTCCCCACTATCCAATCAGAGCTGAAGAAGCTTCTTGGATGAGAAGCGAAACAACTTCAAAGCAAAAAATAACAAGAAAGTTCAGTTGCCTCCTGAAAAAAGCACCTTTGGGACATCTCAGAATTTTGGTTGTCTTCACTGCTGCCTGGCTCCACTCATGGGTTGTTGTGGTCATCTGCTGTGAACACAACTACAACTTTTTCTTCTTTTTGTTAGAACATACTGAACCCCTAGGACTGAGCCCTGCTAGATGATTCTTCCTCCCCCCAACATTTTACTTTTCTTTTTCTTACATTCAACATTTCTTACATTTAGAAACATTGAACCATAGTTTCCACATTTTTGACTAATTTTCCATCAATGCTAAACCATTTTGCATGTTACAGGTATGCCTAGGAATGGCAAGTCTATGGCACATGTTTGTGTCATCAGCAAAAAGACAAACCTTGCCTAGCAATGATTGTGTTATATTACTTACAAAGAGAACAGGACCTAGGACTGAGTCTTGTGGTGTGTCACTTGTGATTTGTTTTCTATTCAGACCGTGGCCCTAACCTAACCCTAACCCTAACAGTCAGACTCTGGAATCTATCCCTGAGCCAACTTCCTATCCACTGAACTTCTCCGTGGTTTAAGCCCAAACCTGCACAACTTTTTTTTAATGAGTTTATTATATGGGATTGTATCAAATGGTTTGTAAAATCGGGATAGGCTATGTCCACAGCACCACTTTGTCTGGAACACTTATGACATAGTTTTTAAAAAGTTAATCAAGTTAGTTTGACGTGATCTTCCTTCAATAAAGCCCTGAACATGCTTCAGGTCCATCAAGTTGTGCACTTTTAAATGTTCATTAATCTTTTTTTTTCCAGGAGTGATTCCACTAATTTCACTACAACAGATGTTAAGCTCACTGGCCTATTTTTTCCAGCTTCTTCCCTAGCCCCCTTGTTGTGGATGGGTACAATACGTTCACAAGTTCTGGGTGGGAGACCTTCACCTGTTCAACAGATCAATTAATGGTCCAATGAGCACATTTAAAAGTTCCCCCAGAGCTGCGGGATGAATACTATCTGGACTCATTGCTTTATTAAGCTTTAAGCAGTTCATCTCCTCCTCTAAAAACTGTGGGAAAGAAACCTGCACTGCTGTGACTAGTATAATCCTCCACCCTGTTTTTGTTCTCTACTTCTGAGAAGACCGAGACTAATGAATGCATAGATTCAAGAATACATAGGGTCAAGCTGGCCATCTTCAACCTCCTCTTGGCTCTCTGCATGGCAGCCTACCTTTGTGTGCCTTACATGGCTGTCCAGTGCTTCAGCAGCCTCCTTTACAAGCTGGGCTCTCTCAGAAATCTAAATAGCAATGAAAGAAACAGGACAAGTTCTCCTGCTAGAGTAATTTCTTCCTCCTTTGGATGTTTCTCCTCCTCCACCTCCTCCACCTCCTCCTCCTCCTCCTCCTCCTCCTCCTCACCTGTGGGGTACAGGACACAAAAGCTTGAGATGGTAAATAAACAAAAGTATTTGTTTGGATGGTTTGCTACAGCAAGGTCGCCCTTAGCATAAGAATTGTTAGCATTCTTTATTTTGGTCATCACACAGGGTTTTTTTTTCTCCCTGCCCTTAAGGTACCTTACAAATTGTTTTATTCAACTTTTAAATAGATTAATCCATTTTCTCCTCTTTCTGTGGTTTAGGAGTACTCAGAACTTGCTTGGCTTCCCTCTGTAGACTCTTGTACACCTGTCCATCAGTTACATTTCTGCTATTCTCATATCTGCTATATGCTGATTTTTTTTTCATGGAGCACTGAGTCCTGTCACTTTTCTGTTTAGTGTGTATCCTGGTACAATCATTGGGATCCTTGAACTATCTCTCTATAATTGCAACAAGAGGCAAATCATACCTATATATAACAGCTGTAAGTTAACAAAGTTTGTTGCCTAAACTGTATTAGTACACATGATATGGCACACACTATCAAAATCTTAATTTTTCTTAATAGCAATCTTAATATTATTAACCACACAAACATGGATATTGGAAACACTAACAAGCCTGTTAGTTTTAGATTGCTGGGGACAGAAAAATTTTGAATCAGTTAACTCTCTGTCTCCACTATTCAGTCTAAATGCTTCTCCAGAAAACCCCTGACTTTAGTACTAACTAGCTCCGTCCCTTTCTCTTCAGCAGAGAAGCTGGTGCAGGAGCCAGGCTGCCACCTTTTGAGGCAGAAATTATTTCAGGTCGCTTAACTGTGCAGCTTCTCAAAACAAGCCAGGAAGAACCTAAGCTATGAAGTGATTAAACTACAGTGACTTGAAGTCCTAGAATACACTGAGGAGATTGACAGACCCTCAGTTAACAAGCCCTAGACCATGTAGGGTTTTATAAATTATAACTGACATTTAGAATAAGCATACTGGTAATCAGTGCAGAACCAAAAAGTAGGGGGAAAAACCGTCCCTACAAGGATTTTCATGACTAAAGACTCCCTTTAAGCTCCACTTCATGACACAAAAGCGGAGGAGCATTCAAACAGCCCCCTCCACTGGATCGGCCTTTCTCCGGTCGATGGCTCATTCTTGCCCTCACTGATTTGGCCCTCTTCACTAGGTCAGGTCTGGACTTGCTCTCCAGAAGCAGAGTGCGGAAGAGGCCAGAGGCCACAATTAGAGGGAGAAGGCGCCACGCCAGGAGCCAGGCTTACAGCGACCAGCTGCCCCGAACAAGGCCAACTGGTCCTTGGGTAGACCCAGCCCCCTCCCGCCGGCTCTTGGTTGTCCCGCCCTGCGGCTGCTCCAGCTGCCAGGGTACCCGCCGGGTGCGCAGGTTGCTGGGTGGGGGCGCGGGGCCCTTCCTGCAGTTACGAAGTGTCTGATTGAGGCAGGAGGCGCCAGCCGCTCCCTCGGGAGGGCAAGGACTCCGTACAGGGCCGAACTAATGCAATCTGCGGCCGCCGCAATTCAATTAGCCTCGAATTAACCCAGCAGCAGTAAGCAAAGCAGCGAACGAGAGAGAGCCAAGGCGCCCAGCAACACGCTTGTCCGTGGGGAGGGAGGAAGGGTGGGGCGAGGTGATTCCCGGGGAAGGGATGCTCTCTCGGCTCACTTCTGCTGCAAGAGAGCCCCGAAATTGGGAGTACCCCTGGCCACGCCCGGAATAGGCTGAGAGTAAGCGGGCCGCCCGGCGTTTCCCTCCCCTGGGCAGGCAGGTACCTGCCACCGCCCAGACAGGGAACCGAGAGTTGCATCTAAGTCCTTGGCGGATTTGGTGGGACAGCAGAGCCGGACCAAGGCTCATCCTTCTTCTGTCTAAGCCTCTTCCCTCATTTGGCCAAGAAAGACATCGCTACCCCCACCCCCACCCCCGGGAAAGTCCGTCTCGCGGCTCCTCTCTCCTCCGAATGCGCGACAGGCTGGTCTGGCTGGCTTCTCGGGGAGGCCCAGCGTACTTCGAGGTCTCCTGGGCCCGAAAAAACAGTCGCCCTCGCTTCCTGAAAGCGCAGGCTCGCCCCAGGCTTTGCTGAAGGAGAGCCTTGGCGAGTTCCGGGATACCTCCCAATTCTTTTTCTCGGAAGCTTCTGGCAGGCTCCTGGCGCCTTGGTCGCCGCTCGCCCTGGCCCGCCTCCGGAGCATTTACTGGTTTCGGTGCCAGTCGCTCTCGCCCTACTTTGTACCCACGAAAAGGGGTGTCGGGGGAGACACCCTGGGGCCGTTTCTGTTCCCGGCTCTTTGGCTTCCTTTTTGAGGCGCGTTGTTGCTTCCCAGGCGCGGAATCCTTGAAAATTGCGGCCCCGAGCCGGCTTTCTTTCCCAGCTGCGGCCGAGAACCATTTTAATTTCAGTCAAGGGGATACCTCGTTCCCTGGGCATGATGCCCTGCTGCAGGGGCTGCGTTTTCAGGGTCCGTGAGGCTAGCTTGCCATCCCAGGATTTATCCTATTGTGAAATAAATCTGTAGGTTTAGTAAGGTTGTGCGAATCAGAATAGGCTTCTTTGCTTTGCCCTAGAGGACGCAGAAACGGCCTTTGGTTAGCCCGGTATTATGTGGACGCGGTCGAGCCTTCTCTGTGCGGGCTTTGTAAGGGAAGCTGCGGGGCGGTGGGAGGGAAGAGCCGCTAATCTTAAACGGCCTTGGAAGGGGCCGTTACTTGCAGAACAGGCTCCGCGCAATTTTTAACGGATACTTTTGGAGGGTTATTCAATCTCATCCCAATCCCGCACCCCAGCCGTAGGCGAGCTCTCCCCTCGGCGACCACGGCGAAGAGAGGCGTCGCTCTCCGCCGCCTGATTCGACGAGCTGAGGAACTAGGCGACCTTCTGAACGTCCCGCCCGGTTCCGCGAACCGAATTTTGCAGGAGTCAATATGGCTTCTGGTGCGCTCGGCATTACCGAGTCAACGTTTGGGCCTGGAGAGGGGAACTCAGTCCCCCAACCCCGAAACTCGGCCTCCGACGTTAAAATCACAAAGAAGTCGGCGCGTCCCAAGCACAAGAGAGAAGCTTTCCCTGAGGCGGCTTTTCATACCTGCAAACAAAAGAAGAGAGCGTGGTGTTTTCCCGAGCAGAGGGCTCCGCTGGGGCAGCCTCTCTGGGCGGTTGATCGAGAGATAGCAGCCTGGAAGATTTACTATCTCCCAAACTTCAAGCCCACAGGAGACTCCGCTGTGGGGACTGCGGTTTTCTGACCAAGTGCTTCCAGAGGGAAACTTAGCAGCACAAAAAGGCCCCGAGACACCTGAGGATCACCTTCACTCGGTGAGCAGGTGCTTAGGGAAGTGGACCGCCAATCGCCCCTTGTCCGAGGGATTTTTGGGGGGCTGTTTTAAGGCAGCTGTCTGCACTGCGGTTTGATTTCCGGTAAGGAGGGAGGTGGGGAGGCCAAGAACGCCTATTGGTTAGCGTTGCCGCTCCCCTTTTGAATAAAGCAGAGTGGAAGAAAAATTGCGCTCCCCCCCGCCGCACACGGTTGTCCAAAGAACGCCCGATACCCGCCCCCCTCCGCCTTCCAAACCACGAGGAAAAAGGAGCCATGAATAAGAACATGTGGCAAGAACATAAAGGCACTTTTTCTGAAACAAGATTTTAATTGCCTTTAGTAAAGAAAGGGAACAAATACAATCCTTCGGTTTCAGTGATGAATATTTGCCCCAAATATAAAACAATAAGGACATAAAGATTAAAAAAAACTTACAAGAAAAAAACAATGCTCCGCGGTTGATTTCAGAGTGTTGAGGAAAGAGCCACTTCCGGAAGTAACTTTGGCAAATCCTCAAAGCAAACTGAATCTTAGATAAAATAAACGTGCTTCGAAATGCTCACATTCTGCATATAATTGGCATATAGATTAATACAAGCTGGAAAGTGAATTGACCTGACTTGCTGTTGACAGCAGATGAGGAAAAATTACACCCTTCAAACGCCGGATAGTAGAAGACCAGCAGCTCCTCATATCATATGCACCAATCAAGTAAAAAGTGAAGAAAGTAGCTCAAATAAATCAATATTTGGGGAGGGGGGGAGCTTCCTAAATTCAATTTTTTTGTAATGTCTGAAATATTGTTTTTCCCCGCCTTTCACACTCGGTCTTTCAAGAGCCGGACTGTGGATATGGATTTGTCATTTGGATTGGTTGCCCTTGTCACACCAGTTCACTTGCCCCAGAAACCCAGTGAAAGGCCATTGCAAACTGCCCTGGATAAGAACATGACTTGGTTTCTGTGAGATCCCATAGCTGGCACTTGCACCTACAGCTGCCTTCAGAGAGGCTGCATCAGCCAGACTGGCCCAACCCAGTGCCTGGTGCAGGAACATCTGGTGGCAAAGAGAGGAGAGGCTGCCGGGGCCCACTTCCCTCTCTGGCCTCGGCCAGGTCGAGCTCAACGGGAGAGAGCCAGACCTTTGGCTAGTCAACAGGTCTCTTGCATAGCCAGGCAAAGTTACTTGCTGACCTGAGGCCCTGTGCTCTGAGTCATGAGGAAGGTTGAGGCTGCTCCTGGAAACAGACCCTGCCGTAGAGGAGGAAGGGGGCTTTCAATAGGAATTGGGAGGGGGGCGCGGCAAACCAGCCAGTTGACTTCCTAATCTCAGTTTCTCCAGCTGAGTCTGTGCATTGTCGTCTCCCGGTGATGCTGAGATGCGGCTCTGACCTGGCTTCGGTCTGGCTCAGCTGGTGAGGAGGAGGCCTGGGGGGTGGGACTGGGCTGGGCTGGGCTGGGCTGGGCTGGGCTGGAGGAGAACAAATCTATAGCCCTCGTTGTGCTGAGTTAAAGTCCTCACCCTTCAGCTCAGCGTCCCCCTTTCTTCTGGCAAAGCAAGAAGCAGGGGCTGCTTAAATCCTGGGCAATGAATAACTGGATACACAGGAACTGCCCCCAGAGTTGCCCTCCTCAGGACCTGGGCTGATACTCTTTAACTTTTGGAAAGAGATTGGTTCTGCCCAGCACTGCAGTGTCAGCAAAGAGTTCAGCCTGAATGTCCAGAGAGCCATCTCCTCTTCCTCAAAGGTCTCCTACAGGGCCTAGATCACCACTAGACTTCATTCCTTAGCTGGGTCTCCAAGCTTTGCCCTCCAATGACACAGAGTTGGCCACCGCCCTGCCACAGGGGAGGCTGAAGAACTTAGATCAGTCCCCCCCAACACTCCATACGATCCCCAGATGCAATTTCCTGATGGATGGGGAGGCTGCTGGCTCACCCATTCCCCCTCTCTTTTACTCAGAGGAAACGTGCTTGTTGGGCAGAGAATTGCTTTTACTCCCTGAACTGTGCCAAACAGTTGTGAGGCTTGAGGGAGGAAGCTGTCCGCTGCAGCAGGTGAAGGAGGTGGGTATGAGCTTCCCTGCCAGAAGTTTGATGCAACAGCCGCAGTGGGGAACTGCAGCATCAGTAGGGTTCCTGGGTTGGGAAAACACAACCCTGCAGGGTTCTGGGTGAGAACTGAATGCTGCTCCACTCAGTAGCAGAAACGAGGCTCACAACTACTTCCTTAGTAAGGTTTCTTGTGGTATTTGGGTGGGTTAGTTGTTTTGTGTATTCTGCACATCTCAGAAATGTGTTCATTTAGGAAACACAAAAGCTGTTTTGGAATCACTGCTGGTCAGTCAAAGGCCCCTACCTTCTTTGCCCTTTTCATTGTCCCCAGACATCATGATGACTGGACACTGGCCAGAAAGACATAAATGACCTCTTTTCCAAAAGGACTGAAGGATGCTACCCTTTGAGTTGAGGAAACACAGGTGATAAGCAGTAGCAAAACTCTGCTCCAGTCATCATCCTGACTCTAATAAGAATCCCTGGAAAGCTGTCAGGCTCCCCCCTTGCCTCATTCCCTCTTCTACCAAAGGCAATCAATCCAGGGCAGTCTTTCCCACTCCCTCGGTTTCCCTGGGCTCTTTCCCCAAGGGAGAAAGGAGGACCTCCGGGGACGGGTGGGGTGGGGTGGGGTAGGGGGCAGAGGCATTGCTGAGTGCCAGGCAGCTGAGGACTGGCCGGAAGAAACCACCCTTGTCCTTGTGGTGCAGGCCTTTTAGACACCACACAAGCGTTGGCTATTTTCCCAAAGGGGAGCAGTCTGTTCAGCACAGACCTGGGCAAAGGGTGGGAGGAGGCTGGCATCCTATGATCAGGGCCCACTGAAGTTCCAGGCTATCTGAATGCCAAGAAAGGGCCACATCTTCCAACCTCCACAACAGTCTTGGCCTGCCCTGGAGGGGACGGGTTTCCTCCTCCCTCTGCCATTCATGACTCCCTTCCTGATCTGCAGGGAGAACCGCGGCAAAGCGCGCCTTCCTGAACTGTCTTCCTGCTGACACTCCTTGTTCTGCCTTGTTCTGGGGGGGAGAGGAGAGGAATGAATGGTGATCTACCTCCCTTAATTGCAAATCAACAGCCACAGACTTGCTCTTTTTGTACAAGTGTCTCCCCCACATCCCCCGAAGACTGTTGGTTACAGACCTCACCTTCCTGCATACTTGGTCTTATTAAGAACAGACAAGGTCGCCAAACAGGAACGGGTTGATCGGGAGAGAAAACAACCTTTCTCTTACCACTGAGGCAGGGACAGCAGCTGGACCAGGCTGCATCAGCCCAAAACGCCCCCTCCCTCCTGGATTCTTTCCGGGGGTGGCTTGCTGGGGTATCTTTCCCTGCTGCAATCATGGCAGGTGGGGGGGGGGGCGCCTAATTATCTCCTGTGCATTCCCTCCGAGCACGCGTGGGCCCGAGATATTGCAGGGGCCTGGTGTTGCCGCTACTGAAAGCAGCCTCCCTCATTCTCTCCGTTCTTGCCCTTCATGTATGAATCTTTGCGAGCTCCACGAATTCCCAGCGGGAAAGTTTTCCTGGGTGCCCATCCACACCCCAAATTGACTGCCCTGGGATCGCTCTAGAAAGGGGTGGGGAGGGGGGACAGCAGCTGCTGCTGCAATTATATTATAATTATTTGTGGGTAATCTACAGTTAGATTCACCGTCTAAGCCTGGTGGAAACTTTATTCAAATCCCAACCAAGGACCTAAGATACCCTCCAAGAACTATAGGCAATTTCAAGTAGGGTGGCTTACTCTTTGTAAAATATTATTTTTGTAAAATTATTTTGATAATTTCACTATTTCAACATAGCGAGGAAATCCTTTAAATTATGACTCTGAGGGCTCCAATTAAGATTAGTGGAACAACGAATTTCTTTTTATTATCATTTCCATTACTACTGAAAGTAATACTAAGTAATACTAAGTAAGTATGTTACACACTATTGTAAACTGCTTCAATGTTTACATAAATGAGAAACTCAGAACCACTAACCGCGGCCGTGATGCCTCCGGAGGCTTCTCTGGCTGTGCCCGCTTGCTCCGAAGTGTCTATGGAGGTTCTCAGCCATCCACGCCATGGTTATCCCAAAGGTGTTTTTGCAAAAGACAACCGGACTTTATTTTTTTCTCGAAGACGTTTCGCTTCTCATCCAAGAATCTTCTTCTGTTCTGATCCCGCTTTCCTTGGGCCGCTCCGGGCCGCGCAACGATTCAAGTGCGCCTTTCTGTAGCGACTTGAAGATCCGGGTTTCTAGATCAGGCAGCTCATCCGACCGAGAAGAGTTCCGAATGACCTTTTGGGGCTTTTCATGTTACACCTTGCGCCGTTTCGACGCTGCTGTTCTGATCCTAATGTTTATTCTAAGGAAAAAACGGTTTTGGGATGTTGAAGAGGTCAGGAAGTTCACAGCAGATTCGGACCCGCCCGGCAGCCACTCGCTGTTCCTTTTGTTTTGTTTTGTTTTTGTTTTTGTTTTATTTATTTTATTTATTTATTTTTGCAAGGAAAAGGCATTTCAGGGTGCTGAAAACGAAGGGGGCCTCCGGTGAATGCAAGAAGCTGCTGGATAGACAGGTTGCCGAGGCATCTGGAGCCTGTTCCATGCTCACCTCCTCCGAGGTTTCGCGGGTTCTAGCACGGAATTTTTTCTCTCCGCTCGCGAAGCGGTCGAGAGGGCAGCGGGGACTCCTCTTGCACATTTCCGCTCAATGGAGGGGAAGGGCGCCTTCAGCCTGGAGGGGGAACCGGGCTCATTAAGGGCGGGGGTGGGGGCCCTTAATTAAGGGCGGGGGTTCCTCTTGCGCCGTCAGTACTTAATCGACAACAGAGGGGACGAGTCTGGCTTGTCCCGGGTTGGGGAGAAAAGGAAGGCGCTTCCTCTACTTCCTTCACCAGGCCCTTAGAACCAGTGACCTCTGGCTCTGCCCTGGGCTTTCAGGTGGGCCGTGAGGGAGCAAAGGCAGCCGCTGCCAGGACTCGTGATTGGGGCTTTGGGGATTGGGCGCAGATGAGTCGATGGGGAGAGTCCGTGTCTTCGCTCCTCTCCCCGCCCTGACTCAGGGGCGCCCTCTGAGCCGGGGAACCCTTTCATGGCCCAGTGGGGGGCGGCCGGTCCGGGCTGCAATGGAAGGCGGCTGGTTGGCGTTGAAAAGAAAAACGACCGTAGACCTCTGTACAAGAGAGCTGCTAATCCGGGCGCTGGAAGCAGAGAGCGGCTGCAGGCAGAAAGGGCCGGCGAGGCTGTTGCCGAGACTAGGTTTTCCCAGCCCCAAGTCCGAGGCCAAAGGGGCTGTCTGGATAAATGGTAGCGTCTTGCTGTCCGGGTGGAGCTTTTGGATCTGTAGGGGGAACTCTGCCCTTGGGGAGGCTGAGAAAATGAGTCTCCTCCTCGGCTTCCCTAATTGGGAGAGGGGGCGCACAAGGGTGGAGAAAACCGAGGTACGGCGGTTTCCCTAGGGTGTGACACGCGACCCGCCCCACCCCCTGACAATGGGCTGTCAATCACTGCTAGCGGCCACCAATCAGAGGGCTGAAGCCAGAGAATTTTGGCAGGCGGAGATGGCTTCTCAGAGAAAACCGCCTGCAGCTCAGGGCCCCCCCTGCGATCTCCGAGAGCAGCCCGTGCCTCTGGGTTGGTCCGGGTGGCGCTCCGACGGTCCCCCTGCAGGCCCTGACCACAGCGCGATGTTGCCTTCCACAAACGTAGGGTGGCCTTGCTCCTGGCGCGGCGCCTGGGGAGCGGCGCGCCTGAGTGCGGAACAAGGTTGCCGGAGGGCTGCTGGGGAGAGCCGCGCCAGCTGCTGAAGCGCGGAATGGAAGCCCTGGGGCTGGAGCGGGAGACGGGATCCGCACCGCCACAGCCCCCAGAGCCCATTCGCTTCGGAATCGATCAGATTCTGGGCTGCCCTCCGCCGCAGAACTGCGTCGGCGAAACAGCAGCCCTTGAGGGCCACGGGGAAGCCGATCTTGCCCTTCAAAGCAGCGGCTACGAGGCGGAATATGGCCCCGCGTGCTCTCTCGGGACGTACGTTCTCCCGGAGGCCTCGCCCGGCAACAGCGGGGTGATCCGAGTGCCCGCGCACCGCCCGATTCCCTCTGTGGCCGTTCATCCTCGGCCGGCGGGAGCCAGCCTTGCCTTCCCTTGGATGGAGCACAGCAGGCGACTGACCAAGGACCGGATGGCAGGTGAGCGGCGTTCGTGGCTCGGAGCCTTCTGAGGAGGCGATGCACCCCCCTCCCCCAATCTTCGGCCAAAGCCGCAGGGCTCGGAGGCTCAACTGTACACAAACGCTCCGCAAACGTGGGGAGCGGGGCACGGGTCCCAGCAGGCTGATTCCCAGCACTGGGGCGGAAGATGCAGGGATGAAGTCGGGGCCCTTCGAACACCGGCCCGGAGGATTTCCTGAGCGTAAAGGCTCGCCTTCGCTGGCCGCGGAGGGGAGATGGCCATTAGACGAAGTCTTTTCAGACAGAGAATCGGGGACATTTCCCCGAGGCTGCTCTAGAAAGAAACCAGTTTTGGGACGGGGCTGGTCATCAGGGAGCGGCCCCGAGGAAGCTGCTTTTGAGAGACTTGTGAGGAAGAGGAACCGTTTTCTTGGTGCGGGGGAAACGTTTCTGTCTCGCTCCAATTAGTCTTTGCTTAGCAGACTTGCATTGGGACGAGGTGCGCTGGGGCGACAGAAAAGTAGGGTTCTTTGACAGCTCCCCTCCCCCCCAAGAGTCCCAAGCGCCACCAATCTTGGGAGCCAAGCGGCAGTTTCTAGGTCGCGCAGCTGAACCTCTGATCTAGCGCAAGGCCAGCCTCCGAGAAGGAAGGCGGCTCCCGCCGCCTCGATCGCTCTGACCGCCCCCTTCGGAAGGGAGACGACCCGCCCGTCTCTCGTTCTCGGGAGCTAAGGGAATCTCGTAGGGTGCGTCCTGGGGTGGATCCTGGAAGCTAAGGCCTCTATAGCCACCACAATCTGCTTCGGTGCTTCCGAATCTCAGGAACTCCGCTCTGTTGGTTTGCCCGTAGCCGCGTTGCCGCCCTTCTCCGTGGCCAGGCGAGTCGGCCACCCGTATCAGAATCGCACTCCGCCCAAGCGCAAGAAGCCGCGCACATCCTTCTCCCGAGCGCAGATCTGCGAATTAGAGAAGCGGTTCCACAGGCAGAAATATTTAGCGTCCGCAGAGCGAGCCGCCCTGGCCAAAGCGCTCAAGATGACCGACGGCCAGGTCAAAACGTGGTTCCAGAACCGTCGCACAAAGTGGAGGTACCGGGGCGGGGAAGGGGGTGCGCGGAAGGAACCAGGGGTCGGGCTGCGGAGAGGGTTTGGGACGAGGGACCGGTGGCGGGCGGAGCGGGAGCTCCCTTCTGCCCATGCTCAGCGTTCCCTTCCCCTTACCGGTTCCAAGCAGCCCACTCTAGCGTCTGCTCATCCATGCTTTCAGACGCTGACGCCGTTCCGGTCTCTCCAACAGGCGACAGACGGCGGAGGACCGAGAGGCGGAGCGCCAGCAGGCCAGCCGGTTGATGCTGCACCTCCAGCCAGACCCCTTCCCGAAGAGTCTGGGGCAGCCGCTGCAGCAGGACCCTCTCTGTATGCACAACGCCTCGCTCTTCGCCCTGCAGAACCTGCAGCCCTGGGCAGAGAACCACGAGGTTACCTCAGTCTCGGGAGCCGCCACCCTGGTGTGAGCAGAACCACGCACAGGCATGGGGGCTCCTTCACCGGCTGGCAGAGGCGTCCTGCACATTCGCGCCGCTCGCTGCCAGGGAGCAGTTTGCTCGGAAGCGAGTGGATTCATCAGGGCGTCTCCCGAGCCCTCCGCCCAGACTCCAGGTGGCAAGGAGGCCTGGAAGTGGCCGGTTTACCGGGCAGCTGGGCGGTAGCTGGCCTTCTGTGCTTGTAGACCGCACCCGCAGGAAACATGGGGCTTGGAGAGGGTTGAAGGCTGCACGTCCGCCAGCATGGATAGTCCAGCAAGTGGGAACCCAACGCAAAGCAGATGGGGAGGAGACCGACAGCCCATTCCTCCGCCAGGCGCTTCTCACGATCTTCCATTTGAATGCCTTGGGTCGTGAGTGGGGAACGGGACATCCGCCTCTGCCCTTTAAAAGCCGACCTCCCCGCCAAAGTGAGCCGTTCTTCCCATGGAACCTCTGCCCAGGTAGCCAAATGAAGATTAGCGAGCCCACCCTCTTTGGATCGGCGCTAGCTTGCAAAATGACTGCGCGGGAGGCAGAAGCGATCTCCACCCCACCGCATGGAGCCAGTTGAAACCACATCCCTGCTGCTCCTACAGTCCGCTGCCGCCCCCTTGCTCGCTCTTGCTTGCCTGCTGCTCTGCTGGATTTGGCCGAAGGGGCCGCGGGGGTCCGTCGCAGAGCGTATAGCAGAGGAGGATCGGCTGGTCCTCCCGAAGTCGCCCTCTCGGCACCGGAAGTCAGACAGCCCGGAGTGGCGTCCAGGAGGGCTTCTTTCTCACCCGGACGGGAGCCCCCCTCCCCGGCTCTTCCTGATCTCTGAGAAACACCAGCCGAGGCGCCTATCCCAGCCCGCGCGGAGTGGGCTGCCTTCGGGGTCTCCGCCCGCCCCTTCTGCCAGCTTGACTCGGGGAATCCGCAGTTGCTTTGGCTTCCCCTGGCTGGACAGCGGCTTGGCCCGGGGCTACTGGCATTTCCTCCTTGTGAGCTTTGCCTCTTCCGGGCCTGGCCATTGGCCCTCCAGCATGGCTTGCTGACCGAAGACTGAACCCGCGGGCCCAAGAGACGGAGCCACCGATGGAGCTCCCTGGCTTCATGGACTCCTCTGGGGAGCGAGGCAGGATTTGGGGACCGGAGCTTGTCCCGGGGGTTGAGGCTGGCTCTGCCTTGCAGCTGCAGGAGGGAAAAGGCGCACCATGCGGAGTTCTTTGGGGCCGGTTCGCCCCCTGGCGCCCAGGATGAGAGCTGGGAGGCAATCAACAAAGGTTACCGCGGAAAAGTGGCATCGCTCCCCATTTGCTGCTGCCACTGATTGGCCAGGGGGGTGAGATCCTGGAGCAGCAGCAGAATTGCCTCCTTCATTCATGCCCCCCCCCCCACTTCCTGTTGCCCTTTGGTACAAGAGCAGTAGCAGGGAGCTGGTGTCCTTCTGAGCAGTCCCACCATACTGTGCAGAGACAGGCCTGACCTTCTGGAGGCTGCAGGGGCAGCTCCTTGGCATGTTAGATGTTCAGGGACTGTTTCAGGCTGGAGGCTGTTGTGGATTCACTCTGAAGGAGAACTCTGTGTATTGGAACGATCGATCACTGGGTTCCCCCTCTACCACAACCATGGACCCCAAACAAAAGCCAAGTTTTTTAAAGAAGGTGAGGGCTACAAGGTGGAAAATCCTAGCCTGACCAGCCAAGCTGGGCAGGTCCTGACCTGGTACCTGGGTGGGGTCTGTGGTTGGGCAAGGGGGGAGAAACCTCCCCCCCCCCAAAGAATGTTAAGGTCATCAGCTGATGGAGAAAGGAAGGTTGGGGCTTCTGTGGGTTGCTTTTTTTTTTTAGCTCACTTTGGCTCTGATAGGATTAGGCCTAGCCCTAGAGAGATGACCTGGCCTTGAACCTGTTGTTTGCAGAATGCATTCTCCATTGTGTTTGTTAGGTTTTTCTCCACTGCAAAGAACAGAGTGGGAAACCATGGGAGGGGCACACTCCCAGGAAGGATTTGGGCTCAGTACAAGGCCGCATTGCCCCTTTTCACCAGGAGTTGAGAAGGATTATCTGCCCGTTTGTGGCCTGCCTTGCAGGGTCTGGTGTAAATGTTTGTACCTTCTGGAAAGGACAATTACTGTTCTCTATTATTACATATATGTTAGTAAAAGTTTTAAGAACAGTAATAAGAACTACAATAAAGTAAATCAAAACAGAAAAAGTGAAAAAGAAAGAACATAAAAAGCTGAAAGTGCAATGAAAAATGAAAACTAAAAAAGAAACAAAGAGCAAGATAAAAAGAAAAATATAAAGATACAAAGAAATGGCTTGCAATATTTTTCATAGCAGTTGTAATTATAATTATATTTTAACCTCTCTTTAAAATTACATCATGTCTCTTCTTTTTATTCAAAAAGTTTATAAAAACCTCCCAGTCACCAATAAATGTAGATACTCTTTTCTTCTATTCAAATAATTTATCCATTTAAAACAAACTGTCTTCTCTAGTAAGTAGAGTTAAACCTTTCCATCTTTGTTCATATGATAATATCTCCATGGCAGTCATACATTTGAAAAAAAAAATCTTCCATCATTTTTTCTATTAATCCTAAAATGAAAAATTCTGGCTCCAATTGAATCTGATCTTTAAAATTCTCTGAATGTATCTGAGCTCACATTCTAAAAACTTTTTTACATGTCCACCAAGCATGATAAAATGTCCGTTCATGTAGTTCACATCTCCAGATATCTTATAAAAATTGTCTTTGAAGATCATAACAAAATTGAAATTTCAGTCTTTTTAACCACATATTTTCCCATACATCCATTTGTAAATTATAAGCAACATGCTTAGCTCATACATTTTTCTGTTATTCCTCTGTTTTAAATTTCAACAAACGTTTGTCCATTTTAGCAATTACATGTTCATAATCATACACAATTATATTTCAAATTCTCTTACTTTGCTCCATTCCATATTTTTATCTATTTTAAATCTTTCAAATAATTATAAATAGAAAAACCATTAACAGCTATTTGTTGTTGTTGTTAATTGCGAAGTCATGTCCAACCCATTGCGATCCCATGGACAATGTTCCTCTGAGTCCATTTAAGCTCACGCCTACTGCTTCAGTGACTCCATCCAGCCACCTCGTTCTCTGTCCTCCCCTTCTTCTTTTGCCCTTTTGCCATGAGTCCTTCCTTCTTATTAGGTGGCCAAAGTATTTCGAGTTTCATCTGCAGGACCTGGCCTTCTAAAGAGCAGTCAGGGCTGATCTCTTCTAGGATTGACCGGTTGGATCGCCTTGCAGTTCAAGGGAGTCTTCTCCCAGCACCATAGTTCAAAGGCCTCCATTCTTTGGCACTCAGCCTTCCTTATGGTCCAACTTTCACAACCATCCATTGCAACTGGGGAAACCATAGCCTTGACTATACGCACTTCTGCTGGCAGGGTGATGTCTCTACTTTTTAGTATGTTGTTTAGATTTGCCATAGCTTTCCTCCCCAGGAGCAAGGGTCTTTTAATTTCTTGACTTCAGTCCCCATCTGCAGTGATCTTTGAGCCCAAGAATATAAAATCTGTCACTACCTCCATTTCTTTCCCATCTATTTGCCAGGAATTGAGAGGGCCGGATGCCATGATCTTAGTTTTCTTATTGACAGCTATATATCCTTCTGCTATTAATTGTTCTCTTGGTTTGATTTTAAATTCCCCTTGATAATTTTCCAATAAGTCCCAGTAAGTTAACCATATTATAAAGTAGCAGGGAAATGGCAGATAAAGAGAAATAATATGCTACTTAAACTGAGTTCCATTTATATGGACTTGGGTTTATATCTAATAAAATATTCTCAATATGACATGTCTAATAAAATGATTTTTTAAAAGCTCACATTAATTTTAAATTTATCATGCCATTAGTATATTTGTTTTCTAGGCCTCAGCTCATGAATTTCTAATTCTAAAAGTCTCTTATTTCTCAGCAATACGCATTGTTTTTTCCAGACAAAAAAACAAGCTGAGAAGATATACAGTAATTCTGATAAACATTTTTATTTAACATATTATATTTTTCCCTTGCTATACAACTTTACACATACCTTTTTGTCATTGTTTAAATGGTTTATCAGTAGTCAAAAAAGGTATTGTCTGAAATACAAATATAATTCTAGCAAAGATTCTGTCCAACAGTTACAATTTTAATTTCTCCCATTTTAACATGTCCTCCTTAATTTCTTTGTTGCAACATAATTTTGAAATAACATACAATTCATAATTCTCCTAGTAATATCCACATTTTTTCTTAAAAGTTTTATTTGATCTTCTAATTTCATATTTTTGTTAACATCATGTTCTGATTTTTAACATTAAAACCTGTTTACAATACTACATTTCCCCATTAATGTTTCTACTTCCTTCTATTGTATCTTCCAAAATTAACACCAAATCATCCATAAAGGCCCTTGTTTGATAAATTTCATTTTAAATCTTAAGTCTCATGATTATCTACTCTTATAGCTCTATTCAATACCTCAATAACTAAAATGAGCAAAATTTTAGAACATGCAGATATCAGTGTTTTGTTCATTTTTGACTCTCACAGAGTTTTGTTCTCCATTAACAATTGTTTGTGTTTTCTGAGTAATGTAATCTTACCAATTTAATAAAATTATCTCCAAGGTTCATATCTTCCAGATCTGTAAACAAGAAAATCCAATTCAAATTATAAAAGACCTTCTCTGCATCTAAGAGTATCAGTGCAGCTTGTTTTTTATTATGTACTTTCAGTTCTCTAGAACATCCAAAACATTTCTAATAATCGTCTTTTAGATAAAAACCTGCATTGATCTTCATAAAGTCCTGTAAAATTATCTCCAATCTTTCAGCCAAAATTGTGAATAAATTATCTTTACTGAATAATGGCTATACATTGTTTATACTCATTATTCAATAAAGACATTGGTCAATGTTTTTTTTTACTAAAGTAGTTTTGTGTCTCTTTAGATTTTATACTGTATTAGCCTCTTTCCAGCTACAGTATTAGGAATCTTTCCATTCTGTAGGATAATATTGTTTGTTGTAATAACTAAAATCTCATCCTCAAAACAGTTTTACGAAGAGGCTAGAAAGCCATCTGGATCAGGTGCCTTTCCTCTTTTAGTTTTATTAATAACTTCACAGAGTCCCCTTATTATACGTCCATTGAAATATTTGATTCTCTGTAATCACTAAATTATTCTTCCACTTTTTCCAAATAAATTTCTGGTCCTTTATATAGGTAAAGGTTCCCCTCGCACATATGTGCTAATTGTTCCTGACTCTAGGAGGTGGTGCTTATTCTGTTTCAAAGCCAAAGAGCCAGTTCTGTCCAAAGACGTCTCCATGGTCATGTGGCCGGCATAACTCAATGCCAAAGGCGCATGGAACGTTGTTACCTTCCCATCAAAGGTGGTCCCTATGTTTCTACTTGCATTTTTTATATGCTTTCGAACTGCTAGGTTGGCAGAAGCTGGGACAAGTAACAGGAGCTCACCCCATTATGCGGTATTAGGAATTTGAACTGCTGAACTTGCTGACCTTTCGATCGACAAACTCAGAGTCTTGGCCACTGAGCCACTGCAACCTTTATATAAAGTAGTATAATACTGATGAAATACATTTTGCAGATTTGCATCATCTCTAATTACAGTATTTCCTTCTTGTAACTTTTATATCACTTTCTTTTCTTTTTGCATTTTATATACCAATGATTTCTCCAATTCATTTGCAAATTCAACATTTCCATAAAGATCTGATTTAATTAATTTTGTTATTTTTGAAAGCATTTTTATCAGAAAATAAATTCTGGTTGCTAAAGCATCTGTCCCCTTTATCCATTTAAAACTTTATTGAGACACAGTTTTATTTAGCTTTCTGGTGTTACATTAAAAAATTTCCAGTTAGCATTTTTTCTTCTTCTTAATTCCAAAATGAAGGCAACTCACTGAAAATCTTTGCTCTTTACTGCTGTCTGAAATACATCTTTGAGGTTGTAAATTAATAAAATTGGTGGTTCAGTGGTTAGAATGGAGTCTGATTCTGTCCACAGCCAGGAGTTTGATTCTGATGGGTCTTTAGGTTGGCTCAGTCTTCCATTCTTTCGACTACTGGGAGCAAAACAATGACATTGTAAACTGCTATGATGTTTACCCTTGCAATTTTGGGAGCATTGGAGTTGGTCCACAGGAAAAGAAGCCTGGACTCGCAGGATCCCACCCACACAGGAGGTCCTTCCAGGCTGCTGGTGTCCTGGAAGTCTTGCTTCCATTATATTCCCCCAACGGGGCTGCACCTTGAGTTTTGGCAATGAGAAAAGAATTCTGAGGTTCAGAGAAGGGACCAAAAGCAGAGCCCCTAAAGAGAGCAAGCTGCAGAAGTAGCTGGGGATGGCTGGCCTTGGGAAAGGCACCTTAGGGGAGATCCCAGCTTGCCCTGCCTGAGCTGAGGACACCCTGAGGAAGGTCTATCCCGTCAATCTGGGTCCAGGAGGTAGGACACCGAAAAATGGATTTTGGCAGCAGGAAGGTTGCAAATGAACAGGAAGAGCAGTTGGAGAGTGGACAGAGGACTGGAGGCATCCAGGCAGAGGCCGGACAGCCGTTTCTCTGCATGAATTATTGCCCTGAGGGACAGTTAGACTCAGCAATATGCAGTTTATGAGTCCAATTCCCAATACTCTGGAGAGAAAAGTATTACCGGAATTGGTGGGGGAACTTCTTCCCCCCAATCCGGGACATTTGCCACTCGGAGGTGCCCCCTGTGGCTGGGTTGCTGTAATGGCCAGTGAGTGGCTGTGGACATCTTCAGCTTGACCTCTGCTGCTCCTGCTGCTGTTGGAAGCCCCTTGGACAGACGGGGTGGCTTTCTGGCTGAGACAGCAGAATGGAGAGAGCCCAACAGTGGAGCCTCCCCCCGCCCGCCCTGTAGCTGCTGTTCTTTTCTTGCCTGCAGTCGATGCAGGAGGTGGGCAGGTGGCGCCTGGGTTCAAGTCTGCTCCAATGTGGAACATATAAAATCTTCCTTCTCTGGGGAAAAGGCCTTTCTGGGTGGCTCTTTTGCTTCCTTCATGGGGCCCTTTTGAAGGAAAGGGGCAGTTTCAGGAGGACGGCCATACAAATGGGCTCCAGTTCCCCCTGGGCTTCTCCTCAATCTTCCTCACAGGACACGAAGAGTTGTAACAGGGCAGGTGTGCTTGGCAGCTCAGCAATTCAGGAATGCCTGAGTGCTGCTCAGTTGCTTTGTGAACGAGAACTGCTCATGGGGCAGGAACCAGAGCCTGTGCATCACTGCCCCCAGGTCCTCTGGCCTCATCCCCTGCTCCCCTGCCAACCCTTGCCAAATCACGTGGATGTCTACAGACCCAAATGAGGATGAACGGTTGGCAAAATGGCCTGAAGTCCAGAAATGCTTGTTTCTCATAAATATATTCATTTGTGAGATGCCAAAAGATTCTGCCTTCATTTTCTTCTAGGGAGCCTTCTGCAAGGTTCCATTTGGAATTTTTTGCAGTTGTTAAAAATCTATGTGAGAAAAGGTGTTGGTTGGTGGGGTGGGAAGGGGGCTTAGATTGAAGTCACAGTTCTTCATGAGACTGGATGCAATTTGGCCCTGTGTCATTGATGAGCCCCCCCCCCCCCAGCACTCCCAAAGATTGCCTGGGGCACCACTTGCCCTATAGTTTTCTGGATCAACAGCAGCTCTGAGTGATCTTTAAGGACAACTTTCTGGTTGGCTTGGATCCTATCAGCATTTTTCAGTTCTGAGCACCTGGGAGTCAAATGCAAGTTAGGTGGCTCCTAAGGAAACATTTCTAGCTTTAAAGAAATCACCTACGGGGCAAATCAAAAGTATTGCACTGCACATGGCAAATGCCATGCAAACCAAAGGTTCATAGCTGGCGCTGTGAGGCAGGAGAAGCTGGACAAAGCCAGAACTCAGCGCTACCTCTTTGGCTTGCCTAGAGGCCAGACTTGGTCAGGAGCTAGGAAGTGGGGGCAGGAGGAGCCTGCTTCTTGCGTGGAGGAGGGGGTCAGGATCCCATGTGTCCCCAGCTGGGAAACCCTCACTACAGGGGAGCTTTGGGGAAGAGGGAGTATACCCCCCACCTTGTTAGTGGCTGGCATACTTCCACTTGCCCAGGCCTTGATGTGGCAAGAAGTCTGGCTGGTTGCTAAGACAGGGCTTCTGTGCAAACTGCTTTGCTCCCCTCCTCTTCTTTAAGGAGACTGCTGGGAGGAGAGGGGAAGAGGTGGGATTTATCAGCACCCCCAGAAAATTCCCATGTCTCAGTAGGGGGGGCTCCCTGGACTCAGAGACAAAGAAGGTGAGGTGAAGGCCTGCTCCACTCATCCCTTTGCACTTGAAAAGGGTGGGTGATGGGAGCCCTTTGGCTCAACTTCTTTTGGCCTCTGCCTCACCACCTCTGCAGCCCCCCTCCATCTAGAAGTGGTACTGCCAGGCCTGTCAGTGGCAGGCAGTCCCTCACTGACCAAGGATTGAGACTGACTGCTTGGAAGGAGGGAGCAAATGTGGGGCCCCAGGCAGAGGTGAAATCCAGCAGATTCTGGAGAACTGGTAGCGGAAATTTTGAGTAGTTCAGAGAACCGGCAAATACTGATTTTGCAATATCCTTCCCCTGGAGTGGGGTGGGAATGGAGATTTTGCAGTATCCTTCCCCTGCCATGCCCACCAAGCCACACCATGCCCACCAAGCCACACCCACAGAACCGGTAGTAAAAAATTTGGATTCACCACTGGCCCCAGGGCTGTGTTCCAACGGACCTTCCCCTCCCTCTCAAGGCCAGATGGGAAAAGGGTGACCCTACTTCTAGGGGAGGGGTGGCCTTTGCCTCCTCTGTCCCTTCCTGCCTGCCCCTTTCCTTTCAGAACAGCAAGGCGGGCTCCAGCTGCTGGTTTCTGCACCCCGACGCAGAGCTGCGACTGGACTGGATCACCCGAAGCTGGGGCTGAACGGCGGGCTCTGCAGCCGGTTGCCTCAGAGACCAAGGACTGTTGGGGACCTTCCCTCCGTGAGCGTGCCCCAGCGCCCCACACAGCGATCTGGAGCAGAGCCCCCGCAGAGGCTGCGACGACCCGTTCTGTAACCGGGCCCGGAAGGAGGGCGGAGGCGAGCGAGTGGGGCAAAGAGGTCGGCGCCGGCAAGAGCTGGGACAGAAACCCTGGTTGCCGGAAGCCGAGAGGTGTCGGCTCCGTTCTCCCCTGTCACTCCTGGCTCTCTTCGTCTGCTTGGCTCCGCTGAGCATCGCTCCTGGCGGCGAGAGCAAGCCCCCAACCAGGCACAACTGCGGCCAGCGAGGGCTCCGCAGGGCAGAAGCCGGAAGAGCCGTCGGCGGGGTGGGCACGTGGCCTGGAAGCAGGCCAGCAGGGAGCGAAAGGAGGTCCCGGTCGGACCGAGGAGGCTGGGCAACGGGAAGGACTCGCGGGTCTGCCTTGGCCCCTCCCTCCCTGTCCAAGTCTGATACAGACAATTAAGGCATCCTAAGTTTCCTCGGTGCTTGTGGTGCCGAATGTGACCGCACCAGCAGTTGGGATGCTCCGAGAGTTGCAGGTGAACCCCCCCCCCTCCCCCGTAGGTGAGCAGCTTTGGGTACCAGTTTACTTCCAGGTCCGATTCGAAGTGTTGGTCTCGACTTTTCTACCCCTTCATGGCAAGGGACCAGGTTACCTGTGGAACGGGCTGGTCCCAATTTCATCTTCTGGTCCCACCGGGGCAGGCAGGGAGGGCATGTAATAGACCCGCTTGGTTAAAAAGCATGGACTGGCAGAAGGTAGGAAGGGATCCTTCTCAACTCTCACCCCTGCGCTATGGACTGGCTGCCCACTCCCTTCTGAAGAGCATTGAGATCTGGCTCTGCCAACTGGCCTGGGGTTCAAAAGTGCAATGCAACCCTGGGTGGGAGGTGTTGGTGGGCTGAAGGTGCTTTCTCTGCCTTTTTAAAGTTGCAATTATCTCTTTTAGCTTTGTTTCAATCTAGTTTTTAATTTGTTTGAAAAATGGGTTTGTACTGTTTTATTTGCAAACCACTCACAGGCACACTTGTGGTAGGCAGTATAGAAATTTGGTAAAATACTATAAAGCCACAGTATTAAAGCCACTTAGAACAATCCTGCCAGGAATAAATAAACTTTATTGTCATTGTATGTGTATACAC
This sequence comes from Masticophis lateralis, assembly GCA_030761175.1. Lineage (NCBI taxonomy): Eukaryota > Metazoa > Chordata > Lepidosauria > Squamata > Colubridae > Masticophis > Masticophis lateralis. The sequence continues at coordinate 85,346,710 of JAUDYJ010000007.1, forward strand.
AGTATACACATACAACGAAGTTTACTTGACACCCAAAGACCAGGTCCCACACACATAATCCCCAGACACACTCCCACCCACCACAATTCCCCACCCCTAAACCACCCAAACATCCACACAACAGACCAAGTAATACTGTCCAACAGCTCACTGATGGTGGCCCTTTAGTTCATTGTTGAGTGCAATTATAGCTCTGGGATAAAAACTATTCAGAAAACGTGTGGTCTGAATTTTAATTGTTCTGTATCTTCTGCCAGAATGCAACAGTCCAAAAATATTGTAAGCAGGATGGGAAGAGTCTCTGAGAATGTTATGCAACTTCCTCAAACAACGAGATTTGAAGATGTTGTCCAGGGCTGGTAGCTGGAGTCTGATAATATTCTAGACAGTTTTAATGATTCTCTATAGAGCTTTTTTGTCTGCTACAGAGCTGCTCCCATACCATGCAAGAATGCCGTATGTCAGGACACTCTCAATGGTGCTGCGATAGTAGGACAGAAGTAGATGCTGAGATAGATTTATCTTCCTGAGCATTCTCAGGAAGTACAGCCTCTTCTGTGCCTTCTTCACAAGCATATTAGCATTCATAGTTCATGAGAGGTCCTCCCAGATATAAGTGCCCAGAAGATGACACGCAAGAAAGCAAATTTCTTAGCAGCTGCTGATTTGTGTATTTTTTTGCAGAAAATGCAACTGCTTAAATAAACTCTTATACAGATAATTAAAAAAAAGAATAGCTAAATGGGTTCCCTTCAAATATGTATGAGAGGAACAGCCGCTTCTGGACTGGGGGTTCCCTGCAGGCTTCCAAGAAGCCTGCTGCCCAGCCCTAACAGTCCAGGGTCCTGGCTCCTGGACAGTGCTTGGGAAGCCCCCTTGGCCACTCTGCTTGTCCTGTGGAGTCTGCCCCATCTGGGCAGAGAAGTTTTGTTGCATTGGGTTCCCCACTTGGCAAGGGGTGCCCTGGCAGAGAGCAGAAGCCCTCGATTGAGTGAGAGTGACAGGCTTGCAATGGAGGGGATGGTTGGGGGGGGAGAGATTGGGGGCAGCCCATGGAGGCTAACCCTGCAGTTGGTGCCATTCCAGCTGAAGTGAATCTCTAAGGCTCGAGGTTGAACTGTGGGGTTGACTTGCAGAGGTTTCATTACCCAGCTAGGTGACATCGCCAGGCTTTCATGTAATTAGAAGGAGCACAACACTGAAGAGAAGAACCAAACTTTATTTGACCATTGGCTGCCTGCTCTCCAAGAGGGAGGGGCCCCACAGAGCAGAGATTCTGACAACCCTTGAGGTGGAGAGGAGGGAAACTCTCAGGCTCTGATTCCCAACCAGATTTTGATGGAAGTGAAGTCTGTATTAAAGGGGGGAAGTCAGAGACAGGCAGTCTGAGCTCTGATGCTGTGCAAGGCCTGCCTGGGGCAGATATCTCACCCTCCTCACAAGTCCCCAGATGGGACTCCCCCCCATCTGACCCCAGACAAATCTTTAGGCGGAGATGTGAGCCTTTCGGTGGGTTTTGCTCTGGGAGGATTAAAGGGGCTTTTCATGATTGCTCTTGGGTCACTCCTTTTTTATTTATTTGTTTGTTTGTTTATTGCCATTTGTCAAACAAAAACGAGAACAAGAATAAGAGAATACCAGGATGATAGGCATGTTAGTGCACTTATGCACGTCCCCTCTACTGACCACTTAAGAATGAAGTAAGGTCCACAGAAGTCAATTTGTGACTGACACTATGAAAATTTCTAGCTGAGACAACTGAATCAGGTTGGGAATTCCAGACTTTGACAACTCTATTACAGAAATCTTATTTTTTACAGTCAAGTTTTGACTGTAAAACAGTCAAAATTTACATTGTGTTTAAAGCAGTTGTTCGTGCACTATTATTGTGATTAAAACAGAAAAAGTCATTTATAGGTAAAACATTACCATGTATAATTTTGTATGCAATACCTAGGTCTGACCACAAGTGACACAGTTCTAAGTTATCCAAACCAAGAATTTCGAGCCTAGTAGCATAAGGAATTCTATTGTGTACAGAAGAGTGCAAGACTCTTCTCGTGAAGTACTTCTGAATCTGTTCAATTGTACTGATGTCAGGTATATGGTGGGGATTCCGAACAGTTGAACAATACTCTAAAATTGGTCTGGCATAGGTTTTATAAGCGCTAATTAGCAATACAATGTTTCCATAAAAAAAGTCTCACAAAATTAAGTTTACAACTCTTTAATGCTTTTTTAGCAACACTGTTACAGTGACCTTTGTAGCATAAATCATCAGAGATTACACCTAGGTCCTTAACAAAGTGAGGGTCATCTGCTAGATCAATGCCACCTAGCTTATACTTGACATTCTGATTACATTTATCAATATGTAAGACAGAGCATTTATTAATCAAAATTTGAAGTTGCCAAACAGATGACCATTCAGACACATAGTTGAGATCACTTTGCAAAACAACATATATTTTGTATATGTATATTTTACATATGCGAGTGACAGGGTGGGGTGGGGGAGCCAGAGCTGCAGAGGGAGGGGGAGAGTTTGTAGCTTATTTCCTCATTTCTTCCATTCCTGCCAAGAGCTCCAAGATGAGTTGATCAAAGGGTCCTGGCAGCGGATCTGCGCCTTGTACCAGTTCTGTTCTGTGATCAGCTCGTTCTCATCCTGCAACAGAAAGAGGGCCCTGCTGAACTGGGAGAAGGGGGGCAAGGACAGGGACCTATCATACAATGGCAGTATACTAGTACAGGGGGTGGGGTGGGGGGAGGGAATGCTGGACGGTTGTCCCAGATCTCTGCCTGGGTGCTATCAGCTGGGACCTCACCTGCTGTCTGCTGGGGATGGGGGATTAGCATAGCCAGTTGTTCACTGCATGCACTTTATGCTGCTTCACTCCAAGACTTGTGGTTCATGCAGAGTTCGAGTCAATTGACTATTTTGTGATTCTGAGAGGCTTTTTGTGCACTTGAAGATATCCAGAGCAGCCCCTTGATGTGATGAATGATATGCCCAGAAGGTTTACTTACGAGGAGGAATTTCTCCTGGGTGCCAGAAGCCGACTCCAGCCGAAGGCTGTACTGCAAGGGGAAGTAGGTGCTGGGTAGGTCCCAGGAGGCCGGGGGAGCCCAGGACACCTTCCTCCCTGTGATATTCAGGTAGGCGGGAGCATCTGGCTTCACTGCAAGGAGAGCAGGAGCCCCATCAGACCTCGTCCACCCAGCCCCCCTAAACCCTCCCTCCAGAGGCCCAAGACCAAGGATGAAAAAGCCAGCCTGGAAGGAGCCCCCACCTTCTTCCCTTCAAGGAAACAAAGAAACTTCAATTGAGGTCAGGTGGCTCAGCTCTTCTACCCCTCCCCAAATTTTCCTTCCTAAGGCAGGGGGTGTCAATTATGGCAGGAAATGCTCTGCCCAAATGGACATTGATGGAAGGTAAGGCCTATATTTGCTAGCTCCCTGCAATGTCCCCTGGGTCACAGATCACTCATGAGCTGGTGGGGGAGCCTGGCAAAGAGCCTCTCATCTGCAGGAGCAGAAGGGAGATGGGGGGGGGGGAACAGGACATGGACAGATGCAATGACTGGAGGGTTCAGACTGCTGGGTTAGGGTCCAAGGTCTGGGATGGGGTCCTGCGTGAGAAGAGGGGGAGGCTGGTGCCATCCATACCGACATCCCATAAGAGGAATGTCTTGTTCACTTCGTTGTAGCCACCGCCATCTTCAGAAAGCCCCTTCAGCACAAGGACGAGGGGCGTGACAGGCATTTCTTCAGCGTAAGAACAGAAGGAACAATTATTTAACTGGATCTGCACCATTCTGTTCCCGGGGAGAGCCACTTCTGTGGAGCACAGCTCAGCCCCTGTGTCTCTGCAAAGAAAAGGCAAAAGTGGGGCCCTCGCTGGCTCCAGCGGGAGTGGACAGAGGCTCTCCACAATCTCAGAGACCCCCTTTTCCTCACTGTGATGCTCAATGCACAATGCAAAAAGAAAGGAAGGTTGGGACTACTAACCTGTGTTTCAGGTGGACCAGAAAAGTCGCTGGGTTCTGAGACTTCCAGGAACAGTTCAAGGTGCCGCTGTATGATGGAGCCCAGCAGGTAATGGCCGGTTCTTTCTTTGTTCCTGCAAAACCCGGGTGAAAGAATTCAAGACAGGTCCAAGACTCTCTGCTTCCAGCAGCCCATGGGGCATCTCCCACCTACAGGGGTGCCCTGAGAATCTGAATCTGAGCAAGAAAGGCACCTGCACCAGGGCCCAGCCGAAAGAGAATGCTTTCGTTCTGAAAGAGCTGTTGTTGTTGCTCGTCCTGCCACCATATGTGCCCAGCTGGAAGAGACCTCCCATCCATCCTTTCCAGGCAGAAACTCCTGTCCTCCCTGGGGGGGGGGGTGCTGGCGACATAGCCCTCCCTCCCTTGTGTTTCCTACAAGCAAAGTTGGAGGCACTCCTCAGGCTTTCTGGGATATTTAGGATGGGTTAGTGGAAGGAGCCCAGGACGGAAGGACAGAAGAGCAGCCCAGGCCTGCCCCTTTCCCTTTGAAGGCCATTCTAGAAGGCTGGTGGGAAAATGGGCAGAGAGCAAGGCTGGGGTCTAGCTGGGACTCTGGGCATGAGCCCCCTCAAGGGATTCTTGCCCTCCCTTCCCTGCTCACCTTCTGCCTTGAAGAAGTAGCTATGACTCAACCATATGACCACGTAGAAACTGTGGAGCAGCTGGGGTCCGGCCCAGCAGGAATAGTTTCCGGCATAAGGGATGTCCAGGTTGTTAATGACAAGCTCTCTGCCCGAGTCCTCCAGCGTCTGGCCATTCTGTTTCCACTCCACTTGTTCTCCAGGGGATCCAAAGCAGTTCCGGGTTATGTTGGCACCTTCATTCTTAATCAGCACTGAGGGCAAAACCCCAGACTGGAGACTCAGCGGGGCTGGAAGGGGCCCTGCCAGGTTGGTCTGCTTTTAACCCTGAAGCTGTTTCAGAGCTGAGCATTCAGGGCAACTATTATGGCCAGATATTTTTTCTGGGGGGCTCTACCCCAGCTCCAAATTTTGGGGTGCACAGGCTTTGTGAGGAAAGCCTACTGTTTTCCAGAGCAGCAGAGGATGGGATGCTGCCACCAGAAGCCCTAGGGCACTTCTCGGCACCTCCTGCAGTTCATGGGGGGAGGGGGGGCTTGGCTGCTCTCCTGTCCTTCCAGAAAAGCCCCTTCCCAGACTCTGTGCTTCTTCCTTGGGTGGGGGGAGCCTTCCTTGCCTGCTGTCTTCTTGTGGCAGTTGTGTGGAAGAAGTGGGGAGGCCTGGCTCTGCCATCTGCCCACTTCCTGAGTTCTGCCCCTCTCCTGGGCATACAACCCTCCTGTACTTATAGCTCTGATTTCTTAGTTCCTCATCTTCAATACCAGAACTGCAACACTCATTATGTTCTGGCAGAAATGGCAAATTTCCTTCAGGGAAACAAAGGAAGAAAGGAGGCCGGTGGCTCTGCTCTTCTGCCCCTTTTTGCCTATATATGGATGACTCTTTTTCTCTGTCAGAAATTTCCCACCACTTCTAGGGCAACTAATGCTGGCTTTTCCATTCAGGTTGGGGTGGGGGGGGACCCCTGAAATTTGGGACAACTCTGGGGAGTTGGGCACAGCCACCTGCAAATGACCCAAAATATCTGGCTCCTGGCCCCCTCTGGGAAAAAAATGGCAAACCAGGCACTTACGTGAAGAGGGAAAAGCAACAGTGGCCTCCATCACCACAGCCATCAAAGCTGCCCACTTTCCCAGCATTATCTGTGTGAGGCGAGGCAAAGGGAGACCTGTGGGAGACTGGCCTGGCTGGGGAGGAGGAAGGCAAGAGATTCTGCTGTGAGGTCACGGTTGGGAAGCCCCCCTGGCTCTAACCCAGCCCCCCCTTGAGCATCACCCCCAAGCCTGGAACTGGGCAGGGTTGATTGTGCTAGGGACAGAGGCCCCAAGCTAGCTGGGGGACCTGGGCTCCTTCCTCCCTTTCAGCCTTAGGCAAGGGGAGGCCAGGCAAACCCTGGCTAAAAATCTTGCCAAAAAAATTGCAGGGAGAGTTCAGGAGTCTATACTGACGAAGTCGGGGCAGGGGTGGGGGAAGGCTGAAATCTCTGAAGATGCCCTGCCAGCTGCCAATGCCCACAGGGCCCCTGCTTCCCTTTCTGACATGGAGTTGGCTGCTCATCCTCCGCCAGAGCACTTACCTCTCTGTGGGTCCTTCGATCCTCTGAGAGGAAGGCTGGAGGAGGGCTGACCTAATATACCATTTCTGATGTGGGGGGAGGAAACCTCTGACACAGGAGGAGGGGGCGGGTAAGGGAGGGAGAAGCTGTCAGGGCATCCCCCGCCCCGAGACTCTCCCTTGCAGAGAGGGAGCTGCTATGGACAAGGCAGCCTCTTCCTGGCCCCACTGACAATTGGGCTTGGAATGATGCCAGAGGGGCTCCTCACAGCAGGAGCCCTGGGTTTGGGCTGGAGTAAAATGAAGGTCCTTCCCTTTCCAGCAGCCCAGGAAGTCCTGAGCCAGGACAGCCCACTTACAGGTAAGGTCTGGACTGCTTGCAGTTGGTGAAAGACCCAGCCAAAGATGGGCACCCACATGGGCCTCTTCCAGATTTCTCTGTGGATTCTGGCCAGGTTCTTCTGGGTTATTTGATGAGCTTCTCCAGGACCTCAGAATAGAAGGGCTGGAAAGGACCCTGGATCATCTAGCTGGGCCTCCTGCCCTGCGGAGAAATTATTGGCTTCACTGCACAGCATCCCCCACAGACAAATGCCCCCATGCTTGTCCCATGTTTGAAGTACCTCTAACCAAGAAGTGTCCACTGACTCCCAGGGCAGCCTCTTTTGGTCTTGAAGAACCTGACCCTTAGGAGAATTTTGCTGATACCTGACCAACATTTTTGCAACTTAGCCCCATTCTTTCTTGTTCTGCCTTCCAGAATGACTCTGCCCTGCCTTCCACCTGTCCCCCTTCCGATGTTTGCGACTGACTGTTATGTGCCCAAGCAGATGGCTCTTCTCCAGGCTGGGCATACATGCTGCCTCCAGCAGCTCCTACTGAGTTGCTCTTTCCCAGCTCTGATCTTCTTTGGATCCTCCACATCCGTGTCCTTCCCAAATGCAACACCCAGAATCCAGAAAAAATATTCTAGGTGTGGTCTGACCAGTGCAGAATAGAAAAGGAACTATGGTCTCTGATAAGCTTGGCAGTTGACCTCCCTTGATGCAGCTGGGTTGGCTTTACCTGCAGCTGTATAACATGGTTGGCTCATGTTCAGCGCAAGATTCCCTGTGTATATACATACACACACACACACATACACTCCCAGACGGGACTCAGGGCGGTGAACAGCCAAAATAAGACACAATAATATAAAAGTTAAAAATCATTTAAAACAAATTAAATAATGTGGCTCGAACAGTTTAAAACTCCAATTGTAAAAAATATTTAAGACCCAATATAAAAGGAATTTAAGCCAGACCAGCTTGTTCAAATAAAAACCTTTTTAAGGCGTGGCAAAAAGTACGCAGGTCTTGTAACCTCCTTATCTCTTTTGCAACATTTCTTGTGGCTTCACTATGAATCTGGGGTCCATAGCCAAAGAGGGAGGCAGCCGGCCATGTTCATACCTTTGGGCATCTGGCCCCATCGAGAAAGTATTGAATGAGAAAACATCAAATTGCGTTTGAATGAAAGTAAAGAGATGTTGTGTTATCTATATTGGAGTTAAGGTTTCGGAGGGGATTTGTTAATTTGAGGATAGTTAGATTAATTTAGATTTATTTATTTATTTGTTTAGATTTGTATACCGCCCTTCTCCTTGCGGACTCAGGGCGGTGGACAGCCAAATAAAAAACAGTACACAAAAGTTAAAAATTTCTTTAAAAAGCATATAACTTTGGCTAAAAATTAAAACCATTAAATATTTAAAATACCCAACCCCATAATACAGATCTTAAAAATTCAGATGATGATTGTTTCTTTTTAATACCCTGTATTTTGCTCTGGGAAGTCAGGGAAGGGAGGGGGGGGGAAAGAAGGGGTGGGGGGATGTTGGGGGGGAAAATGTTTTCTTTGTATTTCTGAAAAACTTTTCAATTAAAAAAAAAGAAAAAGTGGAGAGAATCTGCCCACAGGGTGGGCAGGGGGCTCTCCCTTTGAGCACGAGAAGCCCTCCGAGCTGAACTCTTCCCCTTAGCTCACAAGGGGGGTTAATAAGATACTATACACAGATCCCAACTGGCCCAACCATGGCAAATCTCTCCCTTCCAATGACTGTGCCCATGTCTGGTCTTACTCAGGAGCTTCAGCCCCAGATCTACAGGGAAAAGTTCAGCGGTTCAGAGCCGTGGTTCAGCACCTTAGCTGCCCTAGACACTGGTCTCCAGCCAGCAGAATGAGCAGGCATTAAAATGGGCATTTTGCTCTTACTTTTCATTCCTTTCACTGAGCTTTCAGGTGGCTTCACAGTTCTTTGATTTCAAATGCCCGTGAAATGGAAACAAATTATTAACCTGTCTATGCTTGTATCCTTCTTGGGGCAGCAGCAGATGGACCCTCTGTGATATTCTACAGACCTGGACTAACAGATAACTACCAGGTCAGGTTGTTGCAAGGAAGAGGTGAGAGTTGGAAAGTATAAATAGTGGGGGGAGGGAAGGAGTTCCCAGTTACAACTACAGCAAGATGCAGCAACTGCTTTACTTCTGAGCCACCCCCTTCCTGCCCAGGCCCACCCTGTCCTGAAGGGAGAGATAGCAAAACGTCCATGGGCCAAGTACTTTAGTTACCTTACCCCATTCCTTGTGCAAAGGATGGGAGAAGCCGTGTCAGTCTGCAGGCCAAAGTCATGCCAGGATGTCATGAAAGTCTGGCAGAGACAGAAAGATACACGTAGGAGGAAGGCTTACAAGCGTCCACCTAAACACTGGACCAGCTAGAGTTGTGCCACCTTTCCGAACCTCAATCTTTGTTAGGTAACCTTGGCTCGCTTGAGCAGGCTATAAACATGGATGACCCAGGCCTGCCTCAGATAAAGCAGAATCACAAGGAAATTGGTTGACACCTATTTTTCCTTGGACTGCAAAACACATTATGCAGGACACTAAGCCCAAAGGGGGATGAACACATTAGCTGTAAACAAGGACGGTCTTAAGTTATATCTTTAACAGCCCAAAGGGGTGGGTGGGTGCTGTCCCTGCACCTACGTCCCGGCCACAGAGGAGAAGTCATAGGATTTGTCCACCAACTTAAAAGACCAATCAGCCATCCCACAATGGAGCTGCCAAGATTGGTCCTGCCTAACCCCTGCCTAACCCCTGGGATACCACAGGTTGGAGGTTGGCGAAAAAGAGGAAGGATATTTTTTGGAAGGATTCTTACTCACTCTGGTTTGTGGGGGTGTAATAGAAAAAATATTCTTACCAGAACAAGTCAGAGTTTCCATGGTAAGGCTAAGACACTGTCCTAACTACCACCCCTGAAAGCGATGAGACACCAGCTGTGCTAGGTAAGGAGGAATTCCAGCAGGAAGTTATTCATTTGCAAAACACCATAGAATTAGTTATGTGTTAGCTGTATATGACTGAGCCTGGGGATTCCAGACCCCCAGAATCAGCAAACATAAGCCAAGATAACTACAACCATCTTTAGGGTGCAGAGCAGAATGAGCTGGAAGACAGGGCAATAGCAGAGATGTTGTCCAACTCAGGGGCACAGGCCGTGCAAAATTGGAAAGCAGCCTCTGGGTGTTCTGGTTATGCTATTCCCTGACTTCTGCAAAGCATGAGACAGCCATGAGAAAATGAAGGGACATGGCCCAACTATGCCGTGAGAGGAAACTGCCTTGCCGAGGCTCTGTGGAGTTGTGGGTTGAGTGGCGAATATGACTTCCCCTCTTCTCAAGATGGCTGTGGGTCAAAGAGCCCTGGAAACCTGGCTTGGAGCCTGCATAGGAGACAGCTTTGCAATAAGTACTTGAAAGAAGAGAGGTTTGTTTGCTGTTTAATGACTTGATTGTATTGTATGCTGCCTGGAGTGCTGTAGAGCCGGGTGGCCTTATACATTCAAAATTAAGGAAAAGACGGAAGACATGATTTATCAAAAGATGGGGCTCTCAAAAGATTAACTGAGCAAACACACAGCAGTGTGTTTGCTCAGTGCAGCACAAGAGGGCCAGGGGGAAGAGGCCAAGGGAACGCCCTTTGTGGTGGGTCCATCAGCCGAGCCTGGAGAGAGGGAATTGCCCTCAGAGCCTATTTGCTTCCCTCCCTGAAGACAGAGGCTGCAACCTCTGGGCAGGGAAAGCAAGGAGAGGGAGGCAGGCTTGATTACCACCACTCCATCTATCATGGGAGGTGGGGAAGTTTGAATTGGAGATGGGGTGCTTACAGGGAGACAAAGACAAAGCCAGTCAGAGGGCTTTCAGGAAGCGTGGAGAAAAAGCAGCTACAAGCCTCAGGAAAAACTAGTCTCAGAGGGCCAGAGCAGTTGATGGTTGGCTGGATGGCCTTTCAAGAGAGGTCTGCTGCCTTCCAAATTTCAGAAGTCTGGCTGACAAAGAGACTGGAAGACTCAACACAGCCTCGAAGCAACTATTTATTTATTTATTTATTTATTTATTAGATTTGCGGACTCCTTGCGGACTCCTTGGGGACTCAGGGCGGTAAACAGCCAGAAATAAAAAGCAAGCTACACAAAAGTTAAAATTTTAAAAACAACTAATATGAATTTGGCCGATAGTTAAAACAATTCAATTTAAAATTAATATCAAAAACTCTAAAAAAAATTCTAAAAAAATTTACAGGGATCAGGCCAAGCCGGCAAGCTGAAAAAAGTATGTTTTTAAGCCCCGACGAAAAGTCTGGAGGTCAGAGATCGTTTGCAACTCTGGAGGAAGATCGTTCCAGAGGATGGGAGCTACCACAGAGAAGGCTCTCCCCCTGGAGGTCGCCAGCCGACATTGTCTGGCTGACGGCACCCTGAGGAGGCCCTCTCTGTGGGAGCGAACCAGCCGGTGGGAGGCAATTGGTGGCAGAAGGCAGTCCCGTAAGTACCCTGGTCCTAAGCCATGGAGCACTTTAAAAGTGATTACCAACACATTGAAGCGCACCCGGAAGTGCTAGTAAGCACATGAGGGAGCTGGAGCCACCTGTGGTGCATTCTTCATTGAAGGACATTCTGCCTCCTAAAACACAGAATGCTGCAACTTGCTAAGCCGAGTTTTGGATTCTGAGTTAGATGATTTCTGCCAAGATTTGAAAAAAAAGAATGTGTTTGGAAGAGCCTGAGGAACCTAGCTGACATGTGTCAGAGAAGCCATCAAAGAACAGAAGGTCCTCCGTAGGAAGAAATGTGACTTGAAAAAAAAACTTGAAAAAAAGGAGATAGACTCAGCAAGGACAGTTAAGCCTCCATGTCCTCTTAAAGAGCCAAAAGGAGGGACAACTTCACCGGCACACAGAGATCACCTGTGGAATTTAGCTGCCAGAAGATGAAGCAGGAAGCACCATCTGGCCGGCTGAACCAAGGTGGTGAGGTGAGGCGACTAAGTCAACCTAAATGGTAGGCACTGTGGCTCACCAGTCCGGTTTGGGGGCAGCTGACTGGCCACTGCTGGACAAGGCTGTGGGCAGCTCCAGTTCAGCATTCTTTGGGTGTCTGCATGCCCTTGTATTTCGGACTCCTTCCCAGCCATTCCTAAGCTGAGGTAGTGGAACCGCTGTGGTCTGCAGGGCCAGACTCTCCTCCTTGGGACAGACCTGAGAGCCTATGTACTCTCCTGGCTCTTGGCTTCTTCTGCCAGGAGGGGAAACTGTGGTAGGGATGGGGAACTCCACCCTGCCACTGCCCTTTTCATTCAAATACCCACAGTCCACCCACCAGAGTGGATTTACAAAGCTTTGAGGGCCTCTGTCACCTTAAAAATTCCGGCCTCCCTTCCTCTTCTCATGGGGGTTGGGGTGGGGTAGCCTTGACTGCCTTTTTGCAGCCACCAGGCCTATCCCCTGGCTACTGCTTCCCTTGTGTGCTGGCTCAGTTCTGTTCAGGGGTCCAGGGAGGGTGCCAGGGCCCCCCAAGGCTCCACACAATGGCTTCAGAAGCCATGGAAGGAGTACTGCAAAGCCTCCCCCTGGAGCAAAGCTAGGGGAGACCCTGGAGCTTCATCGCAGCCTGCTTTCTTGGCCTACATGCCCAGCTGGCCCAGCAGAGAGGCAGCTTCCAGAGCCTAGGATATGGGCACACAAGGGAGGAATGTTTCTGTCAGTCACTGGGCAGACAGGACTTATGGCTGTCCTGGAAGATCGAGCACAGAGGAAATGTTCCTTTGGGGGTGGGGGGGATTGCATTCACCTGATCCTCTCACTCTTATGCTGCAGCCAGACCCGTAACTCAAGAGAGGTAGCTCACACCATCTTACCCTTTCTATACTGCCCTCTAAAGCTGTCCTCCTCTGGGTGCCAAGAGGGAACAAGGGAGATGGTCCCGTGGGACGATTGCCGTGGGTGGGGCAGGGAGTGTCTCCTCAGTCAAACGAGGGATTTGGTGAGTTTGGTGAAGAACAAGGGGTTTCCCATATGACCTTTTACGGGATCTTTTTTTTCAACCCCCCCCCCCCCCCCATCGCCTTCCTCGAAATGCTTACGAACATTGACTCCTATCTGTGGTTTCTCGCCCACCCCCTCAAGGAAGTCCGGCCTCATGGAAAGCAGGCCTGGAGATAAGAGCTCCGGAGATAAGGACTCCATGGGGCTGCCTTGGGGTTTCCTCAGCCAGGAGCTCCTCCAGTGGCCCATGACTGATGGCGGCATTTGGCCGAGGAAGTGCTGAGCCCAGTAGCGGCAGGCACCCCCATTGAAGGAAGGCAGAGGTCCTCCCCCCCACATGCCCGAGGGCCTCTCCTCCCCTTGGCACTGCCTACGGGCAGCTGGCACCACCTCGGGCCTGCCATGAAATGGATGCGCTCTGGCTTCTCAAGGGTGTTGTGATACTCGGTTTGACAGCCTTGGTTCTGCCCAAGGCCTGGGCCAGGACAGGTCAGCCTCCACCAACCAGGCTGCCCCATTTGCTTGTGCTTGCCCAGGAGCGACACTGACTGGCCAAGGGGCCACTTCTGGGGGTCCTTGCCCCACGGGGCAGCCTACTCAATGAACGCCCTTGACTGCCCAGGTCTGGACTTCAGTGAGCTCTGATATGGCCTCCCAGCAGGGCTCCTTCTGTCACAAGCGCTGTGTGCCCCAGGCCTGCCCACCCAAGACACCCGGGAGGGGGGGGGGAGGTGCAGAGTAAGGGCAGTTGCTGCTGCTTCCTGTTCCTCCCCTTCACCTGATCCAGCAGGGGAACGCCAAGTGCAAGATTGCTACAAACATACTGTGGCAGAATGGAGTCCTTACATGCCCTGGGCATTTGGTTGACATCCAGACCCTTCCCCAACGCCAGCAAACCATGCAGGAAACTCTCCAGCCCTTCAAGTGGACCCATGGACGTTATTCCCACACAGGGTCCCAGGCCCACAGCCCTATTCCCAGCCAGTAGGCAATCCTGTGCCCCTTTCCTACTCCCCACCCAAATTTTGTCTTTCTAGCTGGCACTTTGATGGCCACCAGCCCCCTCCACTCCCAAATGCAGACCAGACCCACATTGGATGTGTAAAAGAATTTAATTCCTACAAGGAGGATTGTCTAGACTAGAGCAGCAGGGGAATGGAGGCCAGGCCCCACAGAGCCTGCTGGCCTTCACCCTACAATCTCCATAGACCCACTGTTCCCGAGTGGGGGTGTGGGGCACATGGAACGCTTTTGAGGCACATACAGAAAAGGCAAGAGCCCCAGTACCCCAGACTCTCCCCCACATTCACAAAACATTCCGGATACTCAGCAGGGACCCCCACTGAAGCTGAAACAAAGGGAGGGGGGATAAGTATAAGCCACCCCTCCACAAACCACTTCTGAGAAAAAGGGAAAGCACCCCTTTGGAGAATTTGGAGGGGACGGAGCTGGCAGGTTCTTCTCCTACTGAGCAGACATAGAAGTCTAGGGGGCCTCCAGGACCTACCACAACCCCCCACAAGCAGACAACTGGTGAGGTACCCCACTGCTTCCAAGGAACCCAACTGAAGAGCAGATGCCAAGGTGAACAAAGACGGCCCACCTGCCTTATGCCTCTGAGGAGTGGGCTTCCCCCCCAAAAAGGGCCATCAGACCCCAGAAGAGACCTGCTTGCATGGCCAGGCAGCAGTTCCACAGTCGACTACTTCTGCCCGTGTGGAAGCAGGCCCACCCCCCCTTCCCTCCCCAGCTAAGATGCGGTCCTGAAAGCAGCCTGTTTGGGGCTCCCTGCCTTGCCCTCTCTTCTGCCCAGGAGCCTGGCAGGCACTCAGATGGCCTCAGTCGTGCCCTGGGGGAGACCTGGGCAGCCCAAAGCCTCTGGGCTCCTGCAGTGGCCACGAACTCGGCCACCTTCCCTTCTTCCACCAGGGTCACTGCAGCACACAGGCATCTTCTGCATCCTCAGCCGCTTTGGGGGTCTGGGGGTTCTCCCCTTGACCCGGGAGGGTGGTGTCCTCTGCCAGCTTCCCCCGCAGCTCCATCAGCAAGTCCCGGCTCTCGCTGGGCGGCAAATTGCTCAGGAAATATTGGGGAGCCAGTTCAGCCACACTAGAGACAAGGAAAATGTGGAGCTGGCTGAGCATTGGCACATGGGACAGAGACCCCAAAGACTGGTCAGGCTCCACACCTTTGGAAGGGGAAGAGCAGAGAATGAACACACACACACACCTCTGCCCCCGGGGGATGCTTACAATTCAGGCGGGATCTCAGAGACGATCCTCAGGCAGTTGTCCTGGGAGACAGTGAATTCATGGTAGAGCACCCAGGAGGGAGGCCGTGGAGGTGGGCGGCGCAGTCGGTAGCAGCAGCTGGGGGGCAGCTGGGCCAAGTGTTTGTGGGTCAGCAGCAGGTAGTTACCTGAGCCATCAATGTCCCGGGCGACCTGCACAAAGGGAAGAGGGGCAGCTCTCTCACCCACACTAGGAGGCAGAGCCCTCTCCACCTGAGAGGCCGTGGCATGGGGTGTCCATCGGACTGGCTAATGACTGGTTGTCTTCTCTTAGATTACAGCCCTGACTATGCCTTGGCTCTCATCCTGCTGCTGTGCCTCGCAAGTCCCCATGCCTGTTCCTCCCTCTGCTGGGACCAGCTCCTGCTTCAGGATCCCGCATGCACCTGCTGGCCACATGCCTGAGAGGGAACCCCAAGATGCTGCAGTCTGATTCAGCCATCAGCCGGGCTATGCTGGGGCAGGGGGCGGGAGCTCTACCTTGAGGAAGAAGCCGGTGAGGAGGGCTCGCTTCAGTTGCAGGATGTTGCTGTCGCTGCCAAAGGCCGGCGGGGAAACTGGCAGCTCAATCCGCTGCATCACATCCAAGAGCTCTGTCCGCACTGCTCCGGCCAGCTGCAAGGCTGCTTCACTGACCGCGTGTTTCCGGCACCAGCTTTCTGGGTCACTCTCTAAAGCAAAGGGAGGAAGAGGGTGTGGGAAGTGCTTGCTACTGGCCCTCTTCCCGCCCAGAGCCTCTGCCTGGCACTCACGCTGGTGGAACGCATTGAAGACATTGATGAGCGTGAAGTGATCCCCGGCTGGATGGAGCAGAGCCTGCTGCCGCGCCACCACTGCATCCTCCCAGCGTGCCACCGGAGTCTGGAAACAGGGCCAGGCTGTAGGGAGGAAGAGCAGCAGAGCTCAGGAGACTCAGGGAAGAGAGGCTGGACAATGGAGGTCTCAGCTCAGAGGTACCCAGGCCCGTACCAGTCAGCATGGCAGCCAGAGTCAGCATCTCCTCCACGCAGTCAAACTCACAGGAGGCCAGGAGGGCCTTGGCCAGTTGGGGATCCAAAGGGAACTCCGACATAATGATGCCCACCTCAGAGAGGTTTCCGTCATCGTCCAGGGCAGCCAGGTAGTCCAGGTCCTCCAAGGCCTGCATCAAAGACTCAGGGGCTGTTGGGGCGGGGAGAGGTGCCATCAACACCCTCCCAATCAACAACTACAAAGCCACAAACAGGCATCATAAAAATAGCACACACAGCCTAAAGCACACACTCTGCCAGAGAGAGAAGTTCCCTGAGGACAGACTCCAGCATGAGCCCAAAAGCTTGGAAGTCAAAAATCCTGGACCTGGTGACCGACCCAGATTGGATCCTGCATCATTATCTGGGAACACATAGATTCACCTTCATCTGGAGGAGAGAGGTCCAACAAATGGCTGCTGCTGGCCTGGCAGGGACAGACCCCATCCCCGCCAAACTCTGTCCGCACCTGGCCTGTCGAGGAAGTCACACTGGCCCACGTCCGCAATGTCCAGCCTCTTGAGCAGTAGGATGGGGCGGCGAAGGTCAGCCTCCATGAGGTGAGTGGGGGAGACAGCCGGCAGCCTCTGCTCGAAGCAGGCCTCTGAATAGAGGCGCAAGCAGCTCCCTGTGGGGCAGGGCAGTCACTTGAGAGAGCCTGGGAAGCCCCCTCAGGCCTCTGCCGGAATAGCCACCACCCATGCCCAGCCGCTCACCTGGAGGAGTGCCAGCAGCCCTGAGCCGTCGGGCTTCTGCCTGCCTCTGGCTGATGGGACGCAATTCCTGTGATGCAGCCCTGATCCGGGGGTTGTAGACCTGTCCAGGAGAGAGCAACCAGAGGCTGCTGGGCAAGAGGAGGTGGGGGAGAAGACCTGGGGGGGGGGAAGGGCAGCTGCCCCTTGTGGGCTACTGGGAAAGGGTTTCTGGAGGAACCACGGAATCCAGGAGGTGCACCCAGTGCTTACTGGCCTTCATTTCTTGCCCCATCCAAAGTGGAAAGGAATGCTCCACTTTGGTGGCCTGGATAAAAGCCCCTGAAATCTCCCATACAGACAAAATGGGAGGATTTGAGGTGCCAGAATGCGTGTGTCTTTTTGTACTTGCAGGGGGCAGGGCACAGGTTCCTTTGCTAGTTGCTCTGCTGGCTCTGCTCACCTTCCAAAGAGGCTGCCAGGTCATCCAGGTGCCTCAGTTTTACCGATGGACTTAGCGGCCCTTTCAGGGCTAATGGTCAATAGTTCCCAGTCAGCCTGGGCTGGTCTCAGAGAACCGCAAGGCTCACTGGATTGGCCTCTGGGCCAGAGGGCAGGTGAGCAACTCCATGGGAGACCCTCTGCTTTCTTCCCTGCCCACGAGACTCACATTGCGCAGCTCCGTCCCTGTATCGATGATGTGCCTGACACTGCCCACAGAGAAGGCTGCATCTGCCAGCCAGTGGGTGACAATGACTCGGCGTGCCCGGTTACCCAGGCTGTCCTCATACAACTTCTGGCTGTCCCTCCCCACAGCCGCATGCAGAGGCAGCACCAGCAGGGGTCCCAGGCTGGCCTCCAAGATCGCAGCCTCTGCTCGGAGGGTCTCGCAACACTCTTTGATCTCCTGGGGGAAGAGACACAAAAATGCTCTTTTCCTCCATGAGCAGAACCCGCGGCCCCACCCCCACCTCAGGAAAGATGCTCAAAAGCAGGACACGGCTGGTCTTTCAACTGGCCACAGTGCCTCTCAATCTATGCAGCATGTAGCCCATCTGCCTCTCCAGCATCCTCAAAGGCTGGCCTCGCTAGCAAAGTCCCCTAAATGCCACCCAAGGGCCCTAAGACTCCTGCCACACTGCTTTAGTGGGCAGCTTCTGCACCTTGCTGGCCTCTGCCCAAAGTCCCACCTGCTCACTGGCCATAAAGATCATCACGTCACCAGCCTCCTTTTGTCGATGAAGCTCCAACACGGCTTGGCAGGCAGCAGGTACATGGCCCCCTGGGAGGGGGTCTCTATAGGTCAAGTGTGGGGCTGGGCCAAGCCCTGGGATCCGCACCACAGGGGCATCCTGGCAGAAATGGCACAGCTGCTCTTCCAGGAGAGGTTCAGTCACCACCACCAAACGCAGCTCTGGGCGTTGGTGCTGCACATCCTTTAGCAGCCCCAGCAGCAGCTCCGTGGCCACAGTGCGCTCCTGAGCCTCATCCAGCACCACCACCCCGTACTGCCGCAGAAGGGGGTCCGAGGTCATCTCTTGCAACAGGACTTCGTCCAAGCAAAACCTGCAACACAGGAGTTGGGCACATGCAGCAGCAGGTTGAAACAGGGGCACTTCTGCAGGGAGATAACCCTGTGTGTCTTATTTGGGTCTTTCTGCTAAGGTTCTGAAGTCTCAAATACCCCAAAGGTCTGCATGATCTGCCCCCAAAGGTTCTGACAGAAGAGGGCCACACATCTGCTTCCCATCAGCCAGGGGCCAAAGGAGCCACCCGCCTGAACACCCCACAGAAAGAGGGAGCTGGGGAAGATGGGGGCCCCTCAGCCATGCCAGGTTCCTGTAGCCCCTTCTGAATAACTGGGGTGCCCTCACCAAAGCAAAGGTCTCCTTTGATAGATCTAAGTTTTTGTGCTTATTCTTACAGTGATGGTCTGTGGTCTTTTGCTAGCTGGCAACTGCCTAAAAAGCCCCAATCACTTTCTTGGTAGCTGTTTTCAGGAGTGCTTGACCTCCTGACCTCGTCCTTTTGAGAGCTGAGTGGAGGAGACTGCCTCCAATTCACCCAGCTGGCTTAGTGCCGAGGATCTGCCTTGGGGTCTCAGTTTCTAAACTGCTTCCAGTTCCCAGTCATACGTTAGTATTCTTGTTTCTGCATTTTTTCTTTCTCTGATGGTAATAATGTTAACAACAATAACACTTTTCCTTTAATCCAAGGCTGGTTTATCTGACTCCACTCCTTGTAAATCAATGGCATCAGGCAGAGAAGCGGAAATGCCCCCCAAAGTCTCAACCCACTGGATGGAGTATGATCACCAAAAGGATTTCTATGGTGGGCAGTTGATCGAGTCCTGGGAGCTCCTCATCCTGCCTGGAAGGCCAGTGTCAGGGGTGGCACATCAAATGTCTGATGGAGCAGATGAGCGCCAGCCTAACCTGCTAGCCCAGATGCCCCCGTTACCCCAAATGGAGAATTTTTTCACCACAAGCAACGTCGGTCAGGACGAGCAAGGCCCCAACATGGAAACAGCTCCCAGGCAAAGGGGTCCCACTGACCTGAGCAGGGTCTCTGAGACGCAGCAGTCCTCGTGGGGCACACAATAGCCCACCTCGTGGCCCACGTTGAGGTCCATCTCATCTGCCACACGCAATGCCAGGCTGAGGGCTGCCAAACTATGAGGCTGGGTGCAGACCACTCGGCCGTGGGCAAACTGCACTGAGAGGGCTTGCTCTGCGCACCACTGGGGCACCTGGGAAGAGAGGATGGGCCGGTGCACAAGCCTGCCTCCCCTCCCCCTCCCTGATCAGGTCCAACCCCAACCCTAAGCAATAGGTCCTGCATTTTGAACCATCTCTGTTCTGGGGTTCACTAATGTACAAAGTCCATCGTTAGGTCACCCCCCCCCCACACCCCTCTTAAGAAAGGCAGCTGAGAAGCTGCTCAGACCAGCTGCAAAACTCTGCCCGGCGTCCTGCCTCTCCTTCAGGCTCCTCCAAGGTTCTCCTAGGCGGCAGCCGGGCCGTGTGGTTCCGCCTCAAAGGCTAGCCAATTGCGGGGCTCGGTGGAGCCCCGCGCACAGCTCCACATCCCGAGCCTGGGAAGTCCGCGGCAACGGGCCGCCCAGACTCTCGAGCCACGTCCCTCGGCACGGGCTGGGCCATGCAAGGCGGCTCGGAGAGCAGCGAACCCCATGTTCACTCCGGATTCCGGCCGCCTCGTCCCGCCCAGCCCGGGCAAAGTCCTGTCGACGCGGCTCACTCGCCGTGGCCAGAAGCGCCGCGCCTAGGGTCGCCTCACCATCCCGGCCCGCCCGACGGGGAAGCGCCGCCCGCTGGACCCCTCGGCTGCCTTGCTGACCTGCGTGCTCTTGCCGGTGCCCGGCTCGCCCGAGACCAGGACGAGGCCGGCGCTGCTCTCCAGCTGCTCCAGGAAGGCGAAGCGGGCGGCCCAGATGGGGAGGCGGCGGCGGCGGCTCAGCAGCTCATAGTAGCGGGAGGAGAAGGGCAGCCCGTCGAAAGGGTTCACCTCCAGGTCGCCGCCGCCCGCCGCTTCCTCCTCCTCATCCTGCAGCAGTGGCGCCGCGCTCGGCTCGGCAGCCGCCGCCATGGTAGCGGGCCGAGGCCTGGCTCCGGGGATCCCGAGCGGGGGTGGCGGACTGCTGCTGCTGGAGGCCGTCCCGGCCCCTTCCCCAGCCTGGCAGCGGCCGCTTCCTCCTCGCCCGCCCGGGCTGGGCCGCCTCCACCTGCCGTGTCCGCGGGCTTGGGCGGGGGGCTCTCGCGGAGCGTCTCCTTGCGCCTCGGGAAGTCTGCGGAGGCGGGCGGGGCCTAAGGAGTCACGTCACGCCCCTTCTTGCGTCACGCACACCTGGCGGGGTAGTGGTGGACGAAGCCCCGCCCCCCCCCGCGGGATTCTTCTGCCTGATCCGGGTTGCGCAAGTCGGACCGCGCGGCCCACTCTGCAAGTGGGCTTGGGATTCGCTCCCGCCGCCTCGCGTTTGGGGACAGCGAACGCGGAGCTGGCCGCTCTGCATGGTTCATCACTGCCTCCCGCACCAGGAAACAGGTGGGGGATTAGGCAAAGCTTTTTGCAAAACTCGGTCCCAGTCAGGCGTGGTGGATGGACGCGCTTTATCGTGGGCCCTCAGATGAACTCTTCAAGTGCTGAGGACACGCTCTAAAGGGAGGCCAATGTTGTTGCTCTAAACTTACTTTTGGCAGGTGTGGAGGGAGGGGAGAGAAAGCCTGTGGGTGGTTTGCAGCTGGTTTTCCTGTCTTTTCCCCAGGTATTACTGCATTCGCTTCCTAGAGACAGTAACTAAAGCTGGTCACCACCAGATGCAAGCACCTCAGGAGAACCAGGGTGGGCTCAGTGCGAAGACCGCTGCCCTTCCCATCCTGGACAGTTCTGACCTTCTGAACCCAGAACTCTCTCCAGGGCCACTTCAGTTGGCAGGCTGGTCTCACAGGTGGGGAGGCAAGAGCCTTTTCTATGGTCATTGTAAGGCCTGGCCCTCTTGATCCAGAACCAGAAGCTCCCAGCCCAGGAGGGAGATGATGGCTGACCAGCTCCCAGGCTCCCACGTGGGCCAAGCCTGAATTACAAGGACAAATTTGAGGTGATTCCACCAGCTCCCCCCTATAAATTAATCACCTGCAGCCCCACTCTAATTCCAGCAGAAGGAAAGAGGTCTGACACTCTGTCCTGCATTTGATTGACCAATCAACTCAAGTACCAAACAATTCAGTTAAAATCATCTGGAGAAAAGAGTCCCAAAATTCAGCTTTAGTGGTTTGGGCCTGAATAGAAAGGGCAAGAGGTCACGATGGTGAGGTTCTTCCGGCTTCCAATCAGACATGGGACCTCTGCACTTTCCAAGATGTTGTGGTGAAGGAGCCAGAGAGGAGCATAGTCCATCCTGTAGTACCAGACCTCCCCCTGCCCCACTGCAGCCTGTGGCATCACACACTCCGTCTCTGCAAGGGTTGTCCCTCTTCTGCCTCAGAGCATCCCCAGGCCTGCTTGGTTTCTGGGCCAGAGAGTGGCCAGCTCCTCTGATGGTCAGAATTCTTTTTTTTTTTTATTGAAAAGTTTTATAAAAGTACAAATATTTAAAAAATACATACCCCCCCACCCCTCCCCCCCGGACTTCCCAGAGTAAAATACAGGGTTTTTTTTAAAAGAAGTAAAAAAGTACACTAATCATCAGGATTAATCTATCAAATTTCTGGTTTACAAACACCATCTAAAATCTTAACTCCAATATAATAAAAAATACATTTCTATAATTCTTCATTCATACGCAACTTGATGTCTTCTTATATGATATTTATTCCGAATGTAATCAATCCATTTCCTCCACTCCAAAATGAATTTTTCTTGCGTATGATCTTTCAAATATGCCGAGATTTTAGCCATCTCAGCTAAATTCATTACTTTTATGGTCAGAATTCTTAAGGGTTCTGCCTGAACAAGTTACATCCTATTCAATGCTTGGAACTTGCTTCCCCTCTTGGAGTGGTGTGTGCCCTTGGCCACTTGAAACAAAGAATCTGAAGTCTGATGACATCAGTTGTCATCTCCCTCAGGGAAGGGCACAATTTGCCTGGGCAATACTGTCCCTAAGTAGAGCCAGTTGAATAGTTGCACCTGGTGGACATCTATCCATGGTTCCAAAGCAAGTGGGGGGAAAGGCTGCCATGGGAAACCGCAGGACCGAACTGCTCAAGCCATCTGAGGTTTTGAGACACACCTACTGACTCTGTGGGTGACTCAGATGAGAGACAAAAGAAGTATCAAGATTCAGGAGGCCAGCAATGGGCTAAAGCCAGCAAGTATATTAAAAGGGACCAAGGTAAACATTTGAGTAGAAGGAATTCAAGGCAGGAGCACTGGCTGGTAAGGAGGAAGCACTGGGCAGCAGCAGATGTGTGTGGTGGGTGCAGACTGAACTGCTTGTTGCAACTCAACACAGGAGCCAAAAGGCCAGCCCTCTGCTGCATAGCTCACGTCAGATGCCGAGATCAGGATCAGGATCAGCCTCTTTTCCTGTTCTGTGTTGGCCAAACTCAACTAAAATGCTGTGACTGATTCTCGGCACTACATTTTGGGAAGGACAGCTGGACACTGCCTGCACCATTTTCACCAGACAAGGTCTTCACCAGAGCAGCTTTCCTTTCCTGCAAAAAGTTGCTGGGACAAAGCATTTGTTCTCTGGGGAAAGGACTCTGATGTCTACCTCATGGCCACTGTTCTGGAGGGGTTGCCCGTAACCTCCTGAGACCTTTACACCTGCTCCAGAGAGCCAGCCTTCAAGGTAGAGGGCTTTTCTGTGCCCACAGACTGCTCTAGATGGGAGCTCATTTGCCAGGAGGCAGTGAGACTTTTCTCCTAGTCTTCTGCTGACTTCCTCGATTGGTGAAAGATCTCAGCAGCCTTTCCCCCTGCCCCCCACCCCTGACATTTAGGCGAGGGTGCCAAACCTCAGTTCCAGGAACGGCACACACTCCATTTCCTGGGACACAAACTCAGAATTAGAGATTACTCACTGGGAAAAGGACATTTCCTGAACATCAGGACCCTGAGAGGCAACTTTGAAGTTCTTTAAAATGTCAGAAGAACAGAAAATATCCAAGAAGGCATTGGGGAGCCAGATTTCCTTAATTGTAAATATTGGGGCAACCTAGCAGCAGATACAAAGCTGAATGCAGTCTGTAGAACCCAAGCCCTTCTTTCTATAAAGCATAAAAGACCCCCTCCAGAGCATTCAGGGGAAAGCCTTTGAAAGAGGGAGTCTTGTCTCAGGAGAATCCAAGATTCAGGAGGAGTTCTTATTTCAGTTTGGACTCAAGAACTGAACTACTGGCATCTGTACAAGAGTGATTTTTTTTCTCACACAGGATCTCCTTTGCACAAACCATGAATGGAACACCTCACTGGTTGGAAGACAGAAAATGGTGTTCCTACTGCTGTTCTCCCATCTGAATAGATCTGTACTTCCCTTTTAGTTGCAAAATATTTACATTTTAATGTTTAAAAATGCTTTTATTTTGCTTAATAAATATTTCATTTTGAAGAGATGTTCTACTTCCTAAGGAGAGATGGGTAGAAGAAATATTTTTGTTTAGTCACAGGCCACATTGCTTTAAGACCAGAAAGTAGTACTACTTTATTACTTTACAATTTGCAATTGCATTTTTTGTTGCTAGACAAGCTGCCTGGCTTTGTCTCTGGGACACCTTGAGGTAAGGGGGAACGTAAGTGAGGTGACCTGGGAAGACAGGGTAGTAGTAGGAATTACAGTCGTGGACCCCAAGCAGGGTATAAGAAAGATCCAAGTTAGAATCCAAGTTATTGGAGAGTGTTGAATTTTTGTTGACAATTTCCAGTTTTGTTTGCATCCAGCACATTCCTCCTCAGTCCTTGTATCTAGCTCAGAAGCATACACACTACTCAGTTCAGCTAGCAACACCATAGCTTGGTGTTTATTCATTGTACATCAGAAAGTTAATGGCAGAAATGACACAAAAGCCAAGCAAAACTGGGGGGACGGGGAGGACGGACGACGACAACATGAGGGCATCAACCAAAAGCAGCAATTTACTACTTCCATCTCAAAAGCCTCAGAACTCCCCAGAGCAAGTGGGAGAATTCGCCCCTTTCCCCTCTCATCTTCTGATGGGAAGGGAATCTTCCCTTTCTGTGAAAACATGCAGAGAATGCCAAGCATTCCTCAGAATTCCCTGCACAACAGATCAAGAGTTCCCTTAATTTTTAAAATCCAAACATTTCTTGAGTCTCCTCTTATTTTTGCATTTATCACCATCCTCACCTGAGCCCTTGGAAAGGAACATAGCTTAAGGGGAAGCTAAAAAGAATCCTTCCAGAAATGGCTTTGCTTGGGGAGGCTGTACCCAGAACGCCGCTTGGGTCCGCACTAGATGTTGAACTGCAAACCAGCCAACTTAGTTTATACTGTGTGACCCCAGTCGGGGCTACTAAGAATGGTTCAAGGTGCCCCACAACCCTCGAAATCTGGGTCAAGCGATCTATAGGTAAGGTTGCCATCCGCAGCTCATAAATTAGAAACCAATTAGTAACAGCTGAGAAATCAGACTTAACTACCACTGCCAGTAGCTCCAGCTCACATGGCTGCTAGCAAGCAAGGAAGGGAGCCCTCTGAGCATAGAAGGCTCTGGGCATAGACATGGCCAGGCAGCTGATCTGCAGAAGAACCACAACTATTCCAGCTGTATGTGTGGGTTCACACAACGCTAAGCCACAAACTGGCCAACCATGGCAAACTCCAGTAAACTATACAGCCTAGATAAAAACATCAAATAGTGTGATAGGTGCTTATTCCCTGGAAACTATAGCCATCAGAAGATGGGTAACAAAATTCAACAACAATTAATACAAAAATCCCTTCTTTGTGGCTGGCAACAATAAAGCATCCCTCAGAATGTCCAAGCCTATTTCATGGTTCCTAAAAATTCAGAGGGTTGGAACCTGGAAGATGCTCAGACTATGGAACACTTCTTGAGAGGCCTTTCATTGAAGAAGCGCAGGAAGAACAGGGCGGGAGCATGGAAGGGGCTTCATACTGTCAGCTCCCCACCTACCTCCCTACCATTGATATAAGATCAACCACTTGCACTAGAATCTTTCCTCTGACAGAACAGTCCAGGCCAAGCTGGGGGCCACTTGCAGTGGTCAGAAGCCTCCAAAGAGAATGTGACCTTTCCAGATATCTCTCCCTCTCTCCCATACCAAAAGAAGCAGCACCTGACCAAGTAAATGAGCATTAAGAGTCGTGTTTATTTTGATAGTTATAGACACTCCCCCCCCCCCCCCCCCCCACTGGGCAGACTCTTGGGCCCGATAATGCTAGGTCCAGGTGTGGCGGTGGGAAACACAGGAACGCTGAGAGCCTGTGCTTGGCTGGAGCTGCAGCCTCCCCACCTGCAGAGGCAGCCCATGGATGGCACACACAATACTTGTCAAGAGCCGCCACTTCGGACACCCCAGGATAGCAATGATCCCCACAAAGATCTTTGTCAACTTAGCCACAAGTTCAAGCTAAGACATGTGCCGGTCAGCAGCTCCCCTCCGCATGGGCTATTCCATATTTCTCTGTGTATCTCCTGTGAAGAAAGAGAACAATTTCAGCACAAGGGGCCACTTTCTGCCACCCCCTCAAGGGTGCTTCCTGTGCAACCCTCTGTCCATAGAAAAAGAGGGTCCACCACCTTTTGGCGTAATCCCAGAGCGCTTGCTTTCGTTCCTGTAGAGAGAGCTGTCTGGCTTCCGCAGATCTGGCAAAGACCTTCCCCGACGCCTAAGGAAAACAGAGGCCCCTTTAGGAACCTGCCCAAACATGCTTCCTGCAAACAAACACCTGCAGCCTTCTGGACCTGAATGCAAGTACCGGGGCCATTCGGGAGGTGGAAGGATCCTGAGCACCATAGAAAGAGGGAGCTGCAGCCACAAAGCCTTCGGTCTCTACCTCTGGTTCGAAGGGAACCCGCCCCTCCAAAAGATTGGCAATTGTGGTGTCCACGCAGTTCGTCTGAGCTGAAGAGAAAGAAATGAAGAGCTCTCTTTATTGAAGATAAGCGCCAACTCAAGGTTCTTTCTCATCACCACACCATCCCTCATAGTTGAGGCTTCCTTCCCACAAGCATCTCAGTTGCACTGCTTTACATGTGCTTTCCCGTATACGCCATTGAAGGATGAGGAACACGTGCTTAAGAAACTCAATCAAATGACAACGATGTGCAGAGAAAATGATTGTCCACATTTTCAAAACACCCAAAATAAAAAAGGGCAGAAAGAAAAATGATGGTGTTTATCACTGGGAAAACTTTATCTCCCCCAAAGGCACCTTGGAAACATGCTTGCTGTCTGTTCTTTCTATAAGCATTGCCTCATAATCGATGCACTCATCCTAGGAAGCCCTGCTTAGGGCTTGACCAAGTGCCAGGAAATCTGCCAAAGGCCCTCTGTGCTGCAAAAGGCTGCCTGCCATTCCCAGATTCACAAGCTGCAACCCTTCCCTTCCCCTGAGGCCCCAGGAACCGTCCTGACTGAAAAGCACAGCACCACACCTGTGGCTGCTGCTTCCCTTTCCTTACCTAAGTCCTTGCGGATAGCTGACATGGGCACCTGGGGTAGAACTTCTCGGACACGCCGGGCCATGCCTATCAAGTGTACATCCTCCGTGGAGGCCATGCTGCGGGAGACTTGAGGCCGACCCCCAGAGGGCTGGCTTTGCTCTGTAAAGGAAGGAAGGAAGGGAGTGAAGCCGTTTCCTGCAAAACCCCCCCTCCCCTGCAGCATGGCCTTCTCTCCCAGTCATGCTGAACCTGGTACCCTCCTGCTGGCAGATCCTGTCCAACTGCCTTTTCCAACAAGGTGGGACTAAATATTTGGTGAGAAGTTCCAATTGCTGCTCCAACACAAGGCAGGTGGGAGCTGCACACTCGAGGGGTTGATGCAGAGACTTACGTGGGGGAGGACGGGAAGCTGGAGGGTGGTGGCGGAGACGCTTCAGGTGCTCTGCTTTGTCAGCAGCTGTGAGGCACGTAGACACCACGCCCAACTCCAGAGCTAGAAGCTACAAAGAGCAGAGAGGCAAGCTGAGATGTCCTGATCTTCTGAGCATTTCCCCCACCTCCCCGGCTGCTATTCCTACCTCTTGAACTCGCAGGGCAAACTCTTCCTGGGTCTCCTCAGCTTGTCTGTACATGGAGGGCAGCCACCTTGAGGGAGAGCAAGAAGCCCTCAGGATTTCAGCCCCAGACCGCCAATTCCTTGCTGTCGTTCAGGCTGAGGGACTTCTGAGTCTGAATCCAAAGGGACCTGGTAGCCCACATCCCACAAAAATCAGAGAGATTTAGTACCTTACTTGATAAACGGTGACAGGGACGAAGAAAGTCCAGAGCAGCTCAGTGATCCAGGAAGCGCCAGCCACACTCTGGAAGAGAAAGGAAAATGGGGGCTGTCGAAGAGCCACAGCCAGGCAGCCCCGAGGCGTCCTCCCAGCCGCAGACTCACCACAGCCACGAAGGGTCTCCAGACACGCAGAGCCAATGGCTGCACCACGTCCACAATGGAGAAGGGCCAAGAGCTGCAAAGGGAAGGGGCGGCGGGTGAGCCGGATTACGGGCGCCAGGCGATACAGCCTCAGCCCCCCGCCCCCCCTCCGGGCCCACCTGAAACGCAGCAGGCCCACCCGGCCGTTGGTGGTCGCCTCCTCGGGGAAGAGCAGCAGCGGCGGGTTGCCGCCCTGCGAGCAGTAGCCCTTCAGCGACTCCAGCAACTCCGCGCGGCTCTCGGCGCCGGCCACCTCCAGGAACCCGCGGGACCAGCAGACAAAGCCGGCGGCGCCGTTCAGCACGGGCTGCGGGGGAGACGGGCGCGGAGCGGTCAAGACTGCGAGGACGCCCCCCCCGCAGCCCCCTCCCTGCCCAGTCCAACGGCCCCGCTCACCGCGCTGCAGGAGGCCAGCAGGCCCAGGACGTTGTGGTCGAAGGGCGTGACGTGGTTGGCCACTAGGACGCGGGCGCGGGCGCTGCGCGGACGGCTCTGCCACACGAAGAGGCCCAGCACGGAGCACATGGCGCGCACCAGGAACCTGCGGGCGGAGCAGCCGAGAACTCAGTAGCGGCGCGGGGGCCCCGCCGACCCCGCCAGACCCCGGGGCCGCGCTCACCTGCGCGGGGCGCCGTCCGGGAGCGCGCAACTGACCAGGAAGACGTGCAGCCCCACGAAGAGCCGCACCAGCAGCAGGCACAGCCCCACCGGCGCGTAGAGCAGCAGCACGAGCAGCAGCGGCAGCGGCCCGTCGCTCGGCAGCCTGCGGAGAGAGGCGTACGGAGAATGGCGGGAGAGCCCCGGCGGCCGGCAGGCCTCCCTTCCTCCCTCCCCCGCGGAGCCTCGCTCTGGACTCACCGGTGGGAGTCGAAGAGGCGCTCGGGGCTGGCGGCGGCCGGGACGGGAGGCGGCTCCATGCCTCCCCGCGGGCGCGTCGCCGGCCTTCACGGGCGGCCCGCGGGCGCGGCAGCCATTTTAGGCGCCTGGCGGGCAGGCGGAAGAAGCGCGGTCGCGCGGCACCGCCTCTTCCGGCGCCGCTAGAGGGGCCTACACTACAACTCCCGGCCTGCCCCGCGGCTCCCCCTGTCGAGCGATGGCGACGAGGCTGGCGGCGGCGGCGGCCCTGCGGGCGTTCCCCGGGCGGCGGGGGGCGGCTTTCGCGGCGGCGGGGGCCCCCGGGGGCGGCCCGCGCGGAGAGCGGCGTTCGGCTTTCCCGTCCCTGCGTTGGGCGGCGGCGGCGGCGGGCGGCGCGGCGGCGGGGGCGGCGCTGGGGCTGCTGCTGAGCGGGGCGGGCGGCCAGGAGCGGCCGCGGCTGCAGGTCCTGAGCGCTGCTGTGCCGGCCCCCCCGCCGCGCTCCCCACGCAGCACCTACAACTTCATCGCAGACGTGGTGGAGCAGACGGCGCCG
The DNA here is from genome assembly GCA_030761175.1 of Masticophis lateralis. NCBI lineage: Eukaryota > Metazoa > Chordata > Lepidosauria > Squamata > Colubridae > Masticophis > Masticophis lateralis. The sequence continues at coordinate 85,375,756 of JAUDYJ010000007.1, forward strand.
GCGCTGGTCTACATCGAGATCCTGGGCAGGTGGGAAGGGGGCGCCGGGAGGGGGGGCGCGGGGCGGGGGGCGTGGACTGAGCGCCACTCTGCTCCCCCCTCTTCCGCCCCGCAGGCACCCCTTCTCGGGCCGGGAGGTGCCCATCTCCAACGGGTCGGGCTTCGTGGTGGCGGCTGACGGGCTGGTGGTGACCAACGCGCACGTGGTAGCCAACCGGCGGCGCGTGCGTGTACGGCTGGCCAGCGGGGAGCTCTACGACGCGGTGGTGCGGCAGGTGGACCAGGTGGCCGACATCGCCACCCTCAAGATCAGTCCCAAGGTGGCCCTCCTGCCTCCCCGGGGGCAGGGCGGGGGGAGAGCGCGGACTGGGAGGGTGGGTGGGCTGTCCGGCGCTGAGGCCGCTCTCCTCCCCGCGTAGCACCCGTTGCCGACGCTGCGCCTGGGCCGCTCCTCCGAAGTGCGGCAAGGGGAGTTCGTGGTGGCCATGGGCAGCCCCTTCGCCCTGCAGAACACCATCACCTCCGGAATCGTCAGCTCGGCCCAGCGTGGAGGCCGGGAGTTGGGCTTGGCCGCCTCCGACATGGAGTACATTCAGACGGACGCCGCCATCGACGTAAGCTCCCCGGGAGGGGTGTGTGTGTGCGCGCGCGCGCGGGTTGCTCGGAATCATGCCTGGAGGTGAGATGGGAGGCTATAACATAACGGGTTGTGAAGAAGCTGCAGCTGCTGCTTTGACTGACTGTCTTTTCTCCTTCACAGTTTGGGAATTCCGGGGGCCCCCTAGTCAACCTGGTAAGCTTGAGAAGATCCGCTGCCATCCCCCCCAGTTTTGGCACTTCTAGAAGAGCCATTGCATGGGTCCTCTTTTCTGGAGGGGGGGGGGACTGATTTTTGCACAAAATGGCTCCTCTTCTGCCGCCCCTTTCGGAGACTGGCCAGACCCTTCTTATCTCTCAGGACGGGGAAGTGATTGGTGTGAACACCATGAAGGTCACACCCGGGATCTCTTTTGCCATACCCTCTGATCGCCTGCGAGTCTTCCTGGAGCAGGAGCAGAAGCACAAGGGTGAGGAGGAACTGCAAGACAGAGTGGCTCTTGGGTGGCTCTCAAGTTGGGGTGTGTGTGTGGGTGTGTGTTCCTGCACTGTAGCCCAGCTTCCCTCCTTCCTTGCAGGCATTCTGAATGCTGCTGCAGAGCGCCCTCCCCGCCCCCCTTCCTGACTCTTCTGCCCTAGAAGCACTTGAAGTGGTTGAGGCTGGCTGGCTGGAGGGGGTGGGCCCGTACAGATAGATTCCTTTTTTGTTGCAGAGTCCTGGTTTGGGGGCTCTGAGGGCAGGCGCCGCTACATCGGGGTGATGATGCTGACCTTGACTCCCAGGTAGGACCACTGGCGTAACTTCAGCCAATTCCAGGGTCGGTGGATGACCTCTTGCCCAGGGGTGAAATGCTCCCAGTTTGGATTGGATCACCTGATCCGGGAGTGATAGCGGCGGGTGGTTCAGAGAACCGGTAGCAAAAATACTGCCCCCCCCACCATGCCCAGCTGAGCCGCACGAACATCAGAGGCTTTTTTTTTACTTTTAAAGGATTTTTTCTACAACCTCTTCCAAAAATGCTTTTAAAAGTAAAAAAAAGCCTCTAATGATCGCGCGGCTCAGCTGGGATTGTTAGAGGCTTTTCAAAGGATTCCCCCCCCCCCCCAACCACTTGGCCAAAGAGGTGGTACAAAAAATGTTTTTTAACCACCTGACTATCCCAGCTGAGTTGCCTGATCATCAGAAAGGCATTTTTAAAAAAGCCTCTCTGATGATCCAGCTGAGTTGCCTGATCAGCAGAGGCTTTTCAAAGAATTTGGAAAAAATGCTTTGAAAAGTTAAAAAAAAAGAAAAGTTGACCCAGTCACATTACCCCCACCCCCAAGCCAAGCTCACAGAACTGGTAGTAACAAATTTTACATTTCACCTCTGCTCTTGCCCCAACTAAGTTCCAGTTGGCAGAGCTGGCTCTTCCTGGCTTGTCTTCTCGTTTTTGGCCAGAGTAGCAGCAGCTGCAGGGCAGGCCTGTCTGCAACATCTGTTCTGGGTCTGTGGGGATGCAGGATTGTCCTGCTCCCTCCCTGCTTCACTGGGGAGGCCAAGCTTGGCTCTCAGGGAAGAGGAGGGGTCCGGTGCTGCCAGGAAGGGTGGCCCAGGGGAGGATCATGCCTGCATTCTCTTTCCAGCATCCTGTCAGAACTGAAGGGAAGGAACCCGGCCTTCCCTGATGTCTCCTACGGAGTCCTTATCCACAAGGTCATTGTGGGCTCCCCTGCTCATCAGTGAGTGCTGGGCTGGGGGGGAGGAGAGGGGAGGGACCTTGGATCTCCTGCCAGACAGGTACCACCTGCTCTTCTCTTCCCTCACAGGGCGGGCTTAAAAGCAGGGGATGTGGTAACAGAGATCAATGGGAGGACATCCCGACGGGCAGAAGACATCTATGAAGCTGTGCGAACCCAGAGCCGCCTGACTCTGCAGGTCCACCGTGGCTATGAGGTGCTCCTGCTGACTATCACCCCAGAAGTCACAGAATAGAGGACTCAAAGCAGGACTCAGCCCCCGCGCCAGCCCCTCAGATTCCAAAGGCTCTTTCCATTGATGCGAGAGCAGGCTGGTCTGCTGATCCCCATGGCCTTGGCAGGAAAATCAATGGGACCTGGCTGGTCTGGCACAGAGCCTCTTGTTCCTCTGGCGGGCCCCTTCATTCTGGGGTTCTGGATAAGGGGCAGTGGGCCACTGTCTCCAGGAGCCTTTAGTGGAGAACCTGTATCTGTCTGGCCTTTAGAATGAAAAGTGACCATGAAGGCACTTACGCCACTCCAGGCTAGATGATTGGCAAGCAGGAGACCTTGCCCTGCAAGGGGGGGGGGGGGGGAATCTTTCCTGTACTGCCATCTTGCCCAGCCCTTGGGAGAAGGGACACGCCCCACGAAGTGTTCTTAAACCCTGTAATCCAGGTGTTTGGAACCCTTTTGAGCACATCCTCGAGAAGGTGACAGGAGTTTTTACCCTGCTTGTGAGGGAACCCCCACTTTTCCATGTGCTCTGAAAGAGAAGCTGGGGAGTCTCACCTAAGAGCAGTAGCTCTGCTGTCAGAAGGACGCCGTACTTTGTACCAGCCTATCCCATCTGCAGAGACTGCCTCCAACAGTAGTGGGCTTTAATTTTGGCCACTACCAGTTTGTTCATGGGTGTGTGCAAACACACTTCTGTGCATGCACAGAGACGTCTGGGCAGGTGGACAGAGCCGCAACCCACCACTGGCCTCCAGGCTGGGTATGTTGGGAACTGTTCACTGTTGGGAGTGTGTTCGCTGAAATCAATTACATTTTTCAAGATAGTGGTGTTTCTGTCTTCCCTCCAGCACTGTTCCTTATAAGGCCTCTGTCTCCCTTCGGCTAGGTGCTGTTAGGGGGCAGGAGCTGCTGTGCCCTTCTGGCGGTGGCGAGTCCTCTGAGCTTAGGAAGCCAGAGAAGTTGAATCCTGGGTCTTGGGAGTGGGAAGGTCCCATGCCTCTCCTCCTAGTAAGACTTTCCTTCCAAATGCCGCACTGCAGCGTTTCTGCCTTGGCTAAGCCAGACAGACAGACGGAAGGAGGGGGAGTTTTTGTGGAGCAGGTTCCTGTGTGTCATTCAGTAATTCAGTGGAAGTGGGGTGCATGTGTGTGTGAGAGACAGGGCGCTCGAGAGAGTGCTTTCTTTTCTCCCCCCTAATCACCCTGCAGAGAGCCCCATGGTGGCCGGGAAGCGCCTGTGGCACAGGCCTGAAGCAGGATGGAGGAAACGCTAAGGCGGCAACAGCCTCCTCTCTCTCCCAGACACTGAGTCAGGACACACCTGGGGACACAGAAAATTAACTTTATATAGGAGGCCCATGCCCCAATGCAGGCAGTGCTGAAGCCCCAGATAAAGGCAGTTGGCTGGGTGATGGCAGAGATGCCCTCTTCCCAGGTAGATGCAGGAGCAGCTGTTTGGGATGCCTGCAGCGCCTCTTGTGATCAGAGAAGGAACAGTCGGCTGAGAAGAATGCCAGGAAGGGAGAGTTGTGGGGTGGAAGTCTTGTCCTGGCTGAGCTGTCGGGACAGGTAGCGCCTTTCAGCTGCCCAGGAGTCACTCCCGCCTCATGGCAAAGCAACTACTGAATTGTCAGCTGGGGGGATTGGGAGCCCTCTTGCCCACTGCTGTGTCACTGGTGACAGCTGCCCGCCTTGTGCTCAGGAGGAGGCAGCTGCTGCCTATACAACCTGGTTGTTGCTCTGTCCTGGATACTGTTCGGAAGGCCCGTTGGCCTCATTGCTCAGGGCATCACCTGTGGCAAGGCATTTGAAAAGGGATGAATTGCTTTGGCACAAGAGGCCCCAAAGAGCCCGCTGCCAGATCACCCCTCTGCATCCCCCTTGGGCCTGCCATACCTATGTGGCAGCGATGCACCCAGATACGGTGGCCATCATACTTGCAGCTGCATTTCATGGCATTGTTGGTGAAATCGCTCTCTGCCACTTCATACCTGGGGTTGATCATCACCTGGGGTGGAGAAGGTGAGATGGGAGGACAGCTAGAGGTGAAGCTCACAGGACGGGGGTGCTGTGGCTGCACAGCAGGGTTGGCTTTATTGGGCATCCCATCTAGTTCCCCCCATCTCTCTGGGCTGCAGGACAGAAGGCCCAACTTTGCATTGTGCTCTGCTGACCTTGTGAATCTCCACCCTGTGTCCAGCTTTGCAGCTGAGGCCTGGCAGCCTCTGCATTTATGCCCTGCCACACCTGGTGCCCAGATTCCCGACATTGCTGATTGAAACCACCAAAAGCCACTCCTGTCTCTTCCTGCGGAGCCTCACCTGCAGGATGTAGTTCCCGGCCTTGACATCTGTTATATCGATCCACTGGCAGTCAATATCATGCCTGTAGAGGTCCCAGCAGCCCACCGTGATGCCCTGCTCTCCAAAGTTGGCACATTCGTAGCGTTTGCCCACCTCTGCCCGAGGGAGGGAGGGAGGGAGAGAAGGAAGGCTGGATTGGGCCTTGCAGGCAAGAACCCTAACCCTAGCCTGTAGATCTGAGGGTGGGTGCAGCTGGACATCTGGCCCTACTGGGTCACTGCAAACGCAGGGCCGCCTACCTTCTTCGCATTCTGTGTCCTCCAGGCAGAAGCTGGCTTTGTGCCCTTCAGCTACCCTGGTCCCGTTAAGCGTCAGGAGATCGTAGTGCGTGAAGACATCCATGCTGTGGTAGTGCCTGAAATGGGAAAGCCCAGAGCATGAGAGCCCCTGTTCTGGGTAGGGGGAACAGGAGGGGGGATTCGCCAGGCTGCTGCCCCTCCTCACCCTCACCCGTGGCACTCGTGCCAGACCCAGGAATGGCGTCCTGCCTTGGGGCGGAAGTCGGCCCGGCCATTGTTGTGGATCTGGGAGGAGAAGCGCAGCAGCCGGCGGTGTCCATAAGGCCAGTTGGCGCTACGGGCAGTGCTGGATAGGCAGTTCTCCTCTGCTGCACAGTAGAGCATGTGCAGAGGGCGGTCCTCGATGTACGCCGTCTCTTGCACCAGTGCCGCATGGAGCAACAAATCTGAGGCAGCTGTGAGGATGGAAGGAGATGGGTGCTGCCTGGGGAGCTGAGAGGTCCGGTGTCTATCTAGCAAATCAGGTGGGATTTGGCTGAAGGCTGCATGGGGAGCCCCCTGCCTGTCCCTGACAGGAGAGGGAGGCTGGCCTGTGGTGCTGGGCTCTGGCCAGACCACAAAAAAAGGCACCCCAAACGCTCTTACTCTCGGAGCAGATGACGCCGGCGGCAAAGCGGGTCCCTGTCTTCCGGCAGGAAACTCTGCTGTCATGCTGGCAGTGGTTCAGTGTCATCTCATGCCCAGCACACCTCACCCCACTCAACACCATTTCGGTCACGTTGCTGGCATCCCAGTACCAGGTTTCCTTGGAGACCATGCAGGAGGAAGGAGAGAGGGATGCTCGGTGAGCCCAGCCAGAGGTGTAAGTGTGGCTTGACTGGCCCTCCAATGGGAGCACCCCGCCCCCTGCCACCACCCCGTCCAGCCCAGAAGAGCTAGGGTTGAGCAGCCCTGAACCTCTGGCATCTGCTGACTAGGATAACCCTGTCAGGATAACTGGGCAGCTAGCTCTCCAGCCTCCGACAGCCTTTGGTTAATTTCACATGGGAACCGTTACGCGCCCTGCCCCCACCCTTCAGGCCAGCTGTTGCTGCCCAGGTGTGTGGGACCCACAACTGTGGTATGGCTTAGGCCCATAGGTGAATTCCTCCCCCAAGGTGCACCACCCTGCATGGGGAACACCCCATGAGATGGTGTCCAGCCTCCCTCCCAGCAGCCAAGCTTGACCTTGGCAGCAGTGACCTACTTGCAAGCCATGGTTGGCAAAGCCCAGGCCCAGCTGGCGGCAGGCTACCATCGCTTCGAGGGTCCCCCAGCCTTCTCCACAAATCAGCCCCCACTGGCGGGCACGGTTGCCCCTGGCTGCCATGGCTACTTCGACCCGCCCCTCAAAACGGCTCCGGCCCCCACTTAGGCGGATCTGTGGAGAAAGTGAGGGAGGCCTGCCTGAGCCAAGGAGGCAGGCCAGCTGCTTCTCCAGGGAGTCGGTGTCCCTCCAACTGCCAGCGGTAGAGAGATTTCCCTGCTGCCAGATTTGCCCTCCCCTTTTTTTGGATTTCCCAATGTGGCCCCAGACCTCCTATCCTGCCCCTTTTGCAATTTCCTCCCAAAGTCTGCCAGACACTTCCTTTTGGGTGGGGGCGGAAGGACGGACCACCCAGGAATATCTCACCTCTTCCCTGAGGCTGGACCCAGCCCTCCTTCCCAGAGAGGAAGAGGCATGGGAAAAGCTTTAGATGCCAAAGATGGCACAGAGGCACCAGAGTGGTCCAAATGTAAAATGGGGAGGGGGCATTAGGGAGCTGGGAATGGAAGGAGTTCCTGGGGTGCGATGGGGAGAGATCAGACAAGTGGCAGCCACACTTTGGAAGAGGACCAGCCAAGAAAGGCACCGGTTGGCCCCTTCCAAGACAAGCCTCGAGCTGACTGTGTGCAGCCACATGCAGACAGCTGCAGGGTGCTTAGGATGGGGGCCAATGGTCCTTTTGCTCCCCGCTGAGTGGGTCAGGTGGGCTGCTCAGATGACTCACTGCCGGGGCGGGGGGAGGGGGGGGCTTGGGAGCCATGGAAGCCTTGCTCCACCCTGTGAGGAGAGGGGTTCCTGCTATGGGGCTGCCCCCAAGGCCTTGGGGCAGCTGACTGGCCAGAAGAGAGAGGTGCTGCTTGCACCCTCCCCCCACCCCCATTCCCGCTTCCCTGCCCAGCCAACCGTGGTCTCATGGGCCATGTAAGGCACATTGCAGCGGACGCCCGCATCCTCCGAGTGCCTGCAGTCCTGCTGGGTGATGTTCTTGTGTGGACAGCTCCAGAGAGACTTTTCGGGGCCCAGGCACTGGACCTCACTCAGGTGGATCTGGCCCATCCCTGTCCAGAGAGTGGAAAGTCAAGAGCAGCCTTCCTCGCACTGACCTCCACCCGCCTTGGCTGCTGCATCCCTGCATCCCAGCTGCTAGCAGGGGTGCTGGGAAGGCTGCTGTGAGACACCCCCCCCAGCACACCAGAGCGGCAACTGTAACCCCCACACCCCACCCATTGGAGAAGCCTGCCTCAAATAAGCCCAGAGTCGCTTGTGGTGGCACCAGATGATCTGGCTGGTGTCCCCCTCACCTTGGCCCATGCGTGCTCCTGTCAGGGCTTCCTTGGCACTGCCAAAACCCAGCTCACGGCAGACCACGCTGGCTGATAGCAGGTTCCAGCGGTTGTCACAGACGGTGCCCCATTCGCCATTCTTTAGCACCTCCACCCGGCCCTCGCCAATCTTGGCCCCCCCTTTCAGCCGGACCTGCTGCTGTGGAGGACCGCAGGAAGGGTCAGTGTCAGGGGCTTCTGTGCCCAGCCCGTCTTCCCCAGAGGCATCCTGGGTGCCAATGACCCCATCCTTTGCTCACCTGTCGCTGCGGCTGCTGCCCCCGCCTCTTTTTCTGGGCATTTCCTGCAGCAAAGAGGAGGCCTGGCACACAACTCACCACAGCTGGCATGCCTCCCTTGCAGGCCCCCGTGACATTGCCCTTGTAGAACTCGAAGGAACAGGTGGAAAGGTGCACCTCGTTCCCGGCACAAGCGACCGAACGCAGGTGGAACTGGTGCTGCTGGCGCTGCAAATACAGCCTGTAGGAGAAGACCAAGGGGTGGCGTGAGCCATGCAATTTCGGACAGACCACTTGGGCTTCTGCCTCCCCTCCTCCTCCCCTCCAATATTCCATGGAGAGCCTTGGCAGGCCAGTCCCTTCTACAGCAGGGAAAAGCCCTGGTGGCATCCAGAAAGTGCTCATCTGCTCAGGCCCAGTTGCCCGTTAGTGCCCTACTGACCACCCGCTGGTTTCCTTGGCGTCAGGCTCAGCAACCCCAGAAAAGCTGAAACCCCAAGTAATGGCAGCCGTTCTCTCATGAGCGTCCATCACATCAGCACTTGGCCACATGCAGAACAGCCCTGCTGGACTGGAGCAGGGTGGTGTGGCGTCAGTGAAACCAGAGACACCCTCAATGCCCAGGAAATGCCATGGCCAGCTCTGGTGTGTGAGGCTGTGGTGCTGCTTCCAGAGGGGCCGCTCACAAGCTTTGAAAGCTCCAAGGAGGGCAAATAGGTGCTCATCTAGGCTCCTTTGCAACATGTCATCGCCAGCAGTTGCCATTAGGGTAGTGGGTACCTTGTGCAACCTGCATGGCTCTAGCCAAAAGTCTGGCTGCCACCTCCCAACACACTGCATGATTGTCATACAGAAAGCCAACAACTCTGCTCCGCTGCAAAGTGCTGCTCCAGTAGGCAAACTGGTGTGTGTATGTGTGTGTGAGCTTGAGAACCAATGCACGGTTCAAACCATCTGAGTGGCAGCCACTAGCAGCCCCAGAACGGCTTGTTGAATGGGGCAAAATATGCTGGTTTATGGAAGATGCACTGGGTTTCCAGCTTCTCAGCTCTTTGGACAGCCAGGAGTTCCTGGAAAGCCACTAATGCTTTGGCCAGTTGCCTTGCCTTACACGAGGAGAGGCAAATGATGGAAGAGTATCGTCATCTGGATCTGGGCCTTCTCCTTGCAGCCCTCCTGGTTGGCAAAGGAGCCCCTTTTCCCCCAAGGCGGATGAAGGCCCTTGTCTTTACCAATGAGTCAGCGGTCAAACTTCCCTGAATGAGACAGAACACACTAGTGCTCTGTTTAAGGCAGCTGCCAGATGGCCGCCTCGGAGCCTCCCAGCTGCTTCTGCACGGAGAGAAGTTCTGGCCTCGGGACAAGGCTGGGGGCACCTCTTCAAATGACCACAGAAGCCTCTATGAAGGGCTTCTGTTGCAGCTCTCAAAAGCTTCTGCCTCTGAATAAAACTGACTGGTCAGAAAAGGTGCTTCCAGATACTTCCAGGTGGGCTATCATACACAAACATGGCTCTCTCTCTACAAGGGCGTCCCAGTCCAGAAGCATCTTCACACAGCTTGCTTTTCAGAAGCACCCAGGCTGCATTTCAGCCCAGAGAGGCTCTGGATGCCCCCCTGGATGCAGCAAAAAAGACCCCAGGGCCCCTCTGGGATGGCTGGTGTGTCCCCCAGCATCGCCTCAAGATGTCACATCAAGGACATCAGGCAAGTTCACCATCACCAGACAGTGGCCTATGCTTTGTCTTCCCCGCCCCCCGGGAAGCCAGTGATCTCAAGAAGGTCGGACAAAATGGCGACCTTCCCACTCAGGGGCTTTCTGGTTCTGAGCCTTCTTGGTGTTTGTTCCCAGGGAACACAGAGAGGGAAAGGCTGCCCTCCGTGGGTATGTTGAAGCAAGGGCTGACAAGCCCACAGTACGGGAGGCTTCGACTGGGCAGTGGATCGGACTGGATAGCATCACTGACCCCTCCCCATTCTCTAGCACTAGCCCTCTGCTCCATCCACTCGTCAGGAGGACCACTCCCAGTTCAGGCCTTTGAGCTAAGGGGTCGACTTGGTACTTGCTCAAAGAGAGCAGAGCTGTCCGAGCCTTGTCTTGTCCTTGGGAGATTTCAGCAAGAGGCCTTTTGCTCCCCAGGAACCCACCCCTCAGAGAGGCGGCCCCTGCAGCCAGGAGTGAGTGAAGCAAGCCAGGCAAACCTGGCTTGTTGGGACACACCAAGGGATGCTATGGAATGAGGTTGCCCCCTTCACAGCTGGATCTGCCACCCCCGCCAGGACAAGGATGGCGAGAGCAATCTGTTGCCCGATTGGGTTGGCTTTCTTGTTTGATCTGCCTGGAGAAGGGAAGACAACAGAGCCCCTTCATGGAGGGAGCCCTGCCCTTATCCCAGGCAGTCCCTTCCTGTCTCCAGTCCTGCCCTGCCCTCTGGGCAATTCCTAGGCAAAGCTCAGCTGGGTCCAAAGGGAAAAAAGACCTTCAGGAGGCCAGCCCCACTGAAACACTGCCTGGGCTTCCAGGAGATGATCAATTTTTTAAGCTGTGGGGAGGTGCTACTGATTGAATTACCTCCTTTGCTTTTGTCACTGACCATGGCTGCCTTGGGGATGTGGTGCCTTTTGAAGGTTCCCACCCTCCCCACACCCCTGCTTGAACCAAGCCGAGCAAGGCATCCTGTAGGCTCACTTGTAGAAGTTGCGGTTGGCCTTCCTCTCGGCTGGGAAGCCCAACATCCCACAAATCACACGGCTTTCCTGACTTCCCCAGTTCTCGTCGCAGATCTGTGCCCAGCTACTTTTGTGGCGGACTTCCACGATGCCCTCTGTGATGGGCAGCGGACGCTTGGCCTGAGACACCACTGGGCGCAGGCGCACCTCCTCCACCTGGTTCTGCTCTGCCTAGATAGGGAGAGAAGATGTCGCTCAGGTTAGCACATTCACTCCTGAGGGCCCAGCCAGTCTGTCCGGCCAAAGTGGTTGGACGAAATTTTCTCTCTCTCCTCTGCTAGGTCATCTTGGGAGGGGAGCCTCCTCTCCTGCACAAGCCTTTCTTCTGTGCTTAGCTTCATGGCCCTGGCTCCACTTTCTCTCTCTTCCCCCCTCCTCCAATTGTTAAAGAGCTGCTATATTTAGGGAGTGGAGAAGGAACTTCCGCCAAAAGATTGGATAGAAGGAAAAAGGAGGTGGGACTGTCTGGAATAGAATGCAATGAATCACAAGGGCCACAAAGTGTGTAGCATCACATAAGGAGAAGAATAAAAATGGATGATGGATGGAATGAGGATCTGAAAGATTGTAGAAAATGTGCCCAAGAGAGGAATTCCTTCAAGAGGGAAAGAAAATAAGTTTGATGTTAACACCGGGAAAGGGGTTGAAACAAATAATTGGGCAGGCCATTTGCAAGAAATGCCACTTCCACTAGACCTTAGCAGCTCAGATGCAATTGATCCCATCTCTTTCTTTGACAAAGTAAATAGTGGAAAGGAGGAATGCGATTTATATAATTTACCTTGATGTCAGCAAGGCTTTTGATAAGATTCCATGGGACATTTTAGGGGAAAAAACTCATATTGTTTGGATGGCGCTATAGTAAGTTAGCCCTATAACTGATTGACTAATTTCACTCAGAGAGTCAGGATTAATGACTAGCTTTAGAGATGAATTAATAGAGGGGTCTTATAAGTGTCTGTTTTGGGCCAGTATTGTTCAACATTTGTACCCCCAATTTGGAAAATACAGTTGAATGTCCAGTGCAAAACAACACTGCAATCTAATCTGGGCAGGTGGGAAATGGAAGCTGAGAGGAAGAAGTCTTTTCAGGGGGAGAGGAATATAAGGCACACATTGAATGGGGGGCTGTGATTTGGGAAGACTACACTGAGAGAGGCTTGTGGAGGTGTCACTGAGACAAGCTGAACATAAGCAGCGGGGGGGGGGGGGCAGCCTAACAGAACCAGCAGCATCTCAAAAACATGCAGTCCAATTGTCTTCTACACAGCCCTGGTTTGCTCTGAGCATGTCCAACTCTTCCATATTTCCAGGATCTCAATTCCAGCAGGATCACAGCAAGAAAGCAGGCTTCTAAGAGCCCTTTTAGAGAGGCCCATTTTTCAAGAGACCCGCTCTTCTGTTGGTGGGCAGCACCCAAAACAAGCCCACTTCTGAGTTCCTGGGCTGAGAACCATCTGTGCAGAGCAACTCAATCTGCTACACGTAACTTCAGTGGCCACTGCTGCCTGCAAACAACCGTCAAACATCTTGTGAAGGCAGGGAACCACATGCAGGAGATGTTTCATCTGCCTGGCAAAAGGAAAAAGGGGTTGACTGCCAGAGGGCCTTTTCCTAGCCTCCAGGGGCCGGACATTAAGGTGCCAGAGGTTGCATGCAGCCTATGGGTCAGAGTTCCCCATCCCTGGCACCTGAATGTCACATGGTAGCTTGTTGTTGCTTGTGAACAACTGCAGGGCATGGAAATCTGGCTGCAGATAAAGATCAGATGGTGCTCAGCCTTTCCTTTCCATGGCTGGTTTTGGGGTGGTTGTGAAACGGCAACTAGCTATTTTGGGAAAGAAACGAGGCCTCAACCCAGATAAGGCAGAGATATTGCAGCCATCTTGGTGTAGTCCAAGAGCCTTTGTTCATTTTCTGAAGGGCAAATGGCACTATTGAGACAATGTGATGGTTGGGCTGATCAAAACACATCCTGCTAAACTCCAATTAGTGAACAAACTATCTTGCCTGGGCTTACTCAACACAATAAACCAGAAATGAAGAAACTTCATATTGATTTTCATGTTGAGTAGCCTCACCTATGCTAACCAGGAAAGCACAAGGGATGGTGCCTCCATGTGATTCTGACCACTTCAGGCCCCCTGTCCGGGCACAGAGAGGGCCTATCTCAGCCCCCCTGGAGACGGGACCAGCAGCCCAAAGAAGAAAGTCCTGCTAAGAAGAGGATCTTCCAAAATGTCTTGAGAGCTTCAGTAAGAGAGGCTCACCTAACCTCCCAGGCTCAGTTTAATAATGGTCCTTTTGTGCCCCGAGCCTTTAGAGACCTTATTGCCTAAAGGACCAACATGGCCATCCTGTACTGGATTAGGAGCTTTTGGAACAGCGGATGAGGAACGGGACTGACTTCTAAGCCTGGCCGTGGCTTCCTCCCACAGGCCTCTGAAAGGCCTTCATGGGTTTTCCTGGATGGCTATAGCCCTGAAACTGTTTGGGGAACAATGACAGAGGCAGCGTCATTGCGTTGACTGAGTGCTGCCCTGGGTTGGCCTGATGCTCCTTACGTTGTTTTTACGCCTCTCGCTCTGACCCACGGCATCTCTCCCCAGCTGCATATTCTGGAAAGCTCACCTCAATCACATTGGAGTCAGTGAAGCCGGCAATGCGCTCATCCTTGCAGACAACACCCGCATCCTCCTCGTGGGAGCAGTCGCTGTTGCCCCAGCCCCGTGACTGGCATTCTGCTATGCTCTTCTCATGGCCACCACAGCTCACGTTGTCCAGCCAGATGCGCCCTGTGGAGTGACCACCAGAAAATTCAGGACTGGAACCCGCCAGGAGGCTATCTGGGACTCAGAAGCACCAGGAGCTGTGTGCCAAACCTTTGGAAACACCATTGCTCGGCGGAGGCACTTTGCACAAGCTTAGTCACACTTGTTACCTCAGGTAGGGCTTTCAGCTTGCTTCAGGTCTGATCCCTGGAGTTTGGGGGAAGTGGTGCATTCCTATCTTACGATGACCCACCTTCTCCAGCCCCAGTGGCCAGGATTGGACAAATTTGTCCTGGGGGGGCGGCCATCCCTGTCCCAGTGATGCTTACCAACTCCTTTGCCGTATTTTGCACTGTGAGTCCAGCCTGTGGCAGCCACAAATCCCAAATGCCGGCAGAGAATGTGGGCGTTGGCCAGCGTGAAGTCGTCATCACAGATGGTGCCCCATTCCTGGTTGTAGAAAACCTCAATGCGCCCCTCGTTGTGCTTACGGGGATAGCCGGCCAGTCGGAAGTGCAGATTGGGCGATGGTGGGCTCTGCCTGGTGGGGGCGCGGCTGGGTGGCTGGGCCAGACTCACCCACAGCCAGGGGCCACACAGGAAGCCAAGGAGTGGCTGCTGAACAACACGCATCTTCTTTGGGTCAGGGCCTGCGTGGGGTGGGAGATTAGTGCCTACTGCTGGCTGAGAGCAAGGATGCCTGCCCAGGTGTTTGGCCTCACCCTCCACACAGCAGCAGCAAGAGCCTGTAGGTGCTCAGAGCTCTTAGGGCAAGGGGCTCGAGCTGAGAGATCCCTGCCCTTGGAAGGCACCCAATCTTGATGCCAAAGGAAGTCTTTCAGATTGGCAAAACTCACAGGGGTCTGCCCTTGCCACCTCCTCTTTGACCTTGCCTCCCTCCTTCAGCTCAGCTCTGCAGGACAGAAAGGCAGCCCCAGGTTGCACGAGGGACATTTCTCATCCCTGGGCACACAGCAGCATGAGGTGGCAGAGGTGGTGGTGTTTCACCCTTCTGCATTTTAAGCAATGTCCTTGGAGCCTTTTCCATTAGGGAAGGCAGCCTCTTCCCCAAGAAGCAGGGGGCATTGGTGAGGTAGAATAAAGCCCTGTCTTTCATGGTGGACCAACTGAGCAGCCTCAGTGGTCAAGCCAGGGGCAACTCTCCTGAAGGCCCTTCTTTTGACCTCCCCCACCAACTGAGCAATGGACATGCCAGGTGAGAAAGGATTATCTAGCTGCTGGCATTTCTTTTCTGGAAAGAGGACACAAAACAATGGGTTGGGGACACTAAGAAGGCCATGACAGCATCAACTGGTCCAGCTGAATCCCAGTCCCTTGGAAGATCAAGAATTGATTCTTCAACAGCCGGGCCAGAAGAGAGAAGGATGGCATGCCTGGCAGGGAGTTTCCTGGCCTGCTCCAAGGGGAACGGGGTGGGTGGGATTTTCTCAAGGCAGCTTTCAGTCTGATTGACCGAGTCTTTCTGGAAACAATTTGGCCATTCTCCCAGTACTGCCTGTTGGAAAACTTCACATTAATAAGCTGGCTCTCCCCCACACCCGTCTGAGACAACTGCTTGGTCATTCTGTAATGCCAAGAGGTTATAGGGCAGCCACAGTGGCAGCCTAGGAACTACTTCACCCCTGCTTTGGTTGTGACCAGAGCTCTCTGGCCAGGACTGCTCTCTTCCTTCTGGAATCTGGAGAACCAAGCCTCCTTTCCTTCTGGGGGGAGTCCTACTTCAGTGGTGTATTCTCAGGTCATCCTGCATCACTTTCAGTGCCTCAGGGAGTATCTGTTTTTGGCACTGACCTGGGGCAAACAGCCCCACCCCTCAAGTCCCCCAGCCTGTCCTAGGGGAGTCTGATTTCAATCTTAACTCTGGCAGAAGTTGTCAGATGGGGAGCCAGGAAAGCCTGCAAAGTCTCCTCCTCTTACTTGAATTCTCTGCTGGGAAGGAAGACCAGCTGATCCTTTAGGGCTTCCTTTAACTCCTGTTGCCTTTCCAGGGGCAGCAGCCACGTCCGTCTTGTTTCTGGCTCTGAGATTGCAGAAAATAGCGTTGCCCCTGGACAGCAGAAAAGGCCTGTGGTTGCCTCATCGGAGCAGCAAATCCTCCACATGTCATTGATGGTCCCTGGGGGTTCCCGAGATGGCTGCCTCGTCTGCCCCTCCGTCCCCTACTTCTGCGGTGCAAAGCACCCCCCCCCTCGTTCACAATCGCCTTTAGATATGGAGTGGTCAATCTGGATGCCATATTGGCTCTGGGATGGCACAAGTACCTTGTTTGTGTTGGGTAGGGTCCCACTGCAGCCCCCTCCCCACCTGTAGCCCTGTTCCTCTGCTGGTGGGAGACATGAACAAATGGGGGAGCCTGAGGAGCTGCTCAGGGAAGCTGGCCAGTGACAGGGGGAAGGGAAATGGCTGATGCCCTGCTGGCAACGCCACCGCCCAGAAGCCAATCATCTGACTGGGTTGCCCTGAAAAGAGGTTTTGAAGCAGGGCACAGTTTGCCCTTTATGTGCTGACCTGTCCTTCCTTGGTTGTTCCCCTTGTTTGGTACCTGGAGAGGGGGTACCTTCAGAGCCCCCCTCTGACTTGCCACCTTCTCCTCCCTCGCCCAGGACCCTCTGGACATGGCTCCATTGAGGACAGGGATGGGGGGGGCTTAATGCACAAGGCGCTGAAGCCATCACTGATATGTGTTGCAGTTTTGCCTGTTATTATTCCTTTCTTGGCCTGAATTGCTCCCACCTGCTGCTCTCTGGCTCCAGCAAGGCTGCCTAGTGGTGCATTCCCTGCGGAGGTGCTCCCCTCCTCTTTCAGACCCTGCCTGCCCTGGTGTTTCCCTTTGGGGGGGGGGTCTGATTCTCTTTGTCCATGATTTACCCCTTGCCTCCTCCCCCTTATTAAGAAAGGCTCTGGACCAGGGGTGAAATCCAGCAAGTTCTAACAGATTCTGGAGAACTGGTAGCAGAAATTTTGAGCAGTTTGGAGAACCGGTAGCGGAAATTTTGACTAGTTCAGAGAATCGGCAAATGCCACCTCTGGCTAGCCCCAGAGTGGTGTGGGAATGGGGATTTTGCAGTATCCTTCCCCTGCCACGCCCACTAAGCCACGCCCACCAAGCCACACCACACTCACCAAGCCATGCCACAGAATTTTTTTAGTAAAAAAAATTGGATTGCACCACTGCTCAGGATGTACATCTAGGACCGGGGAGGGAGGGAGATCTTCCCATTGGTCCATTTGGTCCATTTGTGAAATGCCCAGAGAGCATGTCCAAAGAGCGACAGGCATACCAAGTGGAGTTCTGAATGCTGGAGCCTTGTTCATGCCCTAGCTTTCAAAGGGTAGCCCCAAGTCCTCAGAGGGGTGGTGGGGAGATGGAGCCCTGAGCTGCCAAGTCGCTGGAAGAGGCAGATTGCCCTCTTCCAATTCCAATCCCATTCGGAAATGACTGAACGCGGGGCTGCAATTTAGAGGAGGCTGCTTCTATGACTGTGCTCAGTGCTGCCAATTTATTCTTTTATTTAAAGGATTTATATGGCCCCCGTCAAGCAACGATGGGCAGCTCACAACAACAATAAAGCCAATAAATAAAATATTCATAAAACAGTAAAACCATAACACAGAAACCCTTCATCCAATTTAAAAGTTGAGTCGGAAAGAACCCTCTTATGGGAGAGTCAGCAGGAGGTGACAATGTATGCAAACTTTGCAGCACATTTGCAAAATGTGGCACAATTTGAATACCTGAAAAATCTTTCAATGGGGTGATAGTCGTGGTCTTTTGTGAACCTGGAGGTCCAATTCCGTCTAGCTGAGTTTCTACCAGCATGCAACCATCCCCGGCAGGCTTGAAGTTGCAATGCATGGAAGTCAAACATGGCCTCACTACCCTCTGGCCATTATCCAGAACCCCAAGGCAGCCTCAGCTCCATCACTGTCTACTCCTTTTGGAATGAGGACATCAACTAAGCGACTTCAGTTGATGTCCTGCCCTAGGCGGGGGCTGGACTGAGGGGCTTCCCACTCTGAAGCACACCAGAATTTGCTCAGGAAGGCCTCCCTCTCAGTCCTCAGAAGGAATGTCATGGTTAAAAGGAAATTGAAACTGAAAACAGAAGGCTAGATTAGTTCAAAAACTTTGAGATTATTTAAAAATTCTGACAGAAAGTGCACATCAAATTTTAAAATGTTCAGACAGGATAGGAGAGGTTCTGCAGCAGTGGCAAAGCAGAATAGAGGGAACTTTGGATCATGAACTCTGGCAAAGGCCAAGCAGAAGCAGCACTCCCCAGATCAACCAGATGCTCAGGAGGGGCTTCCTAGATGGGGAGCATCTGTTGTCGATCGGGCAATTAAGTCCTAGAGACCAACACTTTCCTTGCGCTGTGACTTCCGTCTGCAAACACAGGAGAGGCAAGAAGGTTGGAGGGAGGGGGAGTGTGGTGCTCCAAGAGGCTGAGAGTTTCCAGAAGAACCAACAAAGGGAGCAGATGCAGAAACGCCCCAGGGAGGAAAGTGGGTCTAAGGACACCTATATGGGAAACGGGGGGGGGGGGGGGGGGGGGGCAAAAAATGGAGGCTTGTGGGAGAAACTCAAAATGAGAACAGCTAGAGTTAGTGGCTTTGGCTAGGAATAAAAGGAATCCCGCTGGGAGCAGCGGGAAGCAGGCAGCCCTTCTTAACTCCTAGGTAGCTTGTTGGGAGTCCAGGCTAGTCCCCTGGGCTGGTCCAGGTCAGGATAAGAGAGAATGTGGTGAATTTAAACCAATCCCAGTCCCAGCAAATTACATCCTACAGGCCTATGAACTAGCAGAGGTGATCACAAAACCTCTCTGTAAGTCCTTGAGGAATCTTGGAAAACTGGCAAAGTGCCAGCAGACGAGCAAATGTCAGCCCCACCTTAAAATATGGGCAGAAGAAAGGAGCCCACTGACTTAATCTCTATCCTAGTAGAAGATTCCAAAATATCTACAAAGGTTGAGCTGAAATAAATTTAGCAGGGAGAAATGTGCATGAAAAATGAAAGTCACAAATGTTGGACAGGGGAGACCTTACTTGGCAAAGAAGATCTGGTGCCCTCAAGATGAGCCTAATCCAGCAATGTGGTGCAATTGCTAAAAGCCCTTAGGAGGACTAGAGGCCACAGCCCTTCCAGAGCATCCTCGAGGGGGGAGGGGCTGGAGCATTTTCTCCTACATCGGGCGCTTTCGCACTCAGCAGGCTCAGGAAAGCTCCCTCCCTCCCGAAATAAGATGGGGCAGGAAAGGGGGGTCGCCCGCCCCTCGGGTAGTTCACTGCTCTCCTTGGGGTGGAGTTTGGGGTGTGTGCAGAAGAGCTCTTCGGGTGACAGACGGCTCCTGCCGCAGTTCGCCCCACCGCCCTTTTATTAAAGTCCAGCTGCCTTCGTTCAGCTAACTGGAGCCACCAAGCTCGCCTCACCGAACTGGCTAACTGGGCGCCTGCAAGTAAGAAGGAGCAGCCGAGCTGCCGAATTGGAACTTCCCCGCTCAGAGGCAGTCTATCGCTGAGGTCCACCACGAGCGGGGCTACCTTTATTCCGGCAGGGGTGTTTCGGAGCCCAGCGTGCACCCTTGAAGCCCCCTCCCCCCTCAACCCAAAGGCGAAGCTCGGCAGGAAGGACCGTCGGCTTGGCTCTGCAGCGCCCAAAAACTTCCGAGGCCGCCCGCTCCCGCCTTGCTCGCGACCCCCACCAGGTCTTCGCCCGCCTTCGCGACGGAGGTTCCCGCCGAACTGCAGCGAGGCGGAGCTGCTCGGGCTCTGTCGCCGCGCCTGCCTGGCAGCCGAGAAGCGAGAAGAGCCGCCTGTGGCCCGCGCGCCCCAGACCGCCCAGTTCGACCCGGGCAGAGGCCCGACTCCCCTAGCTGCCCTGCCCTCCCGCCGCGCCCCAAGGAATCTCCCTCGGCTGACCTGCTCCGTCCAGCCGCTCCGTCCGCCGCTGGCAGGCCGAGACAAGGGCCGCCCCGGCCGGCCTCTTCATCACCCCGCCCCGTCCTGATGCGGCCTGGCCGGGGGCGTCCCGAGAGCGGCGGGTCCAGCCCAGGGCGGGACGGAGCGGGATGCGTTTGGGAGCACGGAGACTTTCCGACCGCAGCCGGCGCCGAGCTAGGCCAAGGGGGCTAGAAGCGCTGGGGAGCGGCTGCGGAGTCCCCGTTTCGCTAGAGCTGCTCCCCCCACCCCCCCAGCCACTGGGCGTCTCTGGACTCTGCGCTTGGGAGCTTCTCAGAGTCGTCCCTTGCACCCAACCCGGAAATGCCCCGAAGGCTTCCGAGGGCCCCAGGGAAAGGTTTTGTGCAGAGGTGAGCCAGGTGGGCGCCCCGCTTGTCCTCCTTCCCAGGGCATTGAAGGGCAACCCAGCGCCTGTGCCCCCCCTCATCTCAAGGTGGAAAAGGAAGGTGGTGGTGGTACAGAGCCCACTCTTTGCTGAAACAACCAACCAGGTGGCTTCTTTGGCAGGACCATAGAACCCGCAGCCATCAAACCTTCCAACTGTTGGCATCAAAAAGGGGAAATATTATGTTTGGAGATGACATTGGTATGCTTGTCTACTTTTGGTAGAGCCAGGACTGTGCTGGTGCTGCTCTCCTGGCTGTGGCTTTTTAGCAGTCGACCACAATGTCCTTCTGGGCAGAGGTGGCAGTGGGGCACAGCTTTTTGATGGTTCTCTTTTCTCTGTGGCTGGTTTCACTTGGGGTGGGGTGGGGTGGGGTGGGGGGAGGGGAGAGATAGAATTTTGGGATGCCTTGGGGCTGGATATTGTTGCACTTCCTACTTAGCATGAAACCCCTGAGGAGGCCCTTCATCAGCTACAGGTCATCTAACATCACAGGACACTGAGGTTAGTCACCTGTTCAGGTCAACCTTGACTGCCCAAGAGATGTTGCCTAGGTCCTGCCCCTTGCCAGGAGGCCATGTGGCCTGAATTGGGAGGTGCAGCCTCGGGGATCACTTCCCATCCTTGCCCTTCCAGGTTGGACATCCTTGTTTGGAGCTGGTGTGTCGTCTGGCTGGACTCCCTCCTTCCTCTCAAGCAGCAAGAAGACCTTGAAACAGGTGCAGCCAGGGATCTTCCATTCATGCCTCAATTATCTTGTATGTGGAGTGCTGCAATGTGTTGTTGTGACCTAGGCTTCCTGAGTCATTAAAGCACACTAGTAGTCTCAAAAACCTCTTTTATTGCAACAGCTGTGAATTACAGCTGTTGTTCATTCACAGCTGTGTCCCAATTAGTTGCAAAAAGTCCTTCAGGAGAAGTCCTTTGGGATAATCACCAACCTTTATCTCCCTTGACACTCTGCCAAAGACCTACTTGGCAAAGCCACATGGATTCCAGAATCAAACAGAGATGCAGAATGAGAACAGAATTAGCAATATTGCTTTCCTGCAAAGTGCCCATGTGCCTTTGCTCCTCTGTTAAGCCTTACGGGAGGGACCAATCATCTCCGGGCCTTACTCCCTGTCACTGCGTTATTTTGTATTTGCCAGCTGAGCTTCCATTCTGAACATTACGGTAGCTTGCCAGAGGACTTTTATCAGTGAAGAGAGAAGGATTACTTTGAACTACTGTGCATGTCTACATTCTTTCTTTTCTAACTTCCTACTTTACTTTCTCTTTTGTCTGTCTCTGAGATATTACTACCGGCAAGATATAGTTAGCTAGTTTTTCTACTTTGATAAATGAAATGTTTATTAGGATAATACATTTGGGGTTTTTTTCTTTGTGGATATACACAATGGAAAACAAGATCCAGTCACCTCTAATTAATTTACAGTTTTCCCCAGGGGGGGAATGAAGCTGATTCACGCTTCAACACTCCCAAGTCATCCCTTTTGTTTTAACTGTTCGTGCCTTCTGGCAGCTCTGCGCATGCGGGCACTAGGAACAGGCTTCTCCTGTTCCTCTGCCTCTCTGCTGTCCAACTCTGGAGGCTCTGGAGTCCACACATCACTCCAAGATGGCCCTGGCCTCATCTCTGCCTCTGACAAAGAGCCCTCGTCCGGGCCTTCCCCAGACTCCAGGACTGACCCATGTTCCTCCCCAGCCTCCTCACTGTCCGACTCCAGTGCCAACTCTGCTGCTGGTGGACCACAACATGTGCTGCATGTGGAGCTGCCCTTGAAAGCTGCAGCTGGTGCAGGCAGAATCGGGGGCATAAGCAGTGATGTCCAAATCAGTCTTCCATGGGAGCTGCACTAGTTGAGACTTGGCTTCTGGGTGTAGTTTGAGCTGCTCACCACAAAATGCTTCATAGGCTTGGACCAAGCTATCTGAGACAGGTTGGAGGTTCATCACTTGAGACTTTCAAGAAAAGATTGGACTGCCATTTGTCAGAAATGGTGTAGGGTCTCCTGCTTGAGCGGGGGGTTGGACTAGATGAACTATAAGGTCCCTTCCAACTCTGTTAATCTGTAATCTGTAAAGAGACCCCCGTCTCCCATGATCTGTGCTGATGCTGTGCACCCCAACAAAGGTGGCTAAGCATTATCACTCAGTGAGATCCCGGCCTTCTCAGTTGCTGCACCTGCCCTTTGGAGACCTGGGTCTCCCTCATCTTGCCCACTTCCAAGCCTTCTTTAAGAATGGCCTTTTCTGCAGGCCCTGGGTTGAGAGAGGCGTCTTGGAGCTGGTGAATCTTTGCATAGTGCAGGACTTTTACCAGCAGGCTCAGGAAACCATAAATCCTCTCAGGTTAGTCTCTCTGCTAGTGAATCCATAAAAAGATGGAAGAGCAGCAAGACCAAAAGACTTGCTTTTTCCTCCCTCTTGAAGCAAGGTTGTTTTTTTTTTAAAGAAAGGCACTGGACTTAATATCTCTGGACAAGCTCAATAAGACTGTCCGTTAACCCATAAATCCGTAAGGAGAAGGGCGGTATATAAGTCTAATAAATAAATAAATAATAAATAAATAAAACCTGTACAAGACCCTAGGAAGGTCTCAAGCAGGACAGAGGCATGTCCTCCCCACACTAGGTATCCTGCCCTGCTCTCTGGGGGAGAGTCAGTCACTGGCATGTGCTCATTATTGCTTCTTTCCAAGGGTGCAGGGCATTCCATGCCAGTGCTTTCTCTACAGGCTCCAGCCCGAGTCCTTCTGGCTCTGATGGAGCTGATCCCGTTTGGCAATGGAAGATGTGACAGTCCCCTCTTTCTGAGCAGCCTCCCACTCGCCTCAGCATTTGCAATTTGCCCTTTAGAACCATTCCTCCCACCCCCCCGGGGAAGTTAAAATCAGACAAAGGGTGCAGAAGACTAAACTGTAGGACAAGAAAAGCCACAACCCTAATTTACAAAAAACCTGAATGGCAGCATGATAAAAATCAACATTTTTTTAAAGGCTTGGGAGAACAAAAGTGCATTGACCTGGCCCTAAACAGAATAAAATTGACATCATGTGTGTGTGTGTGTCTGACCTCAGAGGTATTTATTTGATTCCTATAGGGCCCCTCTCAACAAGTGTTCCTTTCAGTCCTGGGCTCCAAGTCCCTGGCATGGGACCAGAAAGGAACTCCTGAAAGAAGGTGCATATGACCGAGTTCTATCTTCAAAGCACCCAGGTCCAGTTTTCAAAGGCAGATTCCACTTGCAATGATCTGCAATTCCCAGCCGCAGCACTGCAGTGAATCCACCTGTCCAAGGTGACCCCAGGGCAACTAGTTTCAAGGCCTATAGCTCCACATCAAGGTATCTTCTCCAGCTCTCAGAAGAAGAAGCTGGTGGTGCCCGCCTCCTTCCCCCCAGGAGGCAATGTCTGGAATGGAAATTTCTCTGCTGCAGCTCCAGCACTGAGGGGTTCAGGCTCATCCCAAAGAGGAGCCTTGTAAAGGCCCATTGTGGGCAGAGGAGTAGCCATTCTTTACGGCTGGGATATAATTGTAAGGATGTAGCGATGGTGTCAAGTATTTGCAAGCCATTGGCACATGTGTCATACAGACACTAGTGGAGGCAGAAAGTGCCTCCACCCCTATGTGGAAAGGAGGGGCTTACACTGAGTATAAAACCCCCTCTAACCTTTCCACCATGCTCTTTTTACACTTGTTCTCCATGAGACATGATCTTTGATCAGGGTAGCCACACACGCTGTGTGCCCCCTATCCTATAATAAATATTAAGACAGCCTTTTGTACATAATTAATGTGTTTTGTTATATGAATAAATACATTTAAGACATTTATTCATGCATCTGTCTTTGGATTCTTCTATGCTCCTGGGTGATTCTATGATCCCAAATTCCACAGAAGGTTCCTATTTATTTATTTATTTATTTATTAAATTTTTATACTGCCCTTCTCCCGAAAGACTCAGGGCTGTGTACAGCCACAATAAAACAACATGAAATACAAAATTTAAAAACAATTTAAAACAAATTAAATATTTTGCCCCCCTGGTTAAAAACCCACAAATTTAAAACACCCAATCCAAATTCTTATCAAGTCAGTCCAACCTGTTGGAATAGCACAGTCTTAAGGGCATGGCAAAAGGTACGCAGGTCAGGAATCATACATATCCCCGGGGGCAGTTCATTCCAGAGGGTGGATGCCTCCACAGAGAAGGCTCTCCGCCTGGGGGTCGCCAGTCAACATTGTTTAACCAATGGCACCCTGAGGAGTCCCTCTCTGTGGGAGTGTGTTGGTCAGTGGGAGGCCATCAGTGGCAGAAGGCGATCCTGTAAGTATCCAGGTCCTAAGCCATGGAGCGCTTTAAAGATGGTAACCAACACCTTGAACCGCACCCGGAAGACCACTGGGAGCCAGTGCAGCTCACACAGGTGTCACGTGGGTGTGTCGAGTCACTCCCATAATCACCCGCGTGGATGCATTCTGGGCCAGTTGGAGCCTCTGAGTGCTCTTCAAGGGGAGCCCCATGTAGAGAGTGTTACAGTAGTCCAGACGGGACGTGACGAGGGCATGATTGACCATGCGCAGGGCGTCCCGGTCTAGAAAGGGACGCAACTGGTAAATCAGGTGAACCTGATAGAAGGCCCCCCTGGCCACAGCCATCACATGGTCTTCTAAAGACAGCCGTGCATCCAGGAGGATACTCAGATTGCGAGCCCTCTCCGAGGGGGCCAAAGTCTCACCCCCAATAGCCAGTGATGGGACCAGCTGGCTATACTGGAGCGCTGGGAGCATAGCCCCTCAGTCTTGGAGGGGTTGAGTCTGAGTCTGTTTCTCCCCATCCAGATCCACACGGCCTCCAGACATGGTACATCACATCAAGGGCATCATTGGGGTGGTCTGGGGTGGAGATGTATAGCTGAGTATAGCTGAGTATTGTCAGCATACTGATGACACTTCACATCAAAACCACGGATGATCTCCCCCAGTGGCTTCACATAAATGTTGAACAAAAGGGGCGAGAGGACCAACTCTTGCAGCACCCCATAAACAAGGCGTCTCGAGGTCCACCTCTGCCCCACTGCCAACACAGACTGCGTCCGACCGGAGAGGAAGGAGGAGAAACACCGCAACACGGTGCCCCCCACTCCTAACCCCTCCAGCTGGTGCAGCATGATACCATGATCGATGGTATCAAAAGCTGCTGAGAGATCCAATAGGACTAGGACAGAGGAGTACCCCCTGTCCCGAGCCCTCCAGAGATCATCAACCAATGCGACCAATGCTGTTTCCGTGCTGTATCCCGGCCTGAAGCCCGACTGGTACAGATCCAGATAGACAGCTTCATCCAGGTATCACTTGTTTTGGCATGCTGCTGGGTGGTGTTGGTTGGTTTATTCCTGTGCAGATTGTTGTGGTATCGGGTGCGGGATGTTTCTTGTTCATAAAGGTTGTGCCCCAGATTATTTGTTGTAAATTGCCATGAGTCTGAAAGAGTGGTGGATTATAACCAAGACCTTCTCAGAACCGTTGGGACAAGAGCCATCCTCAGACCCTTGAGTCTGGGGGCCACCCTCTGACACTTTGGCCCTGTCACTCAGTGGCTTCACTTCAGAGGTCAACTCTGAAGGCATAAAAAGGACACCAATCCCAGGCCAAGGTCCACAGCTGCTGCTCAAGCCCCGCATCAGAGACCAGGAGGACTCTTCAGCCTTTGAGACTCCAGGAGAGCCAAAGCTTCCATCACCTGCCAGGCCAGGG
Organism: Masticophis lateralis; assembly: GCA_030761175.1. Classification (NCBI taxonomy): domain Eukaryota; kingdom Metazoa; phylum Chordata; class Lepidosauria; order Squamata; family Colubridae; genus Masticophis; species Masticophis lateralis. The sequence goes on from JAUDYJ010000007.1 coordinate 85,401,402, forward strand.
CCAAGGCAGTTCGGTTGCCCAAGCCAGAACCTAAGGGATCTCCCCCAAGAGCCTCTTGCCTCGGGGCTACAATTGTTCAGATCGGCGGCCAGGGCAGCCGCCTGCTTCCCGAAAGAGCGCGTCCGGAACCACAAAGCGGGTGAAGCTTCTTCCTTTCAGCAGGACTCACTTGGCGCTCTGCACGTGCTCGGAGCCGCGTCTTTGTTCCGGGGTCCCCGCGCTCGCGCACAGCCCGCTCCGACGGCCGCCCCTGGCCAGGGGAGGCGGAGCGCGTGACGCGCCCTCGAGGAGCCCGCCCTCTTCCAACGGATCCGGAGTGGCTCCGCTTCGCCATCGTCCGCCGCTGCTGCGCCCAACTCAGGTTCCGAATGGACCCACCGGCGAAGTCCGGGCCGCTCCTGCTACAGCAGCCGCCGGGGTTGCTCCTGGGAGCCAAGGTAGCTGCTCGAGGCGGGGATCTCCGGTCGCGGGGTTCCGGGTTCCTGCCCGCCTTCCTCGTCGCCTCGCCCGCTTCTCTTCCCGTGCAGCCGAGGGGAGGAACGGGTCGTCCCCTGCCCTGCAACCGCCGCCGTTGCCTTCTTTCGCTCCCTCCGTGCCAGGGAAGCGCTTCTCCTTCCTGGAAGGGCGCTCCTTTCAGTTCGGAGACTGGCCGGGCAGGACTCTTCCGCTGTCGGGGAGGAAGCCGGGCGGGCTCGCACTTCCTGGTTTTGGGACCGCGGGGCAGACGGAGCCAGACTGGTGTCCCGCCCTGGTGCAACTTGGCAGAGCTGCGGAACTCGGAAAAGTCATTGCTCCCAGGAGGAGGCAGGCGCTGGGCACAGTTGTGAGGAAGACCCTCCGGCTGGGTTGCAACACCTAGGCTGCTCGCCTCCAGTTTTTTTCCGCAGCCCGCCTGTAGTGGTTTCTTAGTCTTTTGCTGACTGGGGGAGGGGGCATAAAAAAGCCTCCCCTGACTCTTGGGCTGAACCTGCTTCATGCATTGGGATGCTACCTGTAGAGCTTCCCGCTGAATAGCGCAGATCGGGCTCTTTAAACTTCTGCAGAACCAGGGAGAGTGTGTTTCTGGCAGGCAGAGGGTAATGCAAAAACGTTTTCTCAAAGGCAGCGAGTTTTCTATCGCTAGAGCTTTGCCTCTTGCTTGTGGGTTCCTTGAATTTTTCTTCAGCTGTCCTGTGGTACAACTTTTGTAAAAGTTTGAAAATTGCTGGTGTACACAAGGAATCCATGCTACAAGCATTGCCCTTTATTAAAACAGTGCAGTGTAAGAGAACACCGCCCCCTTTTTAAAAAAGTGCATGAGCTGGCAACACTTAGGGCCCAAAGATCTTCCTGAATGGAGAGGATTAATCTCACGGGGTGGGTGGGTGGGGGGTTTCTGTCTTGCACATGGGAAACATAGTACAGGCTCTAGAGCGGAAGAAAGCAGCTTTCTGCCTTTCCGGTCCAGAGGTTAATTCTGAAAGGAGCAAGAGGCAGCAGCCAGCTCTGGCGGGGGATGAAGGGGGGTTGCAAGGGTGTGGAGTAGGAAGAAAGGCTGCTGGTGGCTCTTTTGCCCATTTCTGGTTCTCGTATCCAGATCATCACCTTTTGGCCTTCCTTACCAGGTTGCTGCTCAGTCACTGCCTCCCTTTCTCTTGACCCAGAGTTGAAGGTGGATTACTGAGCTAGTTAGGTTTTCATCTTTAGTTCTGAACAGGGTTGCTCACTCCTATTTTATTTTTTTAATCAATTTATATGGCTGCCCATCTAAAGGTAGATCAGATCAGGGAATCAATTCTGCGGGAAGGAAGGGTGCAACTATTGTTATTGAGATTGGTTCTAATATCAGAATCTTGCAAGCCTAATTGTGCTGTTCCTCCTCCTCCTTATAATCATGTGAATCAGAAGCTGCTTCCAAATGTTAGCTCCTACTCTGGACTTAAAAATGCTTTCAGCTCTTTTTGCATCGAAAACACATTCTGTGCATATTTCTGTCCTGGTCATTATACTTACTCTGTACTTCATGCCGCAAACGAATCAAATAAAGATAAAGATTGCACCCTTTGTCACCAGAAGGCTTCTGGGTGCAATTCAAGGTGCTTATCAGTTTTTGCCCAACTGATAAGATTTGGCAGAGTGGTCTCTCCTGGTCCTGTCAATCAAGCAGTGTCATCTGTTGTGGGCTGCCCTTCCCTCTTACAGTACCTGCCCTTTGGAACAGCATCAAATGTGCTTAGCCCCCACCTTGCTGGTTTTAAAAGGCCTGGCCTCTTTTATCAGACCTTGGGTTGTATGAGCAGGATGTCCTCTGAAAGTTTAGGTTAAAAATGATGTTTTTGGCCAGAAGTTTAGGGTTTCTTATTGGTATTTTATATGTTTTCAGTTTTTAGTCTATTTGTTCAGAGCTGGTGCAGAGTTGGGTGGTCTTACAAGTTTAATAAAAGTAAACTTCTTTTTGGTAGTTATGACAGAGAAAATAATTAGCATTGGAAGTGGCAACCAGGACTGCCCGTTGGGAGAAATCATTTCCTAGAGGCATTTATGTCAATGTCAGAAGGCAGAGGGGCAGGATATGGATTAGGAGCAACCATATTCACACAAAGGAAACCTGGTAGGATGGAGAAGATTGTTGGTTGATATGGCATTTCTGGATGCAACCTTTTAGGGAAGAATGGTTGCACTGGTTGATGATCTCTGGAGGGCTCGGGACAGGGGTTGCTCCTCTGTCCTGGTCCTATTAGATCTCTCAGCGGCTTTTGATACCATCGACCATGGTATCATGCTGCGCCAGTTGGAGGGGCTGGGAGTGGGGGGCACCGTTTTACGGTGGTTCTCCTCCTTTCTCTCCGACCGGTCGCAATCTGTGTTGACAGGGGGGCAGAGGTCGACCCTGAGGCCCCTTGTATGTGGAGTGCCACAAGGATCGGTCCTCTCGCCCCTTCTGTTCAACATTTATGTGAAGCCGCTGGGCGAGATCATCTGTGGTTTTGGGGTGAAGTACCACCAGTACGCTGATGACACCCAGCTGTACATCTCCACCCCAGACCACCCCAATGATACCCTCAAAGTGATGTTCTGGTGCCTGGAGGCTGTACGGATCTGGATGGGGAGGAACAGACTCAGGCTCAACCCTTCCAAGACCGAGTGGCTGTGGTTTCCGACGTCCTGATATAGTCAGTTGACGCCATCACTGACTATTGGGGGTGAGTCATTGGCCCCCACGGATAGGGTTCGCAACTTGGGCGTCCTCCTGGACTCACAGCTGTCTTTAGAAGAGCATATGACGGCCATGGCTGGGAGGACTTTTTATCAGGTCCATCTGATTCGCCAGTTGTGCCCCTTTCTGGATCGGGACTCGTTATGCACGGTCACTCATGCCCTTGTCACCTCACGCCTGGACTACTGCAATGCTCTCTACATGGGGCTCCCCTTGAAGAGCACCCAGAGGCTCCAACTGGTCCAGAATGTGGCCGCGTGGGTAGTGATGGGAGCGACGTGGCGCTCCCATGTGACTCCACTCCTGCGCGAGCTGCACTGGCTCCCGGTGGTCTTCCGGGTGTGCTTCAAGCTTTGGTTACCACCTTTAGAGCGCTCCATGGCTTAGGACCAGGGTACTTACGAGACCGTCTTCTGCCACCAATAGCTTCTCACCGACCAGTTCGCTCCCATAGAGAGGGGCTCCTCGGTGTGCCGTCGGCCAAACAATGTCGACTGGCGGCCCCCAGGGGGAGAGCCTTCTCTGTGGGGGCACCTGCCATCTAGAACGAGCTCCCCCCTGAGATAAGGAGGCTTCAGGACCTACGCACCTTCCGTCGCGCCCTAAAAACATTTTTATTCCAACAGGCTGGTTTGGCCTGAGTCTCCCCTTTTAAATTGGGTTTTAAATATGTTTTTATAAAGTTGGATGTTTTAAATCCAACTTCTAAGCCCAAACTATTTAATCATTTTTAAATATTTTTTAACTTTTGTATGTACTGTATTTTTATTTGGCTGTTCACCACCCTGAGTCCCTTTTTGAGGGAGTAGGGCGGTATATAAATTTGAAAAATAAATAAATAAATAAATAAATAAATAAATAAATAAATAAATAAATAAATAAATAAATAAATAAATAAATAAATAAATAAATAAATAAATATCAGGAAAGGAAGCCGTGGGGTGTTAAGATAACAAGTAAGCAGGTGCTCTCCAGACTACTTTTAAGTGACTGCATCAAGCCCTCAGACTAACTTAGCCATCTCCAGTGCTCTGGGAATGGAAAGGCAGTGGAAAAAAAAAGTTAAAAAGAGGGAAGTAGTTTTATCCCCCAAACAGGAAGATTCTGAGCAATATTGAGTTGTAGCACAAGTCTGAAATGGTTAATCCCTATGGTCACAGATTATGTCCCAAATGTGCCTTTATTTAATCTAATAAATAGGACTGCTATAAGTGATGATCCTCCACCCAATTATGCTAGATAGCTTTGGACATGACCCTGAATGACATCCAGGAGTGTTTACAAAATAGAAGAACTACTGAACTGATTGGAAACTGATCACAGTGGCCACAAACATAAGACAAAAGTAAGCCATAAAAGCCAATGAACTACAAAATAGTCCTTGGTGATTTTAAAAGAACCTTCTCTAGAAGGAAGTGATGAGGGAAGGTTGAGAGGACCTCAGCAACCTCATCAAGTTTCAGGGATGGTTCTTTTGCTGTCAAGCCCCTGCCTTGTCTGCAAGCTTTTCTTCTCCTCAGAAGTAGGGACCTTCTGAGGTCCCTTCTGGAAATGGGGCAGGTATTAACATTAAATTCTTGCTGTAAAAAGGGGTAGAAGACTTCATGGTCCTCTCCTGACATTGGAGATTTATGAAATTCCCAAGGGTTCAGAATTAGTGGGGGAACATATTGGAGGAGGCCGCTTTGAGGACTCCACAAAGAGGAAACAGGCTTCTGAGCAGTAAATGCAATTGCAGGCAGGAAGGCAGGCAAAAGGTTCCTCATATCAGTGGTGGGATCTGAGTTAGAAAGAGAAGCATGCTTGAAACTCTGTAAATGAGAAACTCTGAAAGTGATATGCTGAGTGTCAGGACAGGTTTTTTCTCCTGCCAACAAATAGCTGCTTTTGGCACCAAAGCTGTTTTTTTGCTGGCCCTCTCTCCAGATTCAAACGAGAGCAACTAGAAATGACCAAAGATGATCCTCAGATACCTTTGGGCCTACTGGGAAGAACAATCTTGATGGCTGCAATTCTTGATAGAAGCAGCCAGAGGGTCAGGTCTCCATCCTTTCTTTTCAGCTGTTTGTTAAGCATGCCTCGGTTTTAATTGCATTTTCTCTTTTCATTTTGATCCTTAATCGACTGGTTGAATGCCAATTTATACTAACCCTTGCTGGATTAATGTGAATTTGTGATTTTTTATTGTTTTATTTTGCTGTTGCGGAGCACTTTCACTCTCCACATAGGAGAATTGATCCCACCCTCTATTACCACGAGAAGATCAAATTTCATCTTGGGGGTAATTTGGAAAGACTTTTTCTCTCTTGATCAAAACCTGCAGAATGATTGAAACTGTTTGATTGCCACTGTACTATACAGCCAGTGGAAAGGACAGAGAAGAGCCACTTGAATAGGCAAAGGCCTAAGTTGTTTGATCCTTGGCCTTTTGGCTTAGATGGGGAAAGTGGCTGGGTAGTCTGATCATACGGTTTATCCTCTCACTCTAGCAAGAAAATGTGGTTCAGGGCCAGGGAGAGGAACAACAACTCAGTTTAGCTGTGAAATTGCTACCTCACAGTGAGTTGCCAATTGTTTTGGTTAGGGGATTAGACCAGCCGTGCAAGAGAAATCCATCTGTGGCTTCTTGATAGGTGGAGGTATCAGCAGTTGGGGAAGAGAGCAGCGGGCCATTTCCTGTATCTTGTTGATCTCTCTGGAATTAGAATTGGGATGCCTTTGTCCAATCCAGTTTCTGGGTCTGCAGATGTTTTTAAGAAACAGCTCCTAATTATTTGAGTGCTTTTTCTCCTCTTCATTGGCCTCTGATTAATTTCTGAATCATATGCTTGAAAAAGGTGAGAATTGTTAATTCTTCCATTTTTATTGTGTTTGCCACTAGCCATCTGGCAGGTGGTCTGATTTAAGATAATTCAATCCCTGCTAGGGAAGGATGAAGCAGAGGGACGTATGTTGGATTGCTGTGAAGAATATTCTCATTATCTGGTGGATTCTCAGTTTAGCTGACTTTATTGTTAATTGCACCTCTCACATTTGCTCTGAGTGGGAGTTCAACTGGATAGGCCCAGTTGAGGTGTCTGGAATGTATTATCAGTTTGAGTCTGACTCCCAATGAAGTAGGTGGGGCCTTTCAGATTTTATTAGATCCAGGCCCCTTCTGGGTTTTTAAAGTCACCTGGGAGCTGGCCTCTGCTTGGATCCATAGCATGGTGTCTGCTTCTCTGAGACAGGACATGAGCTGGTTGCTTCAACTCTAAAGGAAGCTGTGGTGTATGCTCTCAATTTTAGGGAAGTTGCAGAGAAGTTGGTTAAGGAAAAGCCCCAAGGGATCCAGGAGGAAAGGGATTATCTGGAGCCAGGTTTCAGGCTGGGATAGAGCATGCTTGTTGATGATCTTTGGCAGAGCAGGTATGGGGATGATGTAGCCATCCTTGTGCTTCCTGATCTCTAGGCAGCCTTCAAGGCCATGGATTACAGTATCCTTCTGGAAAAGCTGAGGAGGTTAGAAGTGGTCCATTTGGTACTGGGGGGGGGGGGAAGAGGTCAAGTTCACCACTCTTCCCCCCAGACCTGCATGTGGTTCCACATTTGGGTTAAGAAAAGCCTCAAGGTCTTCGGGTTCCCTCCATATTTTTCCGTTGGGGGGGGGGAATTTTTGGTTTCTTGCGTCTGCGGGGTGAGGCCTGCAAGGCTGGGGGTCCAAGGGCTACTGCATCCCTCGCTTGGGCACCTGAAGCCCGAGATGTTTCTTCCCCAGCTTCCTCTTCCTCTCCCCCACAAGCAACCTTCTCCGGGTCCATTCTGGGGTAGTCTCCTCCCTTCCCCATAGGGAATACATAAGACTCATAGCTTTTCTGGCTTTCTTCGACATCATGGAGGAGTTGCATAGCTTGAGCCATCATGAGGCTCTCTTTTGCTCTTGCAACCACACGGCCTCTCCCTTACAAGGTCTGGAGCTGGTTACTCCTTGGGAGGTCCTTGCCAGGTCCAGCAGCTTCCCTATTCCCCACGACCATCTGGCTTCGTCTGGCTCATCTCTCAGCTGTAGTTTTTCCATCCACACCGTGGCCTCTTCCCCCGGTTGGAATGAAGTCAGACATCCTGTGATTTTCAGCCCCCTAGGTAGTTATCCGGGATGGCTGAGAGAAAGATTCTGCTTAATGTCAGGTATGCTTCCTTCAAAGTCCAGGAAAGAATGACCCAGACTCCATTGTATATAGAGAAAGGTACTTTTACTAGAAAATGAAGTGATCGCAACCAAGGAAAAGCAGAATCTGAGGCAAAAAGCACGAAAGTTACAGATAGAAAACATCCCCTCCCACTGTCCAACGTAAATCATCCAATCCAAATGTCTCCCGGGGGTCAGGTGGGGGCACACGTCTGGCAGTGTCAACAATCAGGAATGCTGTGTTGACCTGATAGCAGCTTCAAATATGCAGCAATAAGTCTTAGGTATCACTTTCGATTCACTCCTCCAGCATGCTTATAACCCAAACTAACTTCCCCCTCCCCCCGTTACTATGGAAGCCAAAGCAGGCAAAAGCGGAGGCTGACAGTTGTGTTAGAGCTCCTGCTTAAGGGGCAGGAAGCTGCCGAGTATCATCAGCATATTGATGATATTTCAACTCTTGGTGACAGATGATCTTACCTAGTGGCTTCATTTTAAACAGGAGAGGAAAGAGTAGAGAGCCCTATGAGTGGTTGAGGGCTGGATCTCCTTATCAACGCCAATTGAGTTTGACCTTGGAGAAAGGAGCTGAACTAGTGCCAGGCCCAACTCTCCCCAAAGGATGCCGTCGTTGCTGAAGGCGGCAGAGGTCAAGGAGAGCGAGAATAGTTGCAGTGCCTTGTTCCCGCTCCCGCCACAGATCGTCCACGAGTACCACCGAGGCTGTCTCTGTCCCATCATCAGGCCTCACTCCAGACTGAAAGGGGTCCAGGAAATTGTTTCATCCAAGACCCCCTTTTTTCCTTTTTGCTGCCCCATTCTTGATCTGCTGTCATATCCTGTCTCTGTTTGCAGCGGTGGAAGAAAAGCTGGTTTGTGCTGTACCCAGCAAGTCCTCATGGAGTTGCCCGCCTGGAGTTCTTTGACTGCAAAGAGGGAGCTGCTCCAGCTGACCGGATCAGTACCAAGAGGCCAGACAAGAAGATTGTGAGGCTGGCAGATTGCGTGAGTGTGGCTCCTGTCCTGGACTGCAGCCCCAAGGAGGGCTTGGCTACCTTCTGCCTTGAGACCAGCAGCCGCACCTACGTCTTTGCCACCGAGCCACAGGAGGCGGCTGACTGGGTGGCGAAACTCTGTGAGGCAGCCTTTCTGGTGAGCTGGGGTTGTGGAAGAGGGCGAGTAGCTAAAGCAAAGGTAGAGCTAAGCAATCAGGGTGTAGAGCATTGGTGATATCTGAACTGGTTTATTGCCGGTTCTTTGGCCATGAGTGCCAAAAGGAGCCTTGGGAAGGTAAGTAGAAGAGCGCGGGGGAGGGTGATCAGCTGTGGCGCATGTGGGAACCTTTTAAAAAAATTTTTAAAAACATTTTTAAGCAAGGAGATATTGGACTAAGATACACATGTGGTTGGAAAAACGATAGAGACATATTGATTTTAAACCAGAGATATTTTTATTAGGGATTGTACCGGAGATATACAATAAAGAATTGCAATATTTAATCGTGAATCTCTTGACAGCAGCCAGAATTGTATTTGCTAAAAACTGGAAAGGAGAAAAGTTACCGAATGATGAAGAAATTATTAAGAAAATGATGGATTGTGTTGAAATGAGCAAATTGACATTTGAAATAAGAGAACAGGAAGATAGACAATATTATTTGATATGGGATTTATTTTATCAATGAATAGAGAATAAGAATTGGAAATAATTATGATATAAATCGATGTAGAAATTTTTTGAAAATAAGTTAAAATGTTTAGTTTAGTGATAAATTGAAGAGAGGGGGAGCGCAAAAAATGTCACTGACTGTTACACTGTCTTTGATTGTATGGAATGATAATGGTTTTTATATTGTGTTTTGTTTTTGTTTTTTTAAATAAAAAAACTTTAAAAAAAACTTTTTAAAAATATTTTTTACTATCGGCTTGGGTGAATAAGTAGTAAAAATGCTTTAAAAAAGTAAAAAAAAATGTTCCGACGATCGCGTGGCAAAGCTGTGATCGGAGCCTTTTTTTTTTTTTTTTTTACTTTTTTAAAGCATTTTTTTACTACCTATTCGCCCGAACTGGTAGTAAAAAAATGCTTTTGAAAGGTAAAAAAAAAGGCTCCACTGATCACAGCTAAGCTGCGCTGATTGTGGGAGCCATTTTTTTTTTTACTTTTTTAAAGCATTTTTACTACCTATTCGCCCAAACTGGTAGTAAAAAAATGCCTTAAAGGTAAACTAAAAACAAAAAACAAAAAAACAAAGATTACCTGAGTGACGCGCAATCTTTGGAACTTTAAAAAAAATTTTTTTAAAGCATTTTTAATTACCGGTTCCGGAGAACCGGTAGTAAAAAAATGCTAAAAAAGTAAAAAAAAGTTACAAAGATCACACATCACTCAGCTGATTTTTGGAACTTTTTTTTTTTTACATTTTTTACTAGCGGTTCAGGTGAACCGGCCCAAACCAGTAGCATTTCACCCCTGGTGTAGAGCCACCCACACAGGAAGACTTTTGGGGTGGGAAAGTGGAAAAAGGTTAAGGCCATCACAGCCAAAGGGAAGGAGGGAAAAGAAGCTCCTGAGAAATTGACGGGTAGGCTGGTACATGCAGAGGAAAGTGGGGAGTGGGACTGAGTGACTGAGCTGCGCCCTATTTGCCCCGTTATGAGAGTCCTCCAGAATTTGGGTCACCAAGCAAAATGTTCTGGGTTTGGTCAGACCCAAATTTAGCACTATGTCTGATTCTGGGGACCTACTTTAAAAAGGGTTCAGACAACCTGGAACGAGTTCCTGGAAAGGAACAAGCTGGATCAGGAGTCCTGGGAGAAGACAGTGAAGAAAGTGCTTCCCCCTTTCGAGCATTTGGAGGCCTATCAGCTCTAATTCTGGAGTGCTGGGCCCAGAGACTGTTAGGGGGAGCTTCCAGTGGCAAGACTGGCACCATCTGTTCATCTGGAGAGCTCTGGGTTGGGGAGCTCCATTGGATTCATGCAGAGTAGATTGATCGAGGGCCCCAAAGATCAGGATTTGAACTCTTGACACCAGAGCAGTTGCCAATCCTGTTAAGGACTCTGGGCAACTGAGGAAGAATCGGTTCTTTTTGCTGAAGTGCCAGGTAAGGGCTGCCACTGAGACCTTTTATGCTCCCCCTCACAGACTAACCCTGGGAAAATGACCCCATCTGCTACGGAGACCGTCGGAGAACGGGACCTGGAAATGGCCACAAACTCCATTTACTACTCAAGAGAAGAAGGTAGGACTTGACGTTTGAGTGTGGCTGGCATGTAACTTGGATGGTCCAGCTGGTCCCCCTTGGAAGTTTTTATTCAGTGGCAGCAACACATGTGGGCTGAGAGGTGGGATTGCTTCTGGTTTTCAAACTGGACCCTGCCTTGGGAGCTACTGAGGTGGGCAGGAAGTACAGGGTGCTCCTGGGTGGCATGGTATGTGCTCTCCCACCCCCCATTCTGCAAGGGACGAAGTTGCATTGCCCGGTTGCCTCCCTGCGAGCACAGTTGCCCACTCTGACTCTCCCCTTGGCTGCAGTGAATGAGTTCTGGGTCACCGTGCAGAAGACGGAAGCTGCTGAGCGCTGCAAGCTGCAAGGGAGGTATGTGCTGAAGGCCTCTTGGAACAAGCTCGTCCTCAGAGAGGCCCCCTCCAGCCTCCCCCTCTACACATGGCCCTATCGCCTACTTCGCAGATATGGCAGGGACAAGGTGAGCTTGTCGGGCAGGAAAGGAGATGGGCCCTGGGGTTTTGTCTTGTTCCCTCCCCCCATCCCCCCCCCCCCCGGGAGACCTGGGAAGCAGGGTAAAGTTGGATTTATGAGCCAGAGGGGGACAAACTTATCCCCAGCACTTCCTTTGCGAGTGTAGTCTCCTCAGGGGCTGCCCCACTTGCCCTGGGGAGGCCCTGGCTGACCACAGAGCCCCACGCTTCCCTTCCACAGGTGATGTTCTCCTTCGAAGCTGGCCGGCGCTGTGAATCCGGTCCTGGCAACTTCACCTTTGAGACCAAGCAGGGCAATGAGATCTTCCACATAGTGGAGGCTGCAATCCAAGCTCAGAAGGCCCAGGTGGAAGAGCATCGGCAAAGCAGCAGCTCCCTTGAGATGGAGACCCCTGATGTCTTCTCCCTCCAGAATGCCGTGGCCAACTCCCTCAGCCTGGAGGGAGAGGGTGCTGCTGCTGCTTCGGAGAGACGGGCGCCCAGGTACGCCTTGGCAGCCAGGGCCAGCATCGCTGGGGAGGGGAAGGAAGCCGCCATGCCCAAAGGGCAAAACCCATGGCCGAGCTCCTCGCTGCGGCCCTCCCTCTCTGGGATGTCTGGCTCTGTGGAGGACACCAACAATGTCTACTCTGAGCCTCTGGATGCGGTGAAGGGCTTGCAGCCAGACGCCCTCTATGCTGACCCTGTTGATAGCCAGCGTCAGGAAGAAGGGCCAGGCCGGGGCTGTGGCTTGGCGGAGGAGCAGCCCAGGCCATGGACTTGTGAGGGCCACGGGGTCCGGAGCGGCAAGCAGCACATCTATGATGAACCCGAGGGAAGAGCCCCGTGGCCCACGCCCACTTCGGCTGCCATCTACGATGAGGCACGTCTCCCCTGCGAGGCCTGGCGGACTCAGGGTTTGGAGAGCCAAGGTGGCTATGAGTTGCCGTGCCTTCCTGGAACCGGTGATTATGCTGTCCCTGCCTTCCACCAAAAGGCTGGGCTGAAACCCCCCAGGCCCAGCCCTGCTCCCAAGCCTCCCCGGGCGCACAAGAAATTCGCTCAGCCAGAGGCCAGCAAGGCCAGAGCAGCCCCCACCCTGGGCCCGGAGGGGGTCTGTAACAGCAACAACAGCAACAATGGCAGTGACCCACTCTACAGCCGTGTGCTCAAGCCGCCCTCGGTCCTTGGCCCTTTGGGAACCGAGCAGTCGGTGGACGAGAGCCGGCCAGCCGCTGTGTATGAAGACCTGGGGGAGATCTGAGAAGGGACCCTGAGCTGGAGCAGCCTTTCCAGTGGGACCTTCTTGTGCAAGCTGCCTGCTGGGGAGGGGGGGCAGCCATGCATATGCCTTCTTGGAAGAGGCAGGCCGAGCGCAAAGACTGCCTCTTCCAAGAGGGCCCCCGCCACTGTGTGGGAATGGCCTCCAAAGGTAGGACGGACCCCTGGGGAACACACAGCCCCCTCCTGGCCCCTGAGACATGGCTTCTTTGGGACTGCAGCCTTTGGCAGTAAGGCCAGAAAGCCTCCATGGTGCCTGACAAGCCATTTAGGAGGTTGCTGCTTCCTTTGGTTGATGCAGAATACTGGGAAGAGCCTCTGGTGGCCCACTGCCCCCCCCCACCCCCCATGTCAGAGGCAGCTTGCATGGTGGGCTGAGGCTTCTGGCTGTATGCCCAAGGCTGCCCTGCCTCTGCAGGAGGCTGAGAAGGGCTCCTGTGGTAGCAGAAGCCATGCTGAAGCGTTCATGGGAAGTAGCTGAAGGAGACTCTCGCTCGCTCAGGCTGTCACAAGGAGGTTTATTGACACAGAACAGAGGATGTGGCTGAGCCAGGCCGGAAGAGGGCTGAACAACAGAAACCAGGAAGTGCCACAAATACCACCTCCGCCTGCTTCTCCATGGAGCCCAGGCTGGGGGAAGTGGGGAGAAATAGGCAGGTTGGCCCCAGCTCCCGCCCAAGACTTGTGGGGAGCATCCAACACCCCCCTGTCCCCCCATGGAATCTTTTGGTCAAGGGGGAGGTGCAGGCTGCTGCCAAAAAAACCACCATGGGGCTCTGGCTCTTTCGGCAGAGGAGGACACCGGCTCTGTGGCTGTAAAGAAGGCAAGGTGTTCCCTCCATGGCCAAGATGCGTGGGCAGAGGCTACTGCTACATCTTGGACTCTGAGATCGCCTTTCCTTGGCTCGGAGAAAGGGGGAGGCTGCCGGAGCCAGCAGGTGGGAGGGCCACCTGCAGCGGGGCCACTGTGGCCCTGGCCCTGCTGGGATGGACACGACCCCCCTGCTGTGGGGAAAGAACCACCGTCACTGCTGGGGCAAAAGCTGTGTGTGTGTGTCCTGCCCTTCTTGCTGTTGGGATGGCAGGAATCCTGCTCTGTTAGTGACAGAGCCCATCCCAAAGACTGGAACATGTCCCGGGTGTTAGGGCAGAGCCCTTTTTGGGGGGCCTGGTGCATTTGCCCTTCTAAGCAGCCATGTTGGAACCCCCCTGCCTCCTGGGCTGGTTCCTTGCTGCCAGGCCCACATTTGCCCCCGCCCTTCCCCCATGTCATGTGCCCCTTGGTACCTGGCGGGGCCACTGCCTTGGTGCCCAGCGCTGAACCCGGGAGGCAGGCAGGCGGCCCAGGCACCTCTTCAAGGCCTGGTACAAATGACAGGTTGCCTGCAGAGGATCATAGCTTGCCTCAAACTCCAGGCCACCGAGGATGCCCTGGAGCAGAAGAGGCTTGGTCAGTGCCCAGGGGAAGGCAGGGGCGGGGTGGGGTCAGGGTGCCCCTATCCCTCACAGCTAGGGTTCTCATCATTTACCTCCATTTTAGCGACGGCTGCTTCTGGCAGGTCAGCAGGAAGGAGAGGGAAGCTGCAAGGCAGAAGCAGCTCTCGGGCCACTACCGGGCGGAGCAGTAGGGTGCAGGAATCTGAGGGCAGCAGGACCTGGAAAGTGCCGGCTGAGAAGCCTCCACTGAAATCTGCCCCTCCCCAGGGCTCGTATTTGGCAAGCAGTAGCCATTTCCGCTTCTGGAAGATGAAAGCGATGTGCGTTGTGCCAAAACAGAGTGATGCTCCTGCCTAGTGGGCGTGAGGTGCAACTGACACATAGCCAGCAGTACGGCAGGCCTGCCTGATGGAGAACCTGAGGAGGTTTCCCTTCTGCCCCAGAAGCTAGGTGGCTTCAGGGATGTTGGCAAGGTGGCCTTTCCGCACACACCCACACACTCCCGCTTAGGACTCACTTGCAGGCAGTGGCAGAAGGCTTGGAAACTCTGCTGGTTGGTCTCCAGTTCATCCCAGCTCAGTTGCCAACAGCTTGTGGGCCTTATGACTAGAGGGAGACCAAAAAGCATGGATGCACAGACTCCATCGGCTTTCAGCGCCCTGCAACAGGAAAGTTTGTCACTGGGGAGCAGGTGACTGTTGCCTTCGTCAAGCTGCTGGCTGGGGATACAGGGAAAGTTCTAAAGGAGATCTCTGCAAGGAGGCCATTCTGGGGATTGAGAACTTGTGCCGATGGGTGGAAACGTCCCCCGAGTGAGCCCAAGTAGAGGCAGGCTCTGTGGCCCCTCCTTCCCCCGCCTGTCTCAGTGGGGGCTGAGCCTGGAGGGAGGGGCAGGAACTGTGCAGATCCCCGCTTCCCTCTCCTGAAGGTTGGGGTGGCTGAGAGGACTGACCCTTGCCTTACAAATATGGCTGGCTAGGTTGAGGGTGGGTTGGAGGAAGCAGAGGTTTATCACAATTTTTTTTTACTCCATCTTCTTTAGGGTGAAGGCTCCTTCCAGAAGGGAGGGAGCAGCTTGTGCAGAGGGTGGGTTTTCTGCTCTTCTAGAAATGGTTAACTGAATGATCCAGAGGGAAAGGAAAGGGGGGGGGAGAGACAGGTGGGCTCCAGGTGGTTCAAATACTGCAGAGCCCCAAATGCTGCAATCGGTACACAACTTGCACAATACTTGGAAGTGGAGGGCAGACTGTCTCCTCCCTGCCCCCTCCTTCCTGGGCAAAATCCTCAGGCTTGGCTGGAAAATGTGGCTGAGCTGTAAAACCAGAGTCCTTGTCTTGGCCAGGCCTGCAGGAGGCACCCACTGTGGCAGCCTCCCCTCCAGTTTCCTTCCCTGAAATGGACATCCCTGACTTACCATGCAGGTTAGGTCTCTGGTGCCTTCGTGTGATCTTAGATTTATCTACAGCTGGGATGGGTTCAGCCCTAAAGCGAGGACCAGCCCATTTGGGGAAGAGGAAGAGGAAACAGTACAGGAATGGAATGTCAATTTCAGCAAAAGAATAGTTGGGGCTGCTCCAAATTTTTCAAAAAAGCTTTTCTGTAATAAACCTTGAGGTTCCTGATTCTTGCATGTCTGCTTAATTGCTTCCAGTCCAGCCAGTGGGGAGGGCTTCTTCCAAAGGCCCCTTTCCAGACCACCCCTTAACATGCTTTCCTCAGACTTCAGTGGGTCTCGGGGGTACATTGGGCTTGCCATTTGTGCTGCTCCATGGGCTGATCCTGACTGCACCTGAACGGCATATACAGAGCCCCCACTGGTGGGCTTGGGCTTCCTAATTCCTTCTATAAATATTACTTCGAGAGCTTAGATGGGGGGTAAGCTCTACGTGGCCCATTCTGTCCGTGGTGTCCCGTCAAAAGCAGGGCTGTCGCTTCTGCCGGGAAGGACTGCACATCCATACTCTCTGTGGGAGGAAGGTGGCACCCTTTTGCCTTGGCAAATGGCATTCTAGAAACTGCCTGGAATACTTTTCAGTGCTGCCACTCAGTATATTTGACACTGGGGTGGAACTGGCAAGAATTCTGCCACTTTCCCTTTGGGGACAGAGTCCTAGAAAGGCACTAAACCCATCTCTGTCCAGGTGCTGGCTGGCCATTCAGTTGGGAAGGGAGGGTGCATGGAGAGCTCTCCCATCTTGGCCTGCTCCCATCCAGCTGGTCATTTAGGCATCCCAAGAGATGCCCAAGATGCCTCGCCTCGCTTGTCCAAATGCTTCTCTGAGCAGAGAGATTGTGACGGGCTTTCCTTCAGCAGAAAGGGAGGGAATGTCCCATGCACCTTCTCCACATTCTGCTGCTCTTACACGGTGGCAGAGCGAAGCGGTGTGGATTGCCCCATTAGAGAAGCAAATGGGAGCTGGTCTGCCTGGGCTGAGGAATTTGCTGCATGCTGTTCTTAAATTGTGAACTGCTTTGTTAGAGAGGCAGACGAGCTGGGCTGTCTAGGCGCTGGAAATTACGCCAGGGTGATTTTTCTGCTGACTCGGGGCTTGAGGAAGGCGCAGCCATGAGGAGGAAGAGCCCTTCGTGAGAGCAACGTAGCCCCCAGGATGCTAATTCTTGAATAAATTAGAACTACGTGACTGGCATGCCTGCCCGTCTCCCAGCCCAGGGTTAAAAGAAAAGGGTGCTGGATCTGCCGTTCCTTGCAGCTCACTTTCCAGAGAAGGAAAGCTGTTATTCCACACTTGGAAAAGTAGGAATTTCCTGGCTGACACCTTCCTTCCTGACTGCAAAACCACTTCTGTTTCTTCTGTTTTAGGAGAAGAGCCCTTTCCCAAACAAAACTGAATTTCTAATTTATGAAAACAGTGGTATTGCCAAAAACAGCCAGTAGTTTCCCAGCTACTATGCTGTGATTTCTCTGCATTGATGCTACTGTGCTACATCACCAACGCTTGCTGATGTGGGAGAGGAGGCCTCTGGAGCAGCTTCTCTTGGTGACCGGGGGTGGGGGTGGGGGATGGCATTGCCAGCCTCCTGCACACACCACCTTGAAACAAGCCTGGGCTCACTAGAGGTCTGCCATGCATCTGTTTAATGATCTGTGAATACTTTTTAGGTTATGAGTTTTGGGATATAAGACAAGTGATTTCCAGAAAGACTGTGGTCGGTCCTCTGTGAAATTGATATTCTAACCACCAATCCCTCCCCTCCCACCCTCAAGCATGTGATGCACAACCCAGGGATCTAGTCTGTCAGTACCCCAAAACTGCATAGAAATGTGCCTGTACTAGATTTACGCCGATGGGAGGGGGTGGGGTGGGGAGGGCTATTTACACCTCTAACTGGTGTACAGCAGAGCAATTAAATTTGTTTCCGGGCAGGGCTGGGGAAGAGTCATCCTTGTTAGGAAGGTGTGGCGACAGTCACAGTAACCCTCACCAAATCAGGTACCTGAGGACTCTCAGTCTACGTGGGCCCAGGCCAGGTGCCATCCAGAATGGACTAGCAGCATTGTCCATTCCTGCTGTTCCACCCTCACATGCGGCAGGAAGCTGGGCAGGGCTGAGAAATCTTTCCTGGACATCACACTTCAGCCATGCTGTAGAGGCAGGAGAGCAGAGCAAAGAGCCAAAGTGGCACATCACTGAAGCAGGTGTGTGGGTGTTGTCTCTTTGTCCAGCAACCCATTAGCCCAGGGTTTCCTTTGTCCAGCTGATCTGGGGGGGTGTATGTGAAGGGAGGGGACCTCAGCCTGCTGGCAGAGCACCTGTTGTGCTGCGGGAGATTGTCCCCGTTGCCAGCAGAAGCTGTGGTGGGAGCAGACAGGACTAGTCTGGTGAAACTGATGCAGCTGGTAGAGCCTCCTTTCCCATAGGGGTCAACCATACAGCTTGAGGGATCACCCTTGAATCAGAAAGGTCTTTCCTGATCTTGTTCCTCAGATGGCCCAAACCCCATTTCAAACTGCGTAAATTGGTGGCATGAGCATATTCCAGAGATGGGGAGTAGTCCTTCCTTTGATCTGTTTTTTCTCTTCAATTTTCAACCTTGCAGAATGACCCCACTTGAGAAAGATGTTGAACTATTGCTTAACGCATTGTAAGCCGCCCTGAGTCTCCGGAGAAGGGCGGCATATAAATCAAATTAAAAATAAAATAAATAAATAAAAAAAATTATTTATAAATTAAACACATTATTAAAAGAAAGAAAACAAACAAGAACATCTTGAAAAAGAATATCTGCCACTGGATAAAGGAGACTCATATTCTTTGCATCTTTCCTGTTGTTGTAGTCAATGCGTTCTTGCCACTTTTTCAAAAATGTAATAAACCTTATTTTGCTAGAAAAGTAAAATGAAAGAAAAAAAAAGGAGAATATCCCTTCCCCCCATCCGAGGCCTGGAATACGGCAGGTGTGACATGAATTTGAGATCTAGGAGAATTTAGATGAAGAACCTGAATCCTCTACTTTTCATGTAAGGGAAGGTAAAGGAATATCCACATGTAACGCATTCTCTGGGACATGGCCCTATTTATCCCTGAGCCTAGGTGGCGCAGTGGTTAGAGTGCTGTACTGCAGCTACTTCAGCTGACTGCTAGTTCAGCAGATCAGCAGATCAAATCTCACTGGCTCAAGGTTGACTTAGCCTTCCATCCTTTTGAGGTGGGTAAAATGATGACCCAGATTGTTGGGGGCAATATGCTATTTAGTATATTGTCGATTGTTGTAAGCTGCCCGGAGTCCTCAGAGAGTGGGTAGCATAGAAATATGATTAATAAAAAAATTATAAAAGCCTCTCCTTCGTGGGACAGCCCATCAGGAGCAGAGAACCCTCGGATGCCCTTACAGATTTTTTCCCTAGCTTCTATGTGACAAACGTTGCACTGACTCAGAACTGCACAAGAATATCCTGAGAGCCAGGAACATGGACACGTTAACGCTCAGTCTCTGGCAAGAAAACAGTATGTGTATTATCCTGGACAGTACATACAATTTATTGCTGGTCCCTTCTATGGTTTACTACTTTTGTTTATTGTAATTTATTTGCCAAGAAAACAGCACCAATGTGTCACAGATGCCTCTGTCGGCACCTGAGGGCAAGGGTAAATTACCTGCATCGGTGCTTGGTGCCTCAGAGTAGCTGGTGGTCCTGGCAGGCAGGAGGAGATGAAGGTGCTCTTGATCCGGAGCATGGTCATGCAGCCAGGCTTTGAAAAAGTCCTCTAAGGCCACCACATCGTTTTCCACAGTGTGTAGATCAACCTCTGTGTTCAAGATTGTGGTGCTCTCTGCAAGGGAAGATGAGATTAAATAGGACATCATCAAAAGGGCACAACAAAGAATGCTCTTCCTGCGCCAACTCAGAAAGCTCAGTCTGCCCAAGGATTTCCTGTTACAGCCTCTACAAAGGAATTATTGAGTCTGTCATTTGTACGTCAGTGAATGTCTGGTTTGGCACAGCAAACAAACATGACAGGCAAGATTTCAACTGATAGTTAGGACTGCAGAAAAAACAATTGCAAGAAAAAAGCCTGCCTTCCATTGAGGACCTGCGTCGGTCTGAAAGAGGGCTGAGAAAATATCTACAGACTTCTCACATCCTGGACATAAACTGTTTTGACTCCTCCCCTCTGGACAGTGCTATAGGACATTGCATGCCAAAACAACTAGACACAAAGGCAATTTTTTCTCTTGTGCCATCACTTTGCTGAATACTTAATTCCCACAGCACTATCTTATGCCTAAGGATATTTACCTATGTAGTAGGGCTGTACTGCTATTGTCCTTCTCATCTTGCGTATTATCTTCTATTGGTATCTTATGATTATATTACCTTGTTGTTTGTACATATACTTGTTTATATGTATACGTTGGTTGTATGTTTGTATATACACTGATTTTATTATTTATTGTTTGTTTATATGTATACTGAGAGCTTATGCCCCAGAGATGAATTCCTTGTGTGTTCAATCACACTTGGCCAATAAAGTTCTTTTTTCTATATCTATTAATTTCCTATTTTCTTCTATTTTCAATTATTTTATATTTCAATTATTCTCTATTCTCTTCTGTTATTTTACTCTATTGTATGCTATTTTATTTTATTGTATTGTATCATGTATCATGTATCTCGTATCGTATTGTTTCCTATTGTCAGGTCCTCTGCTGGGACGCTGCCATTCCTATGGACGAGTGGGGAGGAGGCTATTGGGGTTGCATTTTGCTGTAATAGTATGGGGCTATTTTGAAAACAGATGGGCTTCAGCAGGTTCCAGACTGACACCAAAGTCGTTGTGTCCTGGGAATGAACTGCTATCAAGCTAACACCTCAGAGTTCTCAAAACACCTATGCAGAATTGTATTGGCTATTGGTGGACTGGTGAAAAGGGGTGGGGTTGGAATTGGGAAGAATAGCTTAATGTTTTGTGCTGGAATTTCAGATTCCGTCTGACTTCTCCGCAATCATTTTCTCTCAGTGAAAGTTCCTTTTGATGACTAATTATTTCAAGAGTCATGCTTTCCTAAGGAGATAGGTGAGGCAGTTTCTTACATTAGGCAGAATCTGAAGTTCCGGTGCAAAGCATTAAGCTATTCTTCCCAATTCCCTTCTTTCCTTTCCTTTCCTTTCCTTTCCTTTCCTTTCCTTTCCTTTCCTTTCCTTTCCTTTCCTTTCCTTTCCTTTCCTTTCCTTTTCCTTTTCCTTTTCCTTCCCAAAAACAGAGAAAATTGGGATACAGAGAATATGCATCTAAAAAAATGCCCGCGATAGGCAAACACTACTTTGGAGTCCATTAATAGAACCAAGAATCTAGATCAAGTCTTAATTAGGACAGCACTGAACAAATGATAATTACAGCTGGTCCTTGAGGTTACAGCTATTGCAGTGCCCTTGTGGCCAGGTGATCAAAACGTGGATATGTGGCAGCCTGCTTGTATTTACAGCCCGTCTCAGCAGCCGCAGGGGAGAAAAGAGAGTAAGTCAGCCAGGGTGGCTGCATGGTGGGTGGCAGCACAGTGAAGGGCAGCCCCTTTCTCAAGTGGTCATCAAGATATTAGAGTTGGTGAGCCTTATAATCATGTGATGAAGATAGACTCAAGTCTAATGAGATGCAAAGGGTCCTTTGGATTCACAGGTGCTTGAAGAGAGCAACAGCATACACACTGGTGCCAAATATTCTGATTATTCGTATAGATTAATGGGATCAGAGCTAGCAGGGACCAATGAGATCTTGGCGTAATGGTGTTGACACAGCATGAAGCTGGAACAAAAGATTTCAGTAGGTGGCAACAATCTACTGCTATCCAGTTGATGGCAACAATCTGCATCTTAGTCCATTTTTACAGATTCACTCTTATGAAAATGAAAAAAAATCTGAATCAACTCCAAAATTAACAGTTGAACAGGTGCCTTTATTAGATCAGCTAAAATGCACTAACAATTGTGGCACGCACACTTCAGGTTCTGCATCAACAGGTTGTTACAAAATGAAAGAAATGGTGGACAAGTGAACAGGGGCTTTCCCCCACTTGCTCTGGCAATGGGAGCAGCCAATTTAATGCCAGCCTGCTTTTTGTTTTGAGATTTCAAGAATGGATGAAGAACAGCTGATATTGTCATGGGTTCTAGGGCTCAGATTCCATTTCTGGAGGGGTTTTGTAGACTGAATGCACTCATCAGAGTTAGGTGTAGCCAGTGTCAGGTTTTCCAATTTCTAGGCATAAATGTCAGGCTGCTGTACTCACCCCCACTGCTGCTGGATATTTCTCCGCCCCACTGTGCCCCAGAGAGTTCCTGGATTACTTGCTGAGAAACTTCAACCACCTGTAGTTGGTGGAGGCCAACCAGGTCAACATCCTGCAATCCAGCATCCAGTTGGTTGGCTATTTTTCTGCTGGGCTGGCTAGTCAGGATTGTAATCTGGAAGAAAAGTCAAACCGTAGCAGTTTGGGGGGGGGGGGGTTGGCAGAGGGTTTGCCATACTAATCGACAGCACACTCAAGCTCCTCATGCTAACTGCTCGAAGCAGAGCCTGGCATGACGGCTGCTCACCAGTCCCAGTGGGCAGCTACAATACCTGTCAGATGCATTGGAGAAAGAGACTAGCTCAAGCCCCTATTTTGTTAGAAATCTCAAAAAATCTCCTTAGTCCAAAGTTGCCTTTTATTAAGCTAGCCTACTTCCCAGGGTTGTTTGGGTTTTGGTGGCCTTTAAATAATCATGATTCAGAGACACCTCAGGTTATTGATCACCATGGAGGAAATTTTCAGTTATAAGCCCTATTGGAACAGGCAGCTTTGCTTAATCATTCAGTCTTTGTTGGAATGAATGATTGCAATGTACTTTGTGTGGGGCTGACCTTGAAGAACATCCAGAAACTCTTTTGATCCAAATGCAGCAGTCTGAGCAGTTACGGCTGCTTCTTGCTGGGCCCACCACTGCTGTCGGAGCTGCACTGGTGACCAGTTGGCTTCTGGATACAATTCAATGAACCTTTAAAGCCCTTCATGGTTTAGGCCTACACCATTCTGCACATAATTGTAACATATTGTACAATAAGGAATTGTATGCTGCTCGGGTTGAATCTAATTAGAGCAGCTTATAAACCTTGTAAATGTAACAATAAATCTTTCCCAAAAGGTGGAGGTGGCCATTACAATTGTTATTTTCTTCTAGAAAAATTCATTGTAGAAATATGCAGAAACATTTCTGAGCATCCATTGGGTGGAACTGTGCAACCAACTCCAATAACTCCCAGCAAACTTTTATCCAAAATATATATTGGTTGCTATTGCCCAAAGCCTTATACCTGAGTTACCCAACAGGTCACTGTTACCAAAGAACAGTAACAGGGTTTGCTCATGACACCCCAATGGGGGATCCTGGTTAGGGTTAGGATCCTGACGATGGCAGAATTCTGTTGATGACGCTTCGGCTATTCTGCCTTGTTTCTGCTTTGGGCCCCTCTTCAGATGTGCTGGACCTCTGCTGTTTCGGCTGTGCCCACTTCTTACCTCCACAAAAGAGCTGCTTAGAGAGGCTCCGGCCATGCCTTGACTCGTGTACTGTTTGAACTGCTGCATTCCATCCAGCACTGCTTGAACCACAGCCTCTTCTTGGGGCTGGAACACCCCTTCTTTCGGCAAGGCACCAAGCTCTGCAAAGCAGCTCTGGAGCCGAGCAAAGCCTCCTTTAAGAGCCTGTGGGGAAAATGGGAAAGAAGCACAGATTACTTTCCTATTTCCAGATATCCTGGCAAAGAGGGCACCTCAACCACTACCTGCACGTCAGCATCTTGGCTGGAACTGAGAAATGTTGCTCAAATGTTACCTTGATATGGTTTACATGAAACTACGCTTTCTGAAAACTATGTTTTATATCAGAAAAAGTTAAAAGAGGCTAGATGTCATAACGCACCAGAGAAAATATGACACAGTGGGGAGTAAAAACCACTGCAACATTCCATTAATGGAACGTTGGGCTTTTGACCTTATTAAAGAGGAAGGGACAAAATAAGAAAGGTGGCACTTAAGCATTTACACATCAGGAATGAACTTGTCTCCTTCTTTGTCCAAAGGAGGATGTGAGTAAACAAGGGGAATGCTACAGATATAATAACCCTGATTTTAGCAAAGCTGAATCCTAGCTCCTGGCATGAGGTTCCTGCTGAGATCCAGATGGCTCTTTCTCTGCCATTGTTTAGAGCAGTCCTGGGGACTCTTCGCACCTTTGCTGAGACCACTTGCTTCATTCCATCCAGTCTAGTTGGCTTGCATTCTTACCACATTTCCTTGGCTTTATTGTAACTTATTTGCTTACTGTTGTGAGTCATCCAGAGCTGTTGGGAATCGGGAGGTACGTAAGTTTAAATAATAATACCATAACTCCAACACATCTGGAGCAGCACTTGAATACCATTGGGATATAGACGAAATCATTATCAGTCAATTGCAAAAGGCAGTTTTATTTGGAGCAGTTTACGTCAAAAGAGACAATAAAAAAGGTAAGAAAGAAAGAAAAAAAAGGGCAAGATCATATCCTCGCCAACAGCAGACTTTCAAATAAGGGATTAACACCAGACAAACAATCAAAGAGAAAAGAAACACCCTTATCAAGAAACTACCATGGAAGAAACCACATGCCCATCAATAGTGGCAGCGCAAGGTACTGTATATAAACAGGGAGCCAACTGCACACTTGGTTTGCACTGATAGTGTTAATTGGATAATGAAATATCTTGTTAACAAACAAGCTCAGAGAACACCAAGGATTTCAAAAGTGAAAGTTACAGAATGGATTAGCAAAGAATGAAAAATGACATAATTAAAAATAACCTTTAGCTAGACAGTTTAGGAGGAGAACCATGACAGTCTATGGCAGTGTTGGTGAACCTTTTTGGCACAGAGTGCTGAAATGGGAGTAAGCATGCCAGAAACCAGAACAGCAGCCGTCCAGTGCACGTTTGCATGCTGGGAAGATGATCTTCTGGTCTCTGGTGCGCATGCGAGCGCAAAGATCTGCTGGCTGGTGTGCATGCGTGTGCTGGAAACCAAAAGAGCAGCCAGGTGTGGATGCACACGCAGGGAAGATGATCTTCCGGTTTCTGGTACATGCCTGCGCACCGGTCAGCTACTCTGCATGTGCACCAGAAACCAGAAGACCAAGTGGCTGGTGTGCATGCTGGAAACTGGAAGATCATCTTTCCAGCGCACCAGGCAGCTGCTTTTCCAGTTTCCAGCACTCCCGCAAGCATGAAGACCAGCTGGCTGGCACACCAGAACCCGGAAGAGCAATGGGTGATGGCTCAGATGCCCGGAGAGATGGCTCTACATGCCACTTCCAGCACGCGTGCCATAGGTTCGCCATCATGGGCCTATGGCAACCAAAAATTAAGTAGAATCTGGTAGTACCCTTTCTGACTAACATATTTTGTTAAAAGGTGTCAGTTTTTGTGACTTGCAGCTTGCTTCATCAAATACATTGAATGGCTTTATTAAAGTGGGTAGTTTGATGGAGACCTGCATCTTCATTACCAGCCTAACTTCTCCTCCCTTCTCTGTCTCCCTACATTAAGCCATTCCTGATCTTTAGCTGGACAGAATATAAGTTAGTGGACATATTTGATAAACCAGAACCGGAAGCCCAAACTTAACCTACAAATGAAGACTGGAGCGGGCAAAGAATGGCATCACACCCAAACATAGCAAGATGGGCTTTGGGTATGAGATTAACCACAACAAAAGGTACCAGCGACCAGCCACCAATTGCAAGACCTGAGTATTTTAGGCCTTTGGGCTGCCAACCACCATGGATATAGAAACACTAAACTCCATAAATGTAACCCATAAAAGCTCCCAAGCAGGAAAAACCAGATTCCCAAAGGAGCAAAGGTTACATAAGGGCTAGCACTAATGAAAAAGTAGAACAGGGATCTTCAGATATTTTATTCTGCTGTAGATGGGCTTATGTGTGTAATGGGAGCACTCACCACAAAGGGCAGCAGGCATTCCTGCTGGTTCTGGACCACGTAGAGGCTGAAAGAAGAGATGCGGGGTGAGCCTGTCAAACTGCAGGCTAAGCAGAAGACATTTTCCAAGGCTTCACAGAGTTTGTGACAGGTGTTGTCCCAATGGGGAGGATGGATGTCTACTACCAGGATTCGCAGAGATTGCCTGGAACGAACAGTGGTGGTGGCAGGACTTTTCTCAACAACACTAGGTCTTTGCCTTCTGGGATTCATGGTTTTCTGAATGCAATTGAGATTGTGGCTGTCTGGAAAGTAGAAGTCAAGGGCTGACTCTTCTCACAGTGCACTGTCACTTGTGGAGATAGATACAGAAGATGCCAGAGAGAAAAATGTAGGAGGGGTGGAAGGAGAGCAGCAGGGTGTAAAGACCAGCAGCTCCATATCTGATGTGTGCGGGCAGCACCCCGCCTGTCATGAGAGAGGAAACCGTGAGGTATGAATGTGGGCATTATGTGTGATTCCTACCTTCAGGTTTGTTCTATTCAGTCTATCCAAATCTGTTTATATGGCCACTTCCAGGATTCTTGGCCTGAATAGTTAAGGGGAATTCTTGTTGGGAATTTTGGGTGCTAAGTCTCAATATATCTGGGGGATCTTCCATACAAACCTACAATTCCAAAACAATTCTTTTATACGCACAAGCTAGGTTTAAACACTATATTAAGCCATGGTTTGATCGCAATTTTAATTATCTGGGTTCACAAATAATAAGCCAACCTCAAATCAGAGTGATTTCTGAACCCAAACACATGGGAAGTTAATTCTAAACTGCCAAGAGAACAAGCTGATTGTATTTTTTTTCAAGACCAGGGCAGCCCAACGAGGAGGATTGTCCAGGGAGCCTTTGAGAGGAGATCTTGTGCCACATCAGACCCTACAGAAAAGAGTATCTGTAGCTCAGGGCTGAGGTATGGGGGCCTTGATATTCAGAGCTTGGTGTATGACTAACATATAAAAATAGAAGCAAATCCTGCTCCCTTCTAGCCCTGATGATGTGATCTAGTTTGGCAGTGAAATATCTGCCAGAAAACCACCAAGCGTAGAGAGCACCCTTCTCATCCCTTGAGTCAGAGCTAGGGGTGCATTTGGAGGCCGCTCATGGATTCGCCTTCCAAAGACTAAGAAGCCCATCTATATAGATGGGCTGTATGTAGGTAGGAAGAGATGCTTTTACAGGCCAAGTCAGGGGCTTTTTCCTCCAGTGCCCAGGCGCTGGTCCTCGGTGGAGCACAGAAGAGGGAAGCCACGTCAGAGCAACCCATTTGGGGCAGCCCCCCTCGGCCCCCCAGTTCAGTCAGTCCAGAGGGAAAAGCCTGGGGGGAAGGCCCGGGCCTCGGCCTTCTTTCGCCGGGACGAAGGGTGGTCGAGAAACGGGCCTCTCTGCCAATCGGCGGAACTGCTGCCGCCGCCCCGCTTTCTCGGGATCGGACTAAACCAAACCAAACCGGGCTCCGGAGAAAGGCCCAGCCGGAGAGGCCGGGCCCTCCGCTCCACCTCCCTTTGTGGGAGCCGAGCCGAGAATCGCGGATGGGGGCGGGCAGGCCTTCTTTCCACCCCCGGGGAGGGCGGCTGCCCAAACGGGGCCGGCAACCCACCCCTCCTCCTCCGGGGCTGGGCGGAGGGACAAGCTTCCCCCGGGCGGCGCGGAAGTTGCGGGCGAGGAAGGCCCGGCCCGCCTCAAGAATGGCCGCGACTTCTGCGGCGACCCCCCTGCTCCCTCCCACGCTGAGCACCTCCTTTACCCCCGCCCGCTCTGGCAATCGCCTCCCCACCCCTCCGCCGAGCCTTCTCCCGTTGGAGGCGGGGGAGCGCCAAGGATACCGCTGCGAGCGGCTGGCAGAAAGCGGGGCCCTGTCCTCCGCGCCCGGAGATGACAGGCTCGGACGCTTCCCTTTAGCTTGCCAGAGGGATTCCTGCGGGAGGGAATTGCAGATTCCTGAGGGAGGGCAGAGATCCCCGTAAGGAAGATAATAAATATCAGAATGTTGCGGGGGGGGGGGGGGAGGCCTCGGAATCCAGAGGGCAAGCACAAAGCCCCTCGTGGATGCTGGGCAGCCGTTCGTCCAGGAAGATTCTGGTGCCTTCCTGGATCTCCAGCTACCCTTGTCATGAGAGTTGCTAGAAAGGTGAGGCAAATCCCGGCGAGTTCTGGGCTGCAACAAGGGTCACAAGGTATGTGTCAGTAGAAGTCGTCATTCAGTCCTGGAAGGGAAAAATGTACCAAGAGCTCCTGGGGGTTCAGGCCCCTGTGGGGATGGAAGGGGGCTGTCTCCAGCGGCCAGAAGGGCTGTCCCGCAGAAGAGGGGGCAGGCCTGTTCAGAGCCCTTCCAGAGGATGGGGGGGGGGGGACAAGGCAGCTGTGAGCACCAGTTCATTGGGGCTCCACAGGAGCAGCCAGCTGGGACCGTCTGTCTTGGGGTGGGGGGACCCTTCTCTGCATGAGGCTAGCCAAAGGTAATGCAGCGTTCTTCCTGGGGGTGAGGGGTGGGGACTTTTGCCAACTACAGTGAATTCTAGCTTTTAGCTTTGAGATGTGGTCCCTCACTAACTGGTTCATCAACAGTATTGCAGTTTGGGTAATAACTCTGTGGGAGTTGTGGTGGTGGACTAAACTTCCCCTCACCTTCCTGAGGCTCTTCCTCTGAAGTGGGGCTCACCCACACTGACCAACTTCCCACTTCCTAGGAAGGCCTTGGGGAGAGGAGAAGAGTTGCAGGGTTGCCCTGTGAGTGCTCAGAGATGGGGGGCAGGCTGTGGGGCTCTCCCCACGTGCAAGTGACAGTGGAGCCAGAAGACAGTGGAATTTCCTTGACAGGACTTGATTACAGGTAATCCTTGTCTTATAACCATTCTTTTAGTGAAGTTACAATGGCACTGAAAAAAATGACTTATGACCGATTTTCACACTTGACACCATTAAAGCATCCCCATGCTTATATGATCAAAATTCTGGCACTTAACAACTGGCATGTACTTGTGACAGTTGTACTGTCCTGGGGTCATGTGACTACCACTTGTAACCTTCCCAGCTGACTTCCAACAAGCAAAGTCAATAGGGGAAACCAGATTTGCTTAATGACAATTCACTTAAAGCCAGATGATTAACAACCACATTATTCACTTAACTGGCATACAAAAGGTCATACAATGGGGTAAAACTCACTCAACAATTGCCTTGCTTAGCAGTGGAAAGTTTGGGTTCAATTGTGGTTGTAAATTGAGAATTACCTGTATGTCTTGTGTTTTGTTTTGTATAAAACCAAATTTTCTTATTATGCCAGAAGCTTTTTTGAGATCAACTTTAGGATTTTAGTCCTCTACAATTTAGTCCTCTACAAAAAGTGAATGCAACCATGGAAAGCAGGATTCTGAGGCAAAAAGCGCAAAAGTTAAGATAGAAAGCATCCCCTCCTATTGTCCACCGTAAATCATCCAATCCAAAGGTCTCCCAGAGGTCAGGTGGGAGCACACGTCTGGCTGTGTCATCAATCAGGAATGCGGTGGCCATTGGCCTGATAACAACTTAAGAATCAGTTTCGTTTCCTGGGCCCAGCTACCTACCCCCCCCCCCCCCCCCATTACTATGACAGCTAAAGCGGAGAAAAGCGGAGGCTGACATTCGGCCCCCGTTCAGAAGAGATGACCTCTAGTCCTGAAACAGAGAGAAAAAGAGGTAATATCACAACAATCAAAAACCATCATTACTTAAGGTTTATCAGGGTATTTGGTGTGAAACAACTGCACTTTTTTAGATGCCCGAACATCACGTTTATTCATCCATTCAGCTTGTGATAACGGGAAGTGTTTCCAGGCCACCAGATACTGCACTTTACCGTGATGTTTTCTAGAGTCCAAAATTTCCTTAACTTCAAAATTTTGTTCCCCTTCAATGAGTATGGGAACGGGAGGAGGTTCTTTGGCTGGACGTAGAGGGGACGAATTTTCCAGTTTCAGTAAGCTAACATGAAACACTGGATGAATTCGTCGCAAATTCTTTGGTAAATCTAATTCAACTGTTACTAGGTTAATGATCTGAGTAATGGGGAGAGGCCCCACATACTTGGGCCCAAGCTTTTTTGATTTTTGAGGAGTTTGCAAATATTTGGTAGAAAGATAAGCCATGTCCCCCGCTTTATAAACATGTGCAGGGCACCTTCTTTTGTTGGCTTGGGTTTTATGAGCTTGGTGAGCGTCATCTAAAGCTTTTCGGGTTACTGCTCAAGTCCCTCGTAACTGTTCGATCCACTCAATCAAAGAAGGATTCTATGGGTTATCTTGAGGTAGCTCTGGGATTGGCACAAATTCTTGGCCAGAAGCCACCTTGAACGGAGTAAACCCTGTGCTGCTGTGTATGGAATTATTATATGCCACCTTTGCGAATGGCAGTAAATCTACTCAGTTATCTTGCTGGTAATTTATATAACACCTCAGATACTGTTCTAACACGGAATTGGTTCTTTCACAGGCCCCATTGGTCTGGGGGTGATGGACGGAGCTTAACCCCTGGGCGGAGCCTACCAGCATCAGGAACTCTTTCCAAAAGTTGGAGGTGAATTGTACTCCCCATGTAACATGTTGAATAAACATTTTAGCAAGGGTTTTTGCTGATGGGATCTTAGGACATGGGATAAAATGCACCTGTTTGGAAAACAAATCAGTCACTACCCATATAACTGTGCACCCCCCACTATCTGGAAGGTCTACAATAAAATCCAAAGATGTTTTATTCCAAGGGCAGTGGGTCTGGCTACACTTTGGAGTAGACCAGGTGACTTCCCCGGAGGTCTCTTAGCTGAGGCACACACTGGACAGCTTGCTACATATGCCTCTGTGTCCTTTTTGAGTGCAGGCCACCAGAACTGTCTTTTGACAAGATGTAAGGTTTTGACAAATCCAAAGTGCCCCGCCACTTTGGAGTCATGAGCGTGCTGCAAAACTGTTACTCTTAGGCTGGCTGGAACATATAATTTAGCTCCAATCCAAGCTAGTTCATCACGAAGTGTGCATTCATTTAAGTGGGCTTGGAACCACTCGTTGGTTTTCAAAGTCTCTTGTAATTTCTGGAGCAAATCGCCCGAGAGGCTTGGGTCACTCTTCGACTGTGCTCTGATAGTCACTGGTGCTGCCAGTTGGGTTGAAGGGATGATCGGATGAACAACTTCCTCCCTGGTGCTGTTGTATTGAGGCAATCTGGACAGAGCATCTGCCATGAAGTTCTTCCCACCAGGGAGGTAGCGCAAGGTGAAATTAAAATGGTTGAAGTGTTGGGCCCAGCGAACTTGTTTTGGCGACAACTTATGTGGGGTTTTTAAAGCCTCGAGGTTTTTATGATCAATCCATACTTCAAAAGGATGCTTAGCTCCCTCAAGAAATTGTCTCCAAGTTAGAAGTGCCCAGCATACATCAAAAGCTTCTTTCTCCCATATGGCCCATCTCCTTTCAGTTTCTGACAGTTTTCGGGATGTGTAGGCACAGGGCTGTAATTTTCCATCTGCATTCTTTTGCAGAAATACGGCTCCTACTGCTATGTCGCTGGCATCTACCTGTACTACAAAAGGTTCATCCATGTCTGGGTGTTTGAGGATTGGTTCGGCAGCAAACAGCCGTTTCAACTTTTCGAATGCTGCCTGGCAGTCCATAGTCCATTCAAGAGCTCTGGAGGATTTTGGTTTTTCTTCACCTTTTGTTTTCAGGAGATTAGTTATTGGCAGTGTGATTTTGGCAAACGAGAGGATGAACTGTTGATAAAAGTTAGCAAACCCCAAGAAACTTTGTAATTGCTTTCAGGTGCGTGATGCAGTCCATTCCAATACCGCCCGAACCTTCCCAGGGTCCATTTCTATTCCCTCATGTGAGATGCGATATCCAAGATAGTCAATTTTGCTTTGGTGGAATTCGCACTTAGAAAGTTTTGCATACAGTTCAGCAGCCCTGAGTTTTTTCAAGACGGTGCGCACTAATTTCACATGGTTGTCCATGTTCTCAAGATGAGAATGTCATCCAAATAAACCAGCACCCCCTTGTACAAATGCTCATGCAAAACTTCGTTGATCAACTGCATGAATACCGCAGGGGCTCCTTGTAGTCCAAAAGGGAGTACTCGGAACTGGAAACATCCCAGCGGGCAGTTAAATGCAGTTTTCCATTCATCCCCCTCCTTAATTCGCACTCTGTAGTAAGCTTCCCATAAGTCCAGTTTGGTGAAAACTTTTCCCTTCCCTATGTGGGCTAACATGTCCTTCATGAGCGGTAGGGGGTAGACATTTTCCACGCAAATAGCATTTAAATTCCTATAATCAACTACTAGACAAAAGGAACTATCTTTCTTTTCCTGGAACAGAACTAGCGCGGCCACCCGTGGCCTAGCTGGTTGGATGAAACCCTGTTCTAGGTTTTTGTCAATGAAATTTTGTAATTCCCCAGCTCACAGCGGGTCATTGGGTAAATTTTTGGCTTAGGGAGCTTTACTCTAGGGAGTATCTCAATGGTACAGTCCGTAGCCCTGTTGGGGGGGGGGGGTAGCACATCCGAGGCCTTCTCACTAAAGACTTCACGGAGATCCCAATACTCCTTCGGAATTTTCTCCTCCCCTTCAATGTGGTCTATTGCCATCTCTGCTTCTTCATGCTCCTCTCCGCCCTCAAGGGGGGGTTCTTCTCTCTCCAGTGGCGGGTTCCTAGCGCGAATGCGCAAAACCTCTGTTTTCCAATTGACTCGCGGGTTCCATTTATGTAACCAGGGCAGGCCAAGTATAAGAGTTGTTCCATGCTAGGGGCCACAATAAAACTGAGAGTCTCTACGTGGTCCCCTAATTTCATTTCAATGGGTTCAGTTACAAAATTGGTTGGGCCCTCCCCTGCCATTGATCCATCTAGCTGACAAAACGCAATAGGCCTTTTCAATGCTTTCAGTCTCAGGCCCATCTCCTCTACTACTTTCGGGCTGATAATGCATCTGGTGCACCCAGAGTCTAATAAGACTGGCATCTGTGCGTGGGCCCCTGTGGACGGCACCTTTAATTCTACAGGGATGAGCATGGGGCCATCAGTGTGACTCACCAGATCATCAGAGTCGGAGTCGGTCTTGCTGTCGTCCGCGTCGGTCGGAGTTCCCAACTCACCCTTGGCCCGGGGAGTGAACTCAACGACTTCCCCTTCCAGTGCGGTTTCACGAACTTTTGTGGATGCTTTGTCCGTCTTCTTAGGCCCTCTGCTGGTAGGTTTTGGCACTGGCTTGGAGGAACACTCAGCAGCCCGGTGACCTTCCATGCCACACTTGAAACACGTGAAGGGTTTCGGCTTGGGTTTGGACTCCGCCCTCCCCCCGGACATCTTCGGGGCTTCCTTGCGGTTGTAGGAGGATGAAGGCTCCCCAACACGCCCCCTTCGGAGTCGATTTTGGGCTATCTCAATTTTCGTGTCCTCAGCTACTATGTACCAACTGTGCAAATCTTCGGGGACCCCCTGTGCTCTAGTCTTTGTAGATTTCCTCATTCAGTCCGTCTTTGAAACTCTCCAGCAGAGCTGTTTCTGACCACCCTGTCATGTATGGGACCAGCTCCCGAAACTCTTGGGTGTATTCTGCTACCGATCTCCGGCCCTGCTGGATATCCTTCATTTGGAGTCTCACCTTCCGCTCAGCTAGGTGGTCCTCAAATCGGCTCCTAAGAGCTGCCATGAACAGGTTGTAATTACACAGCAGGGGGGAATTGTTATTGTGGAGGACCACCATCCATTCAGCTGCCACTCCCTCTAAGGCGCTGGTGACACATCTCACTCGAGCTGCATCCGATAGGTAGTCCTCCCCCCAGTCTTGCATGTGATTCCACACTTGGGTAAGAAAAGACCCAGGGTTTTCGGGTCTCCTCCATATTTTCCAGGCAGGGGGGGAATTTTCAATTTCTTGCGTCTGCGGGGTGGGGCCTGCAAGGCTGGGGGTCCCTGGACTGCTTAATGTCAGGTATGTTTCCTTCAGTATCCAGGAAAGGAAAACCCAGACTTCATTATAAAATAAAGCATGGTACTTTTACTAGATATAAAGTGAACGCAACCATGGAAAGCAGGATTCTGAGGCAAAAAGCGCGAAAGTTACAGATAGAAAGCATCCCCTCCCATTGTCCACCGTAAATCATCCAATCCAAAGGTCTCCCAGAGGTCAGGTGGGAGCACACGTCTGGCCGTGTCATCAATCAGGAATACAGTGGCCGTTGGCCTGATAACAGCTTAAGAATCGGTTTCGTTTCCTGGGCTCATCCATAGCCCAGCTATCTACCCCCCCCCCCCATTACTATGACAGCCAAAGCAGAGAAAAGCGGAGGCTGACAAGGAGCTTCTTGGAGGCCTTCTGACTTGGGAAGGATTATATTGATAATTTCTTGGTTGTTAATATCCACCTGGTTTTCTTGGCTGAAAACTGAATCCATATTCTTTTCTAGTAGATCATGTTTAATCTCTACTGTACACTTGTGTGTGCCTTCTGGATCATGAAGACTTTAGATCGTCTTGTTTCCTCTTTTCTGTGTATTGCCCTATTTTTTCCTTGTGGTTTGAAGACAGCCACTGTTGTTAATAAAAGCAAGGAAAAGAGGGTTTTGTTGCCTTAAATCAGCTTCCCCTGAAATTGCTGCATTTTGCAAAATGCTAGCTGGCTGAGTGCTGCTTTTGGCACATTCCTTCCAGCACATCTGCACTGAGTTTACAACCACAAACTTTCCTTCCTCTTCATTTTCTCCTTGCTCTTGCCTCTCGTCTCTTGCTCTCCATCGTAACTCCCTCTGTAGCAATCCAGACAGTCAGTGCTTTGCAGAGTCTCATATGTATACTTGCTTGTTATTTCCAAAACCTGTCTCACCTAAAGCAATCAAAGCTCATTGCAGATACATGATTTTATTTGCAAGCCATCAATTATCCACTACCACAGCAAAACTTTCATGGCCACGAGCAACAGCAGAACACGGTTTGTGTCCTTTCAGCTCCCCCTACATCAAAGCAAAGAAAAGCAATGGCAAGTCAAAGGAAAAAGCAGGCACCGTGGAAAGTACAGCTTGACATCAGAATATTTTGGATGAAGCCATTTGTGGGACATTGTTTATCTTTTCTTCTTAATAGGTCAGCATGCCAGCCTTACTCTCTCTGAGATATGGTCAATGAATAAAAACAAGTTGGTTTACTGGGCCATAAATCCTTGACTGAATTTTCTCCCTGATGCCACTCAGGATGACCTCAGATTGCTGTGAATATTTTCTTAGACTTTTGAGCAGTTCACCATCCATTCCACAGATACCAAATGCAGCTTACATGTATATTTGGGGAGGGGGAGGGAAGGCACCTTTATCTACCATAATAGGCCCTGGAGTTATTGAACTGCTTTGCATTCCAGAGATTTTGGTGTTAAACTCATAATCCTGTTTGGAAAAGACTTGCAAAGATGGGATGGTCACCTGGTCATTGAGGTTATTGGCTCTGCTTTTGAGTCCATCATGGTTTCTCAAAGTCTTGAAGGCAGCCTCTGGTGTAACCTGTGGCTAGCCAGATGTACTCTTGGCCTTGTTCCCCAACTACCAGTCCTCCCTCTCTCTCATCTGCCTCCATGGGGCTCATGGCCCAACCAGTTCGTGGGGGATGAAGAAAGCGTCTGGCACTTCTACTTGTCTCCGGAGTTCTTGTCCAGTCAGTCCTCCCCCCGCACCCCCGTCACTTATCTCAAAGGTGCTTTTTCTTTTTTTCAAGAGGCAACTGGACTTTCTGGTTTTTCTTTGAAGATGTTTCACTTCTCATCCAAGAAGCTTATTCAGTTCTGACTGGATGGTGGGGAATGGAAGGATTTATACTCCTTGCAGATCCCTGGTCATTTGCATTCTTTTAGAGAGTTGTTGGGGTCATTTGGAGCTTTATCTGTGCACTCAGGTTGTATCCACCATCCAGTCAGAACTGAAGCAGTTCCTGGATGAGAAGCAAAACATCTTCAAAGAAAGTCCAGTTGCTTCCTGTAAAGGCAGCTTTGGTACAACCATGACCTGGATAACAATCTCCAGACTCCTGTCACTTTGGGAGGCTGTGGCCTTCAAGCTCCACCTTGTTCTTCCTGCCCTCGGCCATTCTGGACCCTGGCCGGCAAGACTCCTGCTCTTGCTTTGGGAGCTGCTGCTAATAAGTGGCTGCCTCCTACATAAAAGGAGGCAGTGACAAGTCTTTGATAGGAAGGGAGGATCTCTCCAACACACGTATTTATCGTATTTCCTCACATACTGCGTCGTCCTGCAATTTGGGAGATTTACTATAAAAGCGTAGTAAAACTGCGCTTATAACTTCCCATCTCCTAACCAGCAAGACTCCGAAGGGATCACAAAAACCAGGCAGCCGGACGCTCCGCGCGCACCAAGCGATCTCTGTGGGGCGACCCCATTCATACCCTTGCACCTCGGGCCTTCTCCCACCAGGTCTCGTACGGTCGAGGCCACCGGAGCATGCCGGTCCAGGTGGGCGGCAGCCGGGCGCTCCGAGGCCCGCCGCGAAGCCAACCGGAGTTCTGCGGGCTGCAGGAGGAGCGCCCCGGCAGGCAGCGATCCGCGTGCGGCTGTCCCGCGGCGCCAACGGAGAGGCCGTTGCCGGGGCGACCGCTGGACGCCCGGCCTGGAGCATGGCGGCGGCGGTGGCGCGCAGGGTGCCGCTGGGCAGGGAGGCGCACGGTGTCTACAGCCTCTGCTTCGGCGCGAGCGGCGTGCAGCTGGCAGCCGGCTTCGGCGACGGGGCCGTGCAGGTACCGGGGCCGGGCGGCAGGCGCTCTAAGCCAGGGCCGCCGCTGCACCATTTCACACCGCTCTCCCCGCAGCTGGTGGATGCCGGGACGGGCGCGCCGGGACCCTGCCTGCGGCCGGGCCGGCGTCCGCGGCAGGCCGTCACTGCGCTCGGGTTCCACCGCGCCAAGCCTGAGCTGTTGCTGGCCGCCGGAGCCGACGGGGTCGTCGTCCTCTACGACCTGCGCACGGGGAGCGCCGCGGCCTCTCTGACCGGTAGGCCCGCGGCGGGCGGGCGGGCGCACGGCGGGCGGGCTGGATGGCCTCGCGGACTCTTCCGCCGGGGCTGCTGACCCCCCCTCCCGGCCCCGCAGAGGAGGAGAATGAGATCCACGCGCTGGACTTCTGCCGCGACGGCAGCGCCTTCGCCACGGCCGGGAAAGATCGGCACATCCGCCTCTACGACAGCCACACCCACCAGGTGAGCCCCGCCCCTCCACGTGCCTCCACGTTCCCGCGCGCGCGTGCTCTCGCCTCCCGCGCTCTTCCTCCGCTTTTCATTTCAGCTCGTCCACGTGGTGCGCGCCCCCGACTTCATGGCCGGGGATGAATTTACGCCCTTCAGCGGCCATTCCCGGCGGATCTTCGCGCTGCGCTTCCATCCCAGCGAATTGCACCTTTTCCTGACTGGCGGCTGGGACAACTCCGTCAAGGCAAGTGTTGCTCCCGCATGGGCGGCTGCTCCCCCGCCCCTCGCGCTCCCCCTACGGCGCCTAGGCCAGCGAATGGCTGCCTGTCCTCTCTGTTAGGTTTGGGACAAGCGCGTGCCCAAAGGGGCGCAGAGCGTGATCAACGGGCCCCACATCTGCGGTCCTGGGATTGATATCAAGGTGAGTCCCGTCCGAGGCGGGAGTGGGGCAGGGCGGCGCGGCGCGGCGGATTTCCACCTTCACAACAAAAAAGAATGCGATTGCCGCCGGCCAAATAGGCTTCCCCAAGGCCTGGCCTGGCTGCTGAGCTGGAGCCTCCCAATCTAGATCCCCTGGGCTGAACAAATGGCAGAGACCAGGCCTCCTCGGTGCTGACAGCAGCATCCTCTGAGCTTCCCAAAGGGAGACAGGGCACCAAGTGCAAACTGATCTCTGATGGAGAGACCCAACAGGGTAGCAGATGAGAGGGCCCCCCCCCTTGTGTTTCTTGGGCTTTCAGGTGAAGTATCAGGTGACTTCAAAGCTTCAACTGTAGGCTACGTGTCTTTACGTTTAACACTCCAGCAATTACTTGGAAACTCCAAACGGAAGAAAACCTTGTGCCAAAGAGAGAGGACAGTGAAGTCACCCATCTGCCTCCCCCCCCAAATAGGGAGAACATATCCTGACTGCCTCCTGGGTGCCTCACAATGCTCTGCAACTATGGGACCTGCGGATGTCCCGGCTGTGGCAAAACGTGCCCTTTCCTGGCAACCCCACCCAGGGAGAATTCCTCTACTCAGCCCAGTTCTGCACTGAGGACGTGGTGGTGGCTGGGGGCAGTGGTACCAGTGGTGCTGGGATTATCCATACTGGAACAGGTCAGGTAAGGGCTGTGGCAGTGGGGAGATAGAGTTTTGGGAGTAACTGGTGCAGGGGCAGCTGCCGATCGCAGCCAGAATCTCCTGCTGCAGCACTTCTTGGTTTTCCCTTGCTGCTCACAGGTGATCGGGGAAGTCCTGCTGTCCAACAAGCCAGTGCATGCTGTGGCTTCAGCTTCCAAAGGGCAGCCCGTGGCCGTCGCTGGTGCAGGGGGAAACCTCTACCTTGCTGAACTGCACTGAGGCACTCTGGCTGGGAGCCAGGCCAGCAGGAGACAGTCCTTTATAGCGGGGGCATCAGTTGCACAACTGGCAGCTTTGCAGCTGTTCTGGCCT
This sequence comes from Masticophis lateralis, assembly GCA_030761175.1. Lineage (NCBI taxonomy): Eukaryota > Metazoa > Chordata > Lepidosauria > Squamata > Colubridae > Masticophis > Masticophis lateralis. Next base: position 85,439,355 of record JAUDYJ010000007.1, read on the forward strand.
CTCACCCTGGCCCCACCTTATGCCCATTTGGCAACTCCTTCTTCCCCCCACTCTCCTGCATATTGTTCTGACCTGCCCTTTGCAGTGTCAGGGGTGCTCCTGAATCTTCCCCAGGGTTGGGACTCCATTTGGGCTGAGACATGTGGCACGTGGGGGATGCCACCTGCCAAGGATGTGTGTAATAAAGCTTCCTAATGGCTGCCAGGACCTGTGTCTGAGAAACAGGTGCTGTGTTGCCCACAACTGGGATGCCTGTAAGAAATGGCGAGGAGGAGGCGGTGGGCTGGGTGCTTCAGCTTTGCTGTTGTGTGAAAGTCCCATCCAGCCATGCAGAGCCAGAGAGCCTCAGTGGGATCTGGACGAGGGAGATGAACAAGAATTGGTGCAGCCTGGAATATCAAGTGGAGAAATGGTTCCACAGCAGGAACAGGATTGTTTGAGCCGACCTCAAACTCAGCTAGTCTTTCATGGTCGCTTCCCTGATCTGTAACCAAACTCAGCAGGGGTTTGAGGGGGTCTCTCTGTTTTCCAAAGAAGATGGAGGTGAATAAGAATGCCCGACTGTCTTCAGGTTCTGAGTGCAGATGCTGCTCTTCACTCGTTGAATAGCACGCATTTCCTACCAGACATCAGGTATTTTCTAGAACCGAATGACCTACCTGAAACCAGGACTTTCCCTGCCTTTTTGGTCTGTTTGTGGTTGGAAGGAGAAAGGCTCCCTCTTTAGATGAGCCCTCAAGGGGCCCCCTGCCCAGTATGGAAATCCATGTGGATGCATCCAGACAGGCCAGCATCCTGGCATGGGTCTATGGCAATTCGCCATGGCCAACTTGCTCTGACCAACTCACCATGGCCAACTCGTCGCAGGACAACTCACTGCAGGACAAGAGTTATACTAATATCAAACAACTAGTGGAATAGAATCATTGGAGAAAGGTTGCAAAAGGAGGGACAGAATGAAATATGGATGGCAAAAATGAAAATATTTTTTTATTTATTTTAAATAAAAAATATTTTCATTTTTGAATTGTTAAATTGTCCCGCAGTGTGTTGTCCCATGGTGAGTTGGCTGTGCTAAGTTATCCTATTCCGTTTTGACAGGGGGACAATTAGCCCCTGAGAACACCAGCCCCACCCCATTCGTGTTGGAGGCACCGTTTAAGACGTTTCTGGGTTGAAAGGATTAGCCGACAACATCACCGCCGCCCAGGAGATGCCCGTGGGGTCTCTCTTTCATTTCCCTGTCAAGGAGCCGGAGCCTATGAGAACTCTAGTGTCAACCCAGGAGTGGGTCTGGCTGGTGCATGGTGGCTCTGGTGGGATATCACCCATTTGCGATCCTTTGAATCCACAGGAAGGGTCGAGTCCAACCATCTAACTCAGATTCCCAAATGCAGTTGAAAAGTAGGGCAATTCCTTAGTGGCAGTGACCTAATTTTAGAGGAAACTTGGAAAAGAGGTTTTAGAACATTTGCTTCTACCCCCCGTTTATGTAAACAGTGTATAAAGCACTCCTCCCGGCCCCCAATTCTGTTGCTTGCTGACCTGGTTGAAGTGAGCCCATTGCCTTTCGCTGCTGCTGCTGCTGCTGCCGCCGCCGCCGCCGCCACAGATGGGCTGCTGCCGAAGTACAAGCGTCTCTCTCTTAAGAACTTTGACAACAACCCACTGCAGGGAGAGTCTTGAGAGAGATTTATTTTAGAGCAGAAACTTTGATTTTAAATGTCTTCAGCAGCCTCGCTGACTTGGAAACTGTCCCAGAAAAGAATTGAGCAGCCCTGGTGTTTCTAGTAGGGTCTTCTCTTGAGGGGAGGTCTTCAGAAAAGAGAGGCTTCCCACCATGGCCGGAATGCATTGGAGGGTTCACTTGGGGAGGACTAGCAACAGACTTCTTTAAGCACCAGGCCACCAATGTCCTTGGAAGGCAGCCTTGGCCTTTTCGGCCACCTGCAGGGCCGGTCCTGCAGCCACTTGCTGAATTCAGTCACCGATGGTGGAGCACGGAGGTAGGTGGAGGCTTCTCAAGGCACCGGTCTCTGGCCAGTTCCCCACCACCCCCTTGTAGCTGAGGATCCTATGGCCTCACCTATCAGCTGAGCACAAGGAAGGGGATTTCAGAACATTATTACTACTGCAATCCTGAATCCAACCCCCTTACCTCCTCCTCCTGCTCTCCCTCAGTCAGGTCTAGCATCTTCGAACCTTTACATGGATAACAATAACGCTTGTGGTGAGCAGTCCCGTTTTAGGCCTTGGTTTCCAGGCTTGCCTCAGAAACTTAGAAAAATGGGTTTGGCTCAGGCGGGGAGTGGGGTGAAGGGTTGTGGCTGCCCTGGGAGACTGCCTGTAAGCCCTGTCCCCTTGTGTGAAGGCTTGCAGCACTCTCCTGGCAACTACCTTTATGGATGCTCGTCCAGCTGGCTCGGAATAAGACACCTCAATGCCGCGGGCTCTGCTTCCCACCAGTACTGGCAGATGTAGAAGCGAAGACCCCAGGCGGGGCTTCAATAGAGCGTGTCCTCTCTTTCTCATTGGCTTCGCTGTGCTGCTTGCCTGCAGTGGGTCAAAGAGTGCAGAGACATTTGCCTTAGCGATGGGCCTTTTGAGCACCTACCCAGGTATCGAATGTGAGCAGGGATGACTGAGCGCCCAATGCCTGGATTTGAGGGAACTGGGCTGGGGATTTGCAGACTGACCTCGCTGGGCAAGTGTCCGTCTGGCTTGCTTGGGGGTGGACAGGCTCAGAATGCCCCTCTCCAGCGTGGATCGGCTTGGATGTGGGGAGTCGGGTGGCAGCAGCAGTGGGCTGGCAGCTCTGCTGTCACACTCCAGGAGTAATTTCTCTGATGGGAGGGGAAGACAGGCAGGGTTAGCTTTGTCCCCCCCTCCCCCCGGTGCATTTGCTGTTTTTGATGTAGGAATCAAATGCCGCCCTTCAGCCAAATCTTGCGATGCGCTTGTCTTTGGAAAACAGCTGGAGAGAACAAAACCAGACCTGTCCCTGTTTTGGTGCAGACTGGGAATGTGATGTCCAGCTGGGGTGGCGCTCTGCCCTTTGTGCCCCTCCTATTAAATTGGCTGCCCATTTCAGGGAACAAGTGATCTTTGCTTGGCATAGCCATTCATGTGTTTTTCTTCTTGCAATTATTCTGATATTTCCCTCTCGTTTCTGTGATGTCATTTTTTTTCTTTTTCAGCATTGTTTATCCCTTGTGATGATGTGTGCATCTTCAGAGAGATTTTCACATTTTCCACCCAGCCATTCCTTCTACCGGCCTGTAGGGTATGCAGTGGGTGGCTCCAGTGCCGCCCCCCGCCGAGGAACTTGCCTGAGTCAAGGGTGGAAGTGGGGCAGAGGCAGGCTGGGGACTCTCGTGCTCCTCGGAGGGTGGACATTGTGCAGCCAAGAGAGGGACCCCTCAGCAGTCCTAATGGTTCTGTTGGTGTGTGTGTGTGTGTGTGGGGGGGGGGAGATATGACTCTGAGATGCTGCAACTGATCATAAGGAGGCAAGCTTCTGGCCACCTGGTTATAACCAAGCAAGCGAATCCCCTCCCCCCCACCTTTACTTCCCTTTGGTAAATCTTTAAAATTACAAAATAAGTTTAAGCTTTCAAATGAGAATCCCGAGGCTGATCTCCCTATTTCTGTGGTCCTGGCAAAGGGATCCTCCATCATGGGGAAGACAAAGGCAGAATGAAATGGGGAGGGAGGCTTGAAGGAATAAATAAATGAAAAAGCAGTCACAAAGCAGTCACTCAGGTGTGTCAGAGCGCAGTCTGGATGCCCAGATAGCCCACTTGTCAACCGCCATTAGGAGTGACAACTCCCATCACTTAGGAGAGCATGATGGTAAAGTGACATGTTGTTACTGTGCCCAACTTATGTCAATTTGTCAGTTCTGGCTGCAGTTCTTTAAAATACCATATTTTTCGGAGTATAAGACGCACCAGAGTATAAGAAGCACTTTAGTTTTTGGGAAGGAAAATAAGAAAAAAGCTGATTGGCAGGTGGATCGGCCTCCAGGAATACCCCCAATCAGTTGTTCCCAGAGGTGAATTTTAGCAACAGGTTCCTTGGTTGTGAGCTCTGTGCCTTGATTTTTTTTTTGCTTTTTTTTCTGCCTCTGAAACTTCCAGAAAAACAAAATTTTCCTGCCTCTGAAAGCCACAGAGCTTCAGAAAAAAAGCCTCTGAAGCTCTGTTTGGGGCTTCTTTTCAGAAGCTTTGTTTCTGATGCTTTTTTCAGCCTCTGAAACCTCTGTTTGAGAAGCTGGGTGGGGCTACATTCGGAATATAAAATGCACCCAGATTTTCATCCTCTTTTTGGGGGGAAAAGGTGCGTCTTATACTCCGAAGAATATGGTACTTGCTTATTCAATTTCTATAGCTGCCCATTTCACCCAAGTTGTTAAGCGAACATCCACAGTCATTAAGCAGGTCACTCAACTGCAACTGTTGACTTCCTGCTGGCTTCCCCATTGACTGTGCTTGTTGGAAGCTGCCTGTTAAGGTCACAAATGGTGATAGCATTATTGTGGGATGCTGCAACCATTGTAAATGCTTGCCAGTTGCCAGGTGCCTGAATTGCAATCACTTGTCTGCAGGGAGGCTGCAGCAGCTGCATCTTTGATGCAAGTCTCCTTTTGAGCGCTGTCAACTTCTAACAGTCATTAAATAAAGAGTAAGTAAGGACCATAACTGGTCCACTGGCAGCCCATAATAAACTCTGGTCTTATGGACTTCAGTGGATTTTACTGCATGCAAAAATTACCTGCCCCAAACACCATTTTATCAGTCAGTCTGTTTTTAATGGGGACTAGTTAAACAAACTCTTTCAAGAAGTAGCCAGAGTGCCACTTCCTGGAAAAGTAGTCTGTGTATGTATGTGTGTATGTGAGTGTTGTTTGAACATGCCAGTGATATCCAAGGAAGGAACCTGGATCTTGACCCACCCGTGCCTCACCTGGAGCATTGCTGTCACTTGTGTGGGGGTCCTTCTCTCCAGCTCCGGCCAGCCTGTTGGGGCAGAAGGTTCTTAATTCCCCCTGGCTTCTGTTCAGGGCTACCGTCCTCTCCCCATAGCTGGCTCCTATTATTTCTGGTCCACTGGAGCTGACATTTGTTAGAGGCCTCCAGGGAGCTGCAGCCCCCCCGTCCCCCGACTGTGGTCCTCTGTGCAGCGATAGATCCCCCCTCCTAGTTTTGAGACCAGGTTTGCCAGGAGAACATGGACTGTGTTTCCTTGCTTTGACTAAGATTTGAAGTTGATGCCTTCTCATTCCTCACCTCCTTTTTACGGACAATTTCTGTAAAACTACTCGATAGTTTTTTGCAAAATGGACCATGCTGGTATCTGAACTTGATTCCATCTTCTGAAAAACTAGAACAAAATGAGTGTACAGATTACAAAGAGGGGTTTCAGTAGGGATGAAATCCAGCAGGTTCTGACAGGTTCTAAAGAACTGGTAGCAGAAATTTTGAGTAGTTCAGAGAACCGGTAGTGGAAATTTTGAGTAGTTTGGAGAACCGGCAAATGCCACCTCTGGCTGGCCCCAAAGTGGAGTGGGAATGGAGATTTTGCAGTATCCTTCCCCTGCCACGCCCATACCACGCCCACCAAGCCACACTACGGGACCACCTTCTGCCACCAATAGCCTCCCACTGACCAACACACTCCCACAGAGAGGGGCACCTCAGGGCGCCATCGGCTAAACAATGTAGACTGGTGACCCCCAGGGGGAGAGCCTTCTCTGTGGGGGCACCCACCCTCTGGAATGAACTACCCCCTGGGATACGTACAATTCCCGACCTCTGTATCTTCCGCCGGGCCCTAAAGACTCTGATATTTCAACAGGCTGGCCTGGCTGAATAAAAACTGGGATGGGATATTTTTAAATTATGGTTTTTTAATAGACAAGGCCAAATTGTTTAATTCTTTTTAACTGGTTTTAATTTTTATATGATTCTGTGTTTTATTATGGCTGTGCACCGCCCTGAGTCCTTCGGGAGAAGGGCAGTATAAAAATCTAATAAATTCAAAATTCAAAACACTACGCCCACCAAGCCACGCCCACAGAACCTGTAGTAGAAAAATTTGGATTTCACCACTGGGTTTCAGTGGACCCAGAAGGTTACAGTGAACCTCAGTTCTGCTGAGGTTGCTGGGCATTTTCAAAATCACAACACCAAGTATTTTCTTGCACTTGCCTAACCTCATAAGAACCAGGAAGAATGTTTTTGGAGAACAACGGGTTCAGCTTATCTGAAGGGCTTTAAACTAAAACTGGAGGGAAGATAACCAAATTTTGGGACCTAATCCTAAATATAAACCCGAAGGCAATTGACCAAGTGGTAAGAAAGCAGAGGAACTCAGATATAAAACAAGAGCCGCAGGAAGCAAACGCAGGGCCAGTCGAAAAGGACTTGGACACCTACACAACTAACACTTGAAGTATAAGGAACAAACAGGGCAAACTAAAAATCCAAGTACAGGAGGGCAGATACAAGATTATTGCCATTACCAAAACTTGGTGGGATGAAACCCATGACTGGAAAATTCTTCTAAAAGGATTTATATTTTTCAAAGGAAACCTAATAAAATAGGAGGTGGATTTGCATTATATATAACAAACAACTGCACCTGTACAGAAATGCAAATACAAACAAACAAAAAGATGAAAACCCTTGAGTGCATTTGGGTTATTAGAAAAGGAAAAAGGAACGACATTGCCATAGGTGTATCCTACAGACCACCCACCCAAGCAGAGGAAATGGATGAAGTCTCTGCTAATGTGTGCAGGAAACCCACTGCAATAGTAATGGGGGACTTCAACTACGCTGACATCAACTGGGAGACAAACTCTGCCTCAAGTGGGAAATCAAGCAGGTTCCTGAGAAACCTAGCAGATGACTTTGTCACCCAAAAGAGAGGAGCGAACCAGAGGTCAGCTATCCTGGACTAATGTGGATAAAATGATAGAGGAAGTTGAAATTGTGGGAACTTTGTGGGAAGACTGACCAAGTTCTATTGGAATTAAACTATTTTTTATTTATCAATTTTATTGGCTGCCCATCTTACCACAGAGTAACTCTACAAAATCAAACGAGTGTCTTAAACTTTAAGAGAGCTGATTTCAATAAACAGAGCTTTCATGAATAGAAATCTTAAAGGGGAAACCAACTCAAGAAGCTTGGGAAATGTAATAATGAGATTATAAAAGCCTGGTCTAGCATAATACTATTGAGAAAGAAAAATAAGAGATGCCAAATGAAACCAGCATGGTTGCATAAGAACTGGTAAATGGAGTCAAAAAGAAGGGACACACAACTAAAGCAAAATACTAGCAAATAGCTCAAAACTGCAAAGATGTCAGGAAATCTAAGGCTCAGAATGAATTAAGAGTTTCAACAAATGTCAGAAATAATAAAGTTTCATATGTAATGGGGATGGAGGTAGAAATGAACTCTCCCATCTGCTCGGGGAGGAACAGAACCCCTTGGTTGGGGTCCGGGAGAATGGCCTGGTCAGTGGTACTGAAGAGGCCAAGAGGTTCAGCAGAACCAGAATTCCCTTCCCTCCATCTTGGGCCTGTCAGCAGAAGTGACTCATACAGTTTCTGTCTCATGCTGAGGCCTGAATCCTTACAGAACAAGGGTCCCGGTGGTCTTTTTCCTCCAGTCTCTGTAACTACGGTATAGTCCAAGTACCTTATTAAGCATTTTCCCTAGGAACAAAAGTTGGAATCTGGTTGATACTTTTCTGAAATTTGCCCCTGGATGATGGGCTCTTGAAGAGAAAGAGCTCTTCCCTTCTCATTTCCAGGGTGCCCTGAAGACTCCAGAAGACTCCTTCTGTCTGCTCGCCTCAAAGGGCCTTGCTGTGCATATGAAAAAGAGAAAAATCCACACACACACATACACACCCCAGGCCCTTGCTATGGCATATTTTCATGCAGGAAGTATAGTTTTGGTCCTAGGTTTTATTTGTTGTGATATTTAAAATTAGTTTTTTAAAAAAGTTACGCAGATGGGTTGATGCTGCAAATGGCAAGACTATTGTGATTGTCAGGAATTCTTGCTGAATGTTCCCCTCTTGCAAACCATGTCATGTGGGTGATCTAAGCAGAGATCTAACACCACCAACGATGGAGCTTTATGGATCTCTTAATATTCAGGAAGTTAAAAACATATTTCTTGCACAGTTATATTTATGATAGTTTAATACCAAAAAAAATATTCCAGGGAAGATGAATCCAGGTTAACAAAAGAACCAACACAGGTATTCATGGAAGAGATTCATGCAGGTGGGGGAGGGGTTTCATCATTGGAGGTTTTCCAGCAAAGGTTGGGCATCCTTTGTCTGGGATGATCTGAGGAGTCCTGCCTGGGCAGGGATTGGACCAGAAGATCCCTTCTAATTCTAGGCTTCTATAATCTTTTATACACTTAATTATTTCCAATATTTTTTGTCAATTATTGTATCATTATCCATGAGACTATTATTCCTGTAAGCCAGGGACTGAAGTGGCATAAAAGCAGGAAACCATAACCATGGGGGAGCCTGGTGGCATTTAGAGGTCAGCTCCAGGCGTCCACCTCCCAGGTGTCTTCTGCAGAGGGAGGGTACGTGGGGGTGGGGGAAGCAGCATGAAACTTGGTCCCACTGAGCAAAAGGGGAGCCTCCGGATTAGCTCAGGCAGGGCAACCATCCCTCCTTTCCTCTCCTACCTTTGCTCAGGTGGGAGAGGTCCTCCTGTTCCAGGTTTTTAGACAGTTCTGAGCTGTAATAGTTGAGAGTGTAGCCTAAACAAAATCAATTTCAGAATTTTGCTTTATTTTATGAACACACCTAAATAACCTCTTCCCCAAAGCCTGCAAAAATATGCCAGGCAACAGGGGTTTTTTAAATTAAAAAGTAGGGTGCTGACCCAGTTAGGCAACTGGCAAAGGTTGGGTGTAAACATGCATTCTACATGTACCTTTGCAGGGTTACAGGAAGAGAAGGTACAAGCCGAAGTCCGCTCCTCACTTGTGCTTTAATATAGCAAACCTGTGTCCTGCCAATACCAATTTCCTCTCTCCTCCCCCACCCTCTTTGTGCCCCTCATTTTGTGCCAAGCAGAGACGTTTCCTCCTTGCTTGGTTATGATGTGACACTCTCTGGCTCCTCAGGAGCGAGGGGGGGAAAGGGTGAGCTTTCAAGGGGAACAGATTGGCAGAGGATTCTCCGGCTGCCCAGGTTCTCCTCCTGCTGGATGTCACTGACCAGTGGGACCATTCAGCGGAGAAGAGGGGCGTCTCGAAAACTGACCGGGCTCCTTGGGAATAATTCCGGCAAAGCAATGCGGACTGAAATTGACAGTAAGAATTGATTTGCTGGCTCGCTGTGTTGCTTAAAGAGAAGGGAAACAAAATTGCAAGTGGTGTCTTGTACTCCCCAAACCTTGTGAATCCCCAAAGCTTTGTGACTCCCCATTTCACTTCAATTTGCTGATTGAACAAGTTGGGAGCAAATTCTCATCCTTCTGAAAGGAGTTTGGAGTCTTTCTGCACTGGGCTGCAGATTCAGCCTGGTCATTCTGAGGGGGGTGGGGATGCAAAAGGTTGGCCTGAGCCTTTTCACAGGCTTCCTGGGTCAGAGCAAGACAATCTATGGAAAGGCTGATGCCAACACAGCCGCCCATTGACCCACTGCCAACATGTACTTTGTTTGCTGCAACATGTCCACTAAGGTGTGCCTCTGTGGCATATACCCTCCAGTAGCCTTTTAAAAGCTGCTTTGTCACCCTTGGGAAAGAGGTCCTGATTCAGCTCTCCCTGGGCCTGACCGCCCCCCCCCATCTCATCCCTGCCTTGGGACCCAGAGCGCTGCCTCTCCGGCAGCCCCTCAGTTTGCCTTCTACCCTCACAGAAGTTCTGGGGAAAAGGACTGGGGAAGGGGAGGGAAAAGCGTTTCCTGAGATTTACCCATGAACCGTGCGGCACCATTCCTGATTTCGGTCTGAGCATGATGGAGGAATCCCAAGGACTGGGATATGAAAATGTGGATATTGTCATGGTTGTTCCTCATCTGCAGAGAAAAAAGCACAGGAATGTTAGAGAGAAGGATCCTGTCCTGCCCTGGGCCAAATCTCTCCACCTGCACTTCTTCTGCACAGGTTCTCTGAGTTGCTCTATGCTCTGGCTGCTATCAGCTTTGATGGTTCTTTGGCTATCTGGTTTCCTTTTACCACTAACTCTTACAAGCATAATTGCTTTCTTCAGTGAATTTCTCTGCATGACGTGGCCAAAACAGTAAAATATAATTAAAACTAGTTCTCATCTTATAATGGTACATTCAGTGACCGTTCAAAGTTACAACAGAATTGACCATTTTTCACACAACCGTAGCAGCATCTCCATGGTCACATGATCAAAATTTGGATGCTTCGCAACTGATTCATATTTATGATGGTTGCAGTGTTCCGGGGTCATGTGATCCCTTTTGCGACTTTCTGATAAGCAAGGTCAACAGGGAAGCTAGATTTACTTAACAACCATACCAACTTAACAACTGTTGAATGATTCACTTAAGGTCATAAAATGGAGCAAAATTCACTTAACAAATGTTTCACTTAGCAACAGAAACGTTGGGCTCAGTTGTAGTCATAAGTAATTATTTGGCCAGACCTTGTATTTCTATTTCTCCTTTTTCTGATATCCCTCAAGCTGTATGAGAGGGCCTTTTCCTAAAGCAGGGAGGCCCAACGGCCTGGCTTCAGACCTCCACGGGGAGCATTGGAAGGAAATGAAAATGGCCTGTTCTACTTGTCTTCCCGTTCTCAGGCCAGGCCAGGCCAGGTGGAGAGCTGGGCACATCAGTGTGTGACTATGGAAGTCCATGCAAGAGGTTGCTCTTTTCATGGATGACAGACTTGGCTTTTGTCTCTTTTTATGTTTTACTCAGTTCTTTTTTTACACCTCTTCCATGGGTCCCTGAAGCTCGGTCAGTATGACTAGGAAGGAAACTTCTCCTGTAATTCAGGCACAGAAGCCATGGCAAACAAGGGAGCCGTGGAGTCATGAGGCTGACACATAATTTATCTCGCCACCCACTCAAATTCAACCCAGTCTCATCCTGCGTTTTCCTGTGTGTAAAGGTAGTCCTTGCTTAAGGTTGTTCTAATAGCCATAATGCTTAGACTTATATATCATTTCACAGTGCTTTACAGCCTTCTTTGAGCGGTTTACAGAATCAGCATATTTCCCCCAACCATGCGGGTCCTCATTTTACTGACTTCAGAAGGATGGAAGGTTGAGTCAGTCAAGAATCATTCCTCAACAAGTGATCCTTGAGCAGGCCAGTATCGAACTCCTGGTATGTGGACAGAGTTGACCTGCAATCCTGCACTCTGAGCACTGCAAACATGGCCTCCTGACCAAGAGGGTCTGTGTGAAGTTTTATGACAGTTAATAAACAAGGACTGCCTATACTAACTTTGTAAATGGCTTCCATTTAAGAAAAAAACAACAGTTGCCAAGCAACCCTTCACTGACCAAGTATTTCCAAGCATTCACCAAGCAGCTCCGGAGATCATCCCAAGCTAGACTGCGGAACATTAGCTTCAGGTGGGCCCACCCAAGGAAGACTCCACAGTGTAACAGAGTCAACTTGCAGCTCTGCAACCAGGAAGAAAGGGGTAGCAGGTGGGTGAGTTGCCCTCTGCAGAAGAGGACATCTCTGCAGAAGAGACCCCCAAAGCCATCTCAGCCTAAGAGGGAACATACTGGGGTACCGATCAAGCCACCAAGCTCACTGACATCCCACCCCTCAAACGACAGAAGTGGCCACCCTTTTCTAAACCTTGAATGCCTGAGAGTCCTTGCTCTCTAGTGGTGGGACATGTTCATGAGGCAGGACAGGGACAAATGGCCTGCTTCCAAACTCATGCTTGCCCACTTTCTGCTCTTACAAGTTTGCTGGGCTTCCCTCCTTAGTTATTGTGTAACTGAAGCCGGGGTTCCGTTGTGAGTATTGGCTCGTGACTATAGACCCCACCACCTGCAAACCATGTTTGTTGAGCTTTATTGCACCCCCTTCAAATCCTCTAGTTCTACATTCATGTTGGTGCTACTGAACCCCAATTCAATCTTCACTCCCTCAGAAGGGCACCCCCACTGGAAGCTTGATTTGTTCCTAGATTCAAGGCCATATAGGCAGGACTTTAGGATGTTCTGTTAGGGTCCTTTCTGTTTGTGCTGATGATAGTGTTTCAGAAGGGATCCTTCCCAGACCGAGCTGGAGAAACCAGCTAGAATTGAAGCTCTGTGCCTTCCGCTAGAAAAACAGATGTTCTACCCCTGAAGTTTCACCCTTCCAGCGGTGCCAGAGGAGAGCCACCTCTGTAGGTGTCTGAACTTGCCATGGCCACCGTGGTCTCCCGGTCTTTCAAATGGAGGAGCAGAGGGAGGAGGCTGTAGACCACTTCTTTCTTGAGGAGGGCCTTCTCCGTTTCCTTGGATCTCATCACCAGCTGCCCAAACAAGGAGATGGCAGTTGCCCGGACGTCCGCCCTTTCCTGATGGAGACACACAAAGCAAGAAGCTTGTATGAAGTGCAGCTTTTCTGTGATGGCAGTCCAGTTTATTTGGGGCTCGTGGGAACCCCAAATAATTTCGTCTGACAGCAGAAGAGTAGAGAGATTTTAATGGATTAACTGGGGATTGTTCAAGTTCTTTCCATCCCTCTCCTCCTGAAACATTCTTCCACTCAAAATAGAGACTTAGAAAATTGCCTTTACTGGTTTCCAACATCCTCCCCACTTTCAAGGTGACCATTTCAGAAATCCAAGTGGTTTTTTTTCTCTGAATTTACTAGTCTTCAAAGGTTTGATACCCCTGGGTGATTCAGCAGGTGTTCGTATGCTTTTAGGAAGCCCCAACCCCAGTTCTTCAAAACTTACATCTTCAAAAAATGAGCGGACATTCAGCGCAAGGTCAACAGAGATGAGCCCAATTCCCTGGCCATCCATTTCATAGAGTGTGGTCATTATGTCATTCAGCCCTTCCAGAACGTCTTCACATCCACTGAAAATAGAGTTGATCATTGTTGGAAGCTGATCTCGTAGGGACTTAACCTGAGCAGACAAGAGGGAGGCAAACACAGATTTGAGAGGGAAGTCTCAAATGGGGAACTGCAACCCCTGCCTATGGGGCCCAGGATGAGAGCTTCCTTGCCTCTTCTTCCATTCTTCTTTGAAAAGAAAGTGTGTGGATGGGGCTCTGCAAATTCTCTGGATTTCAAATCCAACATCTAGATGGCAGTGCAATTGCCTGCCTAACAAACCTGCCCAAGACTCCTACCTCCTTCTTATTAGGAGTGAGGGGGTTTGTCTTCAGAGTTAGTGATTGCTGTTTTTGCGGGTGACAGTGGAGTGAGCCCTGTGAGGTGAGCAGGACCGTAAAGACTTTAAGAGGAATGGGTGGTGGTCACTTTCCAGGGAGCGAACTCAGGGGGAGGGAACAGCCTGGCATGGGGGAGTGGCAGCAGCTGGACAAAAGAGGTGAGACACAGATCCTAGCCCACCCTTGGCTCTCTGGGAGACCCTCAGCTGGTGATTCCATCAACCCAAACTACCACAGAGGAACCATTCTGTAGGCTCCTTGTATGCAAAACCTGGGATATAAATCAGATCACCCGCTCCTCTGCATTAGGGACTGTTGCTTCCCCCTCCTGCCCTTGCCCCACTTTCTACTGCTGTCAGAGGGGAACATGGTGGAAGCGTTCCAGGAACAGGAACAACGGCTGGGAAATGAAGCCCAGAAGGAGCAGGGAGGTTTCTTAGAGCCACTAGCAGGAGAACAACCCCTGCACCTCCTTGGCTGGGCCTTGTATTGAAGTCCCTCTCTGGACCGTTGAGGCTCAAGGGTGGGGTGGGGTGGAGAAAATATCCTCCTTTCTGAATGAAGAATAGATGTTCTCAGCTTATTTACACCTCAGGTTTTTTAATATAATTTTTATTAAGAATTAAAAAAAATTAACAATCCTAATACAAAAAAAAAAAAAAAAAAAGAAAGAAAAAAAATCGAAAATGATAAAAGAAAAGAAGTTGTGTTCAACTTCCCTTAGAGCAAGTATATTGACAAATACAAAATTCCCTCTTACTTTATGGTGCAGACCTGGCAGGGATTACGGAGACCTGGTTGGGCTAGGAGGGGGGGGGTCCCCCTCACTGAAATGTGCCCACCAGGTTTCCATGTATATCATCATCTGAGGGCTTAGGGGAGGGGCAGGGGTGTGGCGGCTATTATTAGGGAGAGTCTTTGGCCGAGGGAGACCACTGTTCCTCAGATAGCTGGATGTGAGTCCCTCCTTGTGAAGTGGGGTCATGGAGTGCAGATGGGTTTGCTGACTATGTACCTGGCTCCCTGCCATGTGGTGGCAACCCTGCCTGGGCTGCTCGATGTAATAGCCAGGGTGGCGGTGGATGCCCCCAGACTTATGGTCATGGGGGATTTCAACTTGATCAGTATCTGCCCTTGGATTGGCATTCTTGCCTGCAATATTGTCCCAACTCCTTTGGAAAAGTTGAATCCAGGGTCCCCAACCCCCAGGCATGGCCCATTACCGGACTTTGAGCCTTTTGGAAGTAGGCCGCAGAAGCATCCCCTCACCTGCCACTTGCACAGAACCATTCCCCCTCCCAGCCGGACCACAAAGCCGGATGGGTTGGGGACCACAAAGCCGGATGGGTTGGGGAACTCTGGTCTAATTCTCCACTAATTCCACTCAGGTTTTCCTTTGGAGGGCCCAGGGTTTGCTTTCAGATCAGTTGGCTGCCTACTTCTCTATCTACAAAGTCTCTGACATCTACTAGAAGCAGTTTCTCCCAGGAAGCTCATCTGGCTGGAGCAGGCAGTCCTGAAGGTACCTTGGCGCCAAGCCATAGACTGCTCTACAAAAAAAAATAACATTTTGAATTGCATCCAGGAACCTTCCGGGCCTGCAAAATGTTGGTAACCTGTTGAAAATGATGAGCAGCCTGTTCCTGAGAAAGCTGAGTCTCTGCAGGTGTAGAAAGAGCTCTTGTTGGGATCAAGCGACATTTATTTATACACAAACAAACATTGCCTTAACTCAATCTTGTTATATTTCTAGAGATAAAACTATTAGTATTTTCACTGGCTATAAGTATACTTTTGGTATTTACCATGCTATTGGTGCCTTGTGGAAACAGGGTTTTTGGCCTTCTCAGGCACCCACACAGTCCTGGTCCTTTCACTTTTAAAGGTGTGTCTTCTCTCATCAGCTGCCATTCATTGTTCCTCTTACCAACGCAATGACCCTACTACCACCAAAGGCAATTACTGTGCTGATTGGGTTGCCAAGAGGGCTGATCAACAACCTTTTTCTTTTTCAGTATTTCTATGTGCATTTCATGTTCAAATTTCTCTCAGATGTGCATCCGCTACTTGACAATGGCTCAATGGTGTTTCTCGGAAAGGTTCCTTCTGGATGGTTTCTATGGATGAGCAATTGTTCCACACTCTTCTAGTCTTCTGGCTCAGTAACCATATGCAGAAGGACACTGTGGCACCCAAACTATTGTAGATGCCATTCAACGAGACTGATTCACTTTTGGAATCTAGCTAGAAGCTTCTGGAATGCCTATATGCTAAGCTTCTAGTGCTTCTTTTCAGTCAAGGACTCAGAAAGGGGGTGTATCCACTTTCTTTTCTCATATTTACAAAGTGATTTTATTTCTTTGGCTAGCACACATGGATACAAGTTTGTTTGGGTGATTCCTGGCCCACTCATCTTCTGGCTTGAGGAGCCCTTTTCTCTCATGCCTGTGGTAGTGGTCTTGGGGGGGAATGGAGGGCCAACTGGAAAATTAAAATTTTACTGGGCAAATTTGTCAAGAACCACAAGCGTTGCCTCTTGTATGATTTCAGTTGAGAAATAGACACCCCTCCCCCAAAGATTTTGGCCTGTCTTCACATGAAATATTTGGCCATCCTCCTTGTACAACTCAAGGTTTGGATGCTCATTCCTTGGCCCTCATTACAGGAAATTACTTTTTGAATCCATGTATTTTTTTCTCTGAGCAGGTAAATCCAGCTTCTTGTGAAAAAGGGAAGCCTTCCCTTTGGATTGTGAACCGCGTCCATATCGACCAGGAGGCTGGGTTAGAGCCGTTCTTTCTGGAAGACCACATCATGGCAACCCAGCTGAGGTGGGCCATCCCAAGCCCCGTGAACCACCTGTGCTTTTGGGAAAGTGGCTGAAGGACCACATGGTCCGTCATACCTACCTGAAGCCGCTTTGGCTGTTCTTGATTGCATGCTGTCCAGTACAAATGATTGGATCCCAGCCTGCCTGATTTTGGCAGCTCGCCCTTTAGAAATGATCAAATGGTAGCATTGGCTTGCCTGGTAGCCCTTTTTCCTATAAGTTTGTAATTTTGTGGATTTTGTCTCTTTCAATGTCTAGGACTCTAGGTGATTTATCTATTGTATGTTCCAAGTTTAACTGCACTGTTGAGCTTGCTGTGCTTAAGCACATGGAGATTCAGGAAATTAAGCAGATAATTCTCCCGCAGAACAGAAACTCTGCGCATGCCCAAGATGGCGGCCGCATCCAGGGCACCCTGAGGGAATGGATTTTTGGCTGGCTGTTTAGAGGGTCCGTGGGGGTTGCAGTCCATCGGCAACCCCCCGCCCAGCCAGCGGAGTATATGGCCATCACGCTGGTGGCGTTGCAGCCCCCAGCGTGTCTTCCAGAGGCTCCCGCCGATCAGAACAGCTGAGAGGCGCTGCGAGGTAGCGCGGCGTGGGCGGGAGCGACGAGGAGATGGCGGCGTGTTTGAGCTGCGAGCGGGGAGCGGCGGCGGTGGTGAGAGGATGCCCAACGGCCGCTTTGCAAGGGGGCGCTTAGCATGAGACTCTGCTTGGTCGGGGAGGCGCTGGAGACGCTGGCTGCGCTGGTCACTGGGGCGGCTCTGTGTTGGTTTTCGGGCGCTCTAGTGGCAGGAGAGTGCCTGAAGACAGAGGAGACGGAGGAGATCACGATGAGAGATGAGAGACGGCGCTGATGGCTCCAGTGGCCTGTAGGCGACGCCGACGGCTCCGGCGGCCCCCCGGCTGGTTAGCGGACCCATTGGGGGCTGTTTATTGTTGGAGGGCTTTCTATGAGGAGTGGAAGACCCAAATGGGTCCAACGGGGTTGCCCCCTCGTGGCTACTGTTTGTGGGTGAAAATTCTCCCACCAGCAGTTTGTACTCATAATCTGGGGGCTACCCCCCCCCCTTTTTACAGGAAGAGCTGCCCTCCTCTCCGCCCCCCCCCCCCAATCCCACTTGTCCTCCGCTGGCCCTCGAACTATTTCTGCTCCCCTGCTATTTGCCTGCTGTTCTCTGGAGCTGTGACTTTGAACTTGGCTTTATTCATCATCCCGCTGGCTGGCTGGCTATTCTGGAGAATAGGCCAGCTTCGGGAGGACTTATGGAGCCAGTTCTCTTCGACCTACCCTGAGGGATGTCACACCGGCAGGATGAACTTGCCTGGGCCACTGTGAGAGAGTGGCCTGGGACTTTCCAACTCTCCTGTCCCTTATGGGGACCACCGTGAGAGGGTGGTCAGGACATCCTCTCAGTTGGACAAAATATAGAGACTCCCAGCCGCTACAGTGAGAGGGTAGCGGCGTTTCTCCAGTCTGACCTGGTTCTCCTTTGGAACATCTTTATGGACCTTAGCCAAGCCTTCCATTCTCTTGCCCATGTTTTGGATGAGATGTATTCTCGGTCTGCGTTGCTTGCCCTGCGAGATTCCCCCCTCTCGTGGGCATGGCCCTCTATGTTATCGAGGGCCTACCTTAATGACGGGTTTTGGGACCCCGAGAGGTGGCATGTTGCAAAGAGGGGCTTGAGGGGTTTTTTAAGTTCTTTTTTAATTAGAGTTTTAGGGGGTTCCAGGGTGGGGGTGGGTGCGGGTTTGGGGGGGAACCCGCAGGGGAGAGGGACAGGCCCAGCTGCTTACGGTGCCATAGGGGGTGTAGTTTCTGGAGGCAAGAGGGCTCTTGTGGAGCCCTCTGTTGAGGGTGGCGCTATAAATGTGCTGTGTGGGAGGGGCAGATATGGCGTGAGCAGGGGACCATATCATGTGACGGGGGCACGCACTCGCTGTCTTCAAGCGATTGCGTGCCCCGGTCCCCCGAGCCATTCCCGTTCCCCGGGTTGTTTAGAGTCTCAGGACCCGAAGCTCCGGCTGCTGTTATGCAACGCAAGGTCCGTTGTCAATAAGGCCCCCCTCATATGTGAGCTCCTTCAAGAGGGGGGTGCGGACCTTGCCGGGATTACCGAGACCTGGTTGGGCCATGAGGGGGGGGTTCCCCTCGTGGAGATGTGCCCACCAGGTTTCCTTGCATTCCATCAGCCGAGAGCTCAGGGCAGGGGTGGGGGAGTAGCGGTCATTATCAAGGAAGGTCTGGATCCGAGGGAGACCACTGTACCTCAGATAGCCGGGTGTGAGTCCATCTTTGTGAGGTGGGGTCGTGGTGGGCAGATGGGTCTGTTAGTCACGTACCTGGCTCCCTGCCACGTGGCAACGACCCTGCCCGAGCTTCTCAATGTTGTAGCCGAGGTGGCGGTTGATACCCCCAGGCTTATGGTCATGGGGGATTTCAACCTGCCATCTATCGGTGAAACATCTGAGATAGCCCGGGAGTTCATGGCTTCCATGACGGCCATGGACCTGACCCAGGTAATTCAGGGCCCGACTCATATCGGTGGACACACCCTGGATCTAGTTTTTGTCTCTGGTCAGTGGTTGAGTGGTCTTGATATTGGGGATATAAGTATGGAACCCTTGTCATGGACTGACCACTCGCTCCTTCGACTCGACTTTCTGACCGCTGCACCTCACCGCAGGGAGGCGGAACCGACCAGGTGGTTCCGCCCCAGGCGCCTGATGGATCCTGATAGGTTCCAGACGGAGCTTGGGCCATTTCCTGAGACACGGACACGCGATTCGGCTGAGGACCTGGTGGCGGCCTGGGATAGGGCGGCCAGTGGGGCCTTGGACCGCATCGTGCCTTTGCGGCCTCTGACCCGGCGTCGAACTCACTTATCTCCTTGGTTTACCGAGGAGCTGAGGGAGATGAAACGCCGGAAAAGACGCCTAGAGAGCGGTTGGAGGGCCAGTCGCTCTGAATCTGACTTGACACTAGTAAGAGCTCATATTAAGACTTACTTAGTGGCGATAAAAGCGGCGAAATCCAACTATTTTGCCACTCTTATCGCGTCATCAGATAATCGCCCAGCCGCCCTGTTTAGGGTGACCCGCTCCCTCCTTCATCTGGGAGCGCGGGAGGATCCCTTACAGGGTCGTGCTGAGGACTTTGTTCAATATCTGGATGATAAAATAACTCAGATTCGGGATGATTTGGCCGCTGACTGGGTTGGTTCAGGCGGGGCGACTGAGGCAGGTCTTGAGAGTGTTATCTGGGCTGAGTTCGATCCTGTGGCTCCCGAGGACGTGGACAGGACTCTGGGAAGACTGAACGCAACCACATGTTTATTGGACCCGTGTCCCTCCTGGTTGGTGCTGGCCTCCCGGGAGGTTACACGAGGCTGGCTCCAGGAGATTATAAATGCTTCTTTGAGTGAGGGTGCCCTACCGCCTGCCTTGAAGGAGGCGGTGGTGAGGCCCCTCCTCAAGAAGCCCTCCTTGGACCCAGCTATTTTGGCTAATTATCGTCCAGTCTCCAACCTTCCCTTTTTGGCGAAGGTTGTTGAGAGTGTGGTTGCGTGGCAGCTCCCTCGGTACCTGGATGAAGCTGTCTATTTAGACCCGCTCCAGTCCGGCTTCAGGTCTGGATACAGCACCGAAACGGCATTGGTCGCGTTGGTGGATGATCTCTGGAGGGCCCGGGGTAGGGGGTACTCCTCTATCCTGGTGCTGTTAGACCTCTCAGCGGCTTTTGATACCATCGACCATGGTATCATGTTGCGCCGGTTGGAGGGACTGGGGGTGGGGGGCACCGTTTTACGGTGGTTCTCCTCCTACCTCTCCGACCGGTCGCAATCAGTGTTGACAGGGGGGCAGCGGTCGACCCCGAGGCGCCTAGTGTGTGGGGTGCCGCAAGGGTCGGTCCTCTCGCCCCTCCTGTTCAACATTTATGTGAAGCCGCCGGGTGAGATCATCCGTGGTTTTGGGGTGGAGTTCCATCAGTACGCTGACGATACTCAGCTGTACATCTCCACCCCAGACCACCCCAACGATGCCGTGGAAGTGATGTCCCAGTGCCTTGAAGCCGTGCGGGTCTGGATGGGGAGAAACAGGCTTCGTCTCAACCCCTCCAAGACCGAGTGGCTGTGGCTGCCGGCGTCCCGATATAGCCAGCTGACACCATCGCTGGTCATTGGGGGCGAATCATTGGCCCCCACGGAAAGGGTGCGCAACTTGGGCGTCCTCCTGGACCCACGGCTGTCCTTGGAGGATCATACGACAGCTGTGGCCAGGGGGGCTTTCTATCAGGTTCGCCTGATACGCCAGTTGCGGCCCTTTCTAGATCGGGACTCCCTGCGCACAGTCACTCAGGCACTCGTCACCTCTCGCCTGGATTACTGCAATGCTCTCTACATGGGGCTCCCCTTGGGGTGCACCCGGAGGCTCCAACTGGTACAGAATGCGGCCGCGCGGGGAATTATGGGAGCATCGGGGCGCTCCCACGTTACACCTCTCCTGCGCGAGCTGCATTGGTTGCCGGTGGAGTTCCGGGTGCGTTTCAAGGTGTTGGTAATGACCTTTAAAGCGCTCCATGGCTTAGGACCAGGGTACTTACGGGACCGCCTTCTGCCGCCAATTGCCTCCCACCGGCCGGTTCGCTCCCACAGAGTGGGCCTCCTCAGGGTGCCGTCAGCCAGACAATGCCGGCTGGCGACCCCCAGGGGGAGAGCCTTCTCTGTGGCAGCCCCCACCCTCTGGAACGATCTTCCTCCAGAATTGAGAATTATCTCCGACCTCCGGACGTTTCGTCGGGCCCTGAAGACGCATCTTTTTCAACTTGCCGGTTTAGCCTGATCCCTGCCGCAATTTTTAGAATTTTTAAAATTTTAAAATTTTTAATGTTTGTAGCGTTGCCGCATTTTAATATTTATTTGGTTTTAATTCTCAGCCTAATGTATATGTGTTTTAATTTTTAACTTTTATGTATTGAATTTTTATTTCGGCTGTTCACCGCCCTGAGTCCGTAAGGAGAAGGGCGGTATACAAATCTAATAAATAAATAAATAAATAAATAAATAAACATAGGTGAAAGAGGTGTCTTTAAAGGGAATTTCTTGGGAAGTAATTATCAGAAAGCTTTTAATGCCATTTTAGAAGGGAGATTAATGCACAAGTGAGAGAGTCACCTAGGCAGTAAGAAAGGAATGAGAAGAAACCATGACACTCTAGGGGCCAGACTTTGCTTAGCAGGAAAAGTAAAACTTGAGGATTTTAGAGCTAGATATGTGCAATGTTAATACCTGACTATAAAGGTACTCGCACCTGGCTTGGATCACCCTCAACGCTCTTGTGCCAATCCATCTTGAACTCTGATCTGTGGCGCCTGGTGTTTGACCTGAGCAGGGCAGGAATCACAGAGGAGCAATTTCTCCAGGCAGCTCTTACCTTCCCTTGCTGGAAAACGAAGCTGTTCAGCCCTTTCAGACAGAGGTCCTGCACTGCTGGATTGGGTGCTGCCAGACCCTCCTCCAGGTGCTCCCGGAGGCTGAATCTGTTCATCATCTTGATGGCGGAGGAACTCTTGAGAAACTGAGGAGGCAAAAGAACCTTTTCTTTATTAGCAGATGATTGTGTTAAAGGACCTTTATAAAGGCTAAAGATCATGAGCAGGCTCCAGGATATGGGAGGACATGTATCTTTGTGTGTGTTCCTGTGTGCATGCCGTCTCCCCCCTCGTGTGTGAACAAGTTTGGCTTGCGGCAGTAGCATCCACAAAGCTCTGCCTTGCTTGGTGGCTTGAGAGAGATTTTGAATCAACCTATAACAATGTTTGAATTGACTGAGGCCCATAAAAAACAAAAGAACAATAAAACTCCAGGATTGGATGGAATCCCCACTGAATTTTACAAATACTCACAACCAACAATAGATGAAGTACTGTTACAAGTTTTTAACGCAGCATTATTGACAACCGAAATCCCAAAATCCTGGATAGAAACCATTATCACACTAATACATAAAGAAGATACAGATCCAACTCAAGTTAGAAACTATAGACCAATTTCATTACTCAATGTGGATTGTAAATTATTTATGTCAATACTGGCACATAGAGTTAAAGCAATAATTCATAAATATATTCATCCAGACCAAAATGGTTTCATACCAAGAAGACAGATTAAAAACAATTTGAGGACGATTATAAATGTTTTGGAGTATTATGATCAAAAAATAGATAAAGAAGTGGTTCTAATCTCTCTCGACGCTCAGAAGGCCTTCGATAACTTGAATTGGTCCTTTCTTATAAAACAACTGTAAGCGATGAATTGTGGAGAAAAAATTCTCAAACTGATAGAAAAAATTTACTCCCATCAAACAGCTAAAATTACAATAAATGGCGATATGACACAAGTTTTTGATATTCAGAAAGGAGTTCGACAAGGATGTCCCACGTAACCTTTATTATTCATAATAGCACTGGAAATTTTATTAAACGAAATTAGGAAAGAAGATATTAAAGGTCTTAAGATTCGGGGAGAAGAGGATAAATTACTTGCTTTTGCAGATGATGTAATTTTTATATTGGAAAACCCAAGACTATCTGGACCCAAATTAATGGAAATGATAGAGGAATATGGGAAAGTCGCAGGCCTTAAAATAAATAAACAAAAAACGAAAGTACTGACAAAAAATATGGCCCAGACGCAGAGGTCGAAACTAGAAGAATAATTAGGAATCCAAATAGTAAAGAAACTAAAATATTTAGGTATTTGGCTAACAGCAAAAACAACTACGATCAAAGAAGATAATTATACCAAACTACTAAAACAAATCAAAAAAGACCTGGAAATCTGGAACAGATTACAATTGTCACTGATGGGCAGAATTGCCTCAATAAAAATGAACATATTACCAAGAGTATTATATTTATACCAAGTGATACCAATACACCCGGGAAGAGATTTTTTTAAGAACCTTAATAAGACAATGATGACATACATATGGCAGGGAAAGAAGGCAAGAATCAAGATCAAAGCATTACAAGATACACGAGATAAAGGAGGTCTGGCGCTACCAGAATGGGAACTCTATTACAAGGCATCAGGGCTGACCCGGATCAAAGACTGGATGAAATTAGACGACAAACGAACATTATATTTAGAAGGTTTTGACTTAACACGTGGATGGCATGCCTTCTTATGGGACGGACCAGATTAACGACATATGTATTTTCAACAACATATAATTTGGGCTCCACTATTTAAGATTTGGCAGGAAATCAAGAAAAATCACTATTCCAGAGTACCAAAATGGTGGTCCCCAATGGAGGCATTAATACACCCAAATACTCTCGAAACAGGAAAGATGATGCGGTACCAAGAATTACTAAACCAAAAAGGTGAACTTATCCCAAGACAACAACTTCAAAATGATGGTATAAATATTGATTGGTGGCCCTACACTCAGATACACTCAAGATATACAATAGATAAAAAACAATATGGAATTTTGAATAATTTGAATGAACTGGACAAAATTTTACAGGGAACAGAACAAAAGATGATAACCAAAATATATAACTATCTTCTTAGATATAGACTATTAGAAGAGACAGTTAAAGAAAATATGATGATGGGCTAGGGACATAGGGCATAACATTCCGTTAGCAAATTGGGAGAAATTATGGAAACAAAACATTAAAATGACGAGGGCTACATCTTACAAAAAAAATCTAATTAAAATGTTCTACAGATGGCATTTACCACCGGCTCGACTAGCTAAAATATATGCAAATGCCCTCGCAAATTGTTGGAAGTGTAAAACAAAGAAAGGGATATATTACCATGCGTGGTGGAAGTGTATTAAGGCACAAAAATATTGGCAGGATATAAAAAAGATAATTGAAGAAATAACGAATCTAAAAGTAGAAGATAGTCCAGAATTCTTTTTATTTGGTATGATTACAGCGCAATACACCAAAGAGACGAAGTACCTTATCATACATATTTTGACAGCAGCACGATTATTGTTTGCCCAAAATTGGAAATCAGACCAACTCCCAACAAAAGACAAAATTGTCTCAAAAATATCACAGTGTGCCGAGATGGATAAACTGACGATGGAACTCCAGGATAAGGAGGAAAGTGACTACTATTTATTGTGGCACCAATGGTATCAATGGCTAGAAAAGAAAATTAGCTTAATGGTAGACAATAGTAAGTAGGGTGGAAGATTATCTGTAGGAGATGAACAATGTAAATGAAGTAATATTTTAGAGATTTCAATATTTCAATCAAAGTTTTAACTAGTTTTTCATTAATATCTATCAAATTTACTATATATTCTGTTGATGACAAAAATATATATGTGAAATGTGGAATGTGGGTGCTGTAGGTGGTGGGGATGGGTTTGTCTTTGTATTGTTTGTCTTTTTTGTTTATCTCAAAACCAATAAAAAATAATTTTAAAAAAAAGAGAATGAGACCCCCCCCCACCCTCTGAGGCGAATCCTCACCTCGATCACGAGTGCCAAGGCCGTCACCTTCTTCAGCTCATCCTCCTCACTGCTGAGAATGAGAGCAGCCTCCCCAAAGATTCCCGGGATCTGGGCACTGTTGCACTCAGTCATGGCCCTACGTGATGGGACAGCAGAATCAGAGATGTGATGACCGTGTTGTGAGAGACAGAGGCCACTAGGGGGCAGCTGAGAGAACTGCCTGGCTGGCCCCCTCACTTTCCTACCCCCCTTTCAGGGGCAAAGCACCCTTGAGAGCTTCATCTGGCACCAGAGGGCTTTGCTCGATGCTGTTCCCTTAGGGGGAGAGGGAGAGAGTTATGATGATTGTCCTGTTGTGGCAGGGGAACCAGGAGGGGCCCAAGAAGAGCCCCACATAGCCTATCCCCCACTAGCTTCCCAGTTGCTTGGAAGGATGGGAAAAGGTGCCGTCCAACTTGGCTTGCTCTTCCACGTTGGGCTGATTAAAACTTTGCCCCACTCCGGCCCAGGGGGGACTGCTGCACAGAGAAAGGAACACTCCTCACCCCCAATTCCTGGAGAAAGGATCTGAGCCCTGAGGCAGTGTGCCTGGGAGAGAGGGAGGACCCCTGGATGGAGGAAGGGAAGCAGGAGGAGGGGGGCAATGCAGGAAGACTCAGCCTTCCTCGGGGATGGGGGGCACTTACGACCAGGCCTCTTACCGCGCCAGCAGACGTGTACCCTGCAAAAAGTGCTGGGGGTTGCTGAGCACCACCCAGCCTTGCTGGAACTCGATGCAGGCATAGACTGCCCAGTCCCCGGCTACAGAGAAGAGACTCTTCACAATCTCCACTGAAGTGCTGCAGACGGGAAACAGGTGTCACTGGCACTACCGTTTCTCTCTCTCTCTCTCCCTCCTTCCCTCTCCCTCTCCCTCGACTAAGGGTTAGGGAAAGCCCATGGTTGGGACTGATCTCAGGATGGACTGAAAAGACAGGGGAGGGGGCTGCTGAGGAGTGGCTTTCCTTGGCAAATAAAACAGCACAGGAGCCGAGACTTTCCATGGTCCCTTCCGTGAATCTGGCTGGTTGGATTTTTCCTGTAGTCCCAAGGGGGCTTCGGACAGTTCCCTTTTCTTTAATTTTATTTGCCATGGACCCTTTTTGACTCCAGCCTGCTGGTGCCTTTAACAAATGTCCTGAACTGGAAATTGGCTCTCGTGCAGACTCTGGGTGCTTAAATTCCCCTGGTTCTGGAGGAGAGCCAAGGCGCCAGAGAAAGTTTGGTGTGTGCAAAATTAATTGCTGTCCATGCATTTCAACCTATGAGATATTTTTAAAAGGGGATCTGACATCCTGTTCTACCTGGCAGGGCTCAAGCATAGACATTTTGGCTGGCAGGGTGAAGACTGGCTCTTTTCTTGGCCTTTCTTCAGTGCAGTGAGCCAAAGCTGGCCCTGACTTTCATTCCTAGCTGCAGCACTCCCTTAATTGCCTTTTTGGACTAGGATTGGCTAATGACCCTAATATTAGATGTTTTAGTACTGATGTTATTATTAATTTCCATCCATAGTTTTAGCTTTTTATATTCCGCCCAAGGTGTTTTTCAAAAGTAATTGGGCTTCCTAGGTTTGTTTTTCATGACTAGGCCCAGCAAGGATGTTTCTGGGGGTCAGGGAGATGGCATGCTGTCCTGAAGGTCAAAGCCCCACCTGCCCTTGTGGATCCTGCTCTGTCCAGGAGAGGGGGATGAGTTAGGGGTCACCTGGTGCTGAGAGGTGTGACTCTCTTCCTTTTGGTACCTCTGGAAGGTGAGTGCTGTGGGGTTTTCCCTCAGAATGAGGTCCTGCCTGGTTTTCAAGGCCTCTGGCAAGTCCAGCTGCATCACGTAAAGGACCTGCTTCAGCAGAGGGATGAAGAGCTGAAGGTGCATCTCGCCCAGGGCTGCCCGATAGCCAGGGATGCGGAAGGTCTCGTAGATGACATTCATGGCCTGGCAGGAAGAAACAGGGAGATGCCACCCTCAGAGAAGGAGGCTCCTGGGCAGCAATTCCTTTTTATCCTTGCCCCCTGCTCCCCCGAGGGACATGGGGAAGGCCATTACAGCTGGTCCTTGACTTACAGCCAGAATTGATGCCAATATTTCTGTTGCTAAGCAAGACAGTTGTTAAGTAAAATTTACGTCCTTCCTCACCAGAGTTGTTATTTATTTAGAAGAGTTACATGGCTGCCCATTCACTCTCAGTGATTCTGGTTGTTTTAAAAACAATAAAGAACCCAATATAAAAAGAATAAAAACACAAGCATTCAAACAAGCCACTGGATGGGCTCCATCCCGCTCTGGATTCCCCAGTCCCATTGTAGAGCCAGGTCTTCAGGGCCTTTTGAAAGAGTGTCAAAGAGGGAGCCAGTCTAATCTCTGCAGGGGCAATGTTCCACAGAGTGGGAGCCACCACGGAGACGGCCCTTCTTCTAGGTCCCACTAGATGGACCCCAGTAAGAGAGGGGAGCCGTGAGATGAGGAGACTTCCAGTTTGGCATCATAGTGAGACGGAATTAGCAGGCTCTGATGAGCGCTGCGAAAACTCTGGCTGATGAACCACTGCTGATGGGTCTTCGGACCAGAACCGTCCTGTAGGGACTGGGAAGAAAGAGAGGTGCCTCAGACAACCGAGAAGAACAGGTAAGTTCTTCAGAGGTCAGAGGGAACTCTCTGTGAGTCGGCGGTGGGGGGCAGCAGCCACGAAGCTGGGACAATTGGACTAAGTGTAGAGCTGGAGAGAAGAAAGAAATGGAACTGAGTTTTTTTTGAAGCCAGGTGAGTGACAGCCAACTCAGGCGTGAATAACAACAAGAGTAACATACAATTATAAGACCCTTAATGTGTAATGGCGGCTAAGAAGCATGGGGGCAAAGAAGATTTTGAAATGTAGCTTTGAATAGATAAAAACCCAATTGAAAATTGACTTTTGAATAAACTATTTGGAAACTTAAATAATTAGATATGGTAAAAGGATTGGAAAGAAATAAAGACATCCTTCCCCCCCTTTTTTTAAACTGCAAGAAAAACAAAAAGAATGGATAATAAGCTTTAAAAAGAAAAAAAAAGTGATGTATAATTAAAAGGGGGAAAAGGAAAAAAGAAGTGAGAAGAGCTACTTAAATTTGGACTGGACTTTAAATGTGATTTGATATTTTTAAACTGAAAAAGAAACAAAAGAAAAGCTAAGTAAGATTGTGATGTAATTGTAACAAAATGGATACTTGTTAAGCAATTGGAAACTGTGGATTGTAGAGAGACACCATCTGGAGTAAAAAGGAATTTTGCAACTTGGTTCTTTGTTTTGGAAAATTGTGGACTCCACAGATAACAACCGTGAGAATTTGTGGAGGAGAATTTTCTTGCCTACAAGAAGTCTGACTTTTGGAGGAATAAAAAAAGGAATAGAAGGGAACACAATGGAACTTGTATAATTGGAATAATTATTTGACTTGGAGAATGGAAATAAGAGAAATAACTATAATGTGGCACAAAGGACAAAAAGTCAAGGATATAAAAATTGAAATGGCGTATACATGAGTGGACAAGAAAATGAAGATGGAGAAGTAAGACATAGAAGTGGAAAATAAAGAAGATAAAGACGTGATAAATATGAATAAATAATTGAACAGATGAATAGCAATAATAAAAAGGAGGTTTCTGGAGATTATATTAAGATTAACATTAACATAATGATGATTATATTGAGATTAATAATAGTATAATGATGATTAGATGGGGGTTAATAGTGAATGTTAAAAAAAATAAAAGGCTGGAAAATATTAAGGAAATTAAAAAATCCAGGACTTGGATTTATAAAATGACTATACTGAGATTAATAAATATGAGAAGAAATATGTTACAGACATTTAGAAATGAAATAGAGATTGAAGCTAAAATATATGTAAATTAGACTATACTAAAAGAAAATATAGCAATGGACATAATGAACCAATTTTTTATTAAGATATTAGAAGGTACTACTTGAGAAAATTGATGGCTGTAATTTATTTATCATTATTTATTTATTTATTAAGCTTGTATGCCGCCCTCTTTCCGACAAGGACTCAGGGTGGCTCACAGGAATAAGTTTTTACAAGCAAGAATCAAAATTTAAGTGTTAAAATTATTAAAATTCCCTTTAAAAACCCCTTCAGTCCCATCCGGCCTGGCGAAATAACCATATCTTAAGGTCATGGAAGAAGCGCAGGTCAGGGGCCACCCGGAGCTCCAGGGGGAGTTGATTCCATAAAGTGGGTGTGCCTACAGAGAAAGCCCGTTCTCTAGGAGTCACCAGTCAGCACTGGCGACCTATAACAATTGTTATAATTTGAATACTTTTAATAATATATATATAAAAGTGAAAGATGATTATGCTGGGATTAATAGTGAGAAAAATAAAGATGATTACACTGGGATTAACAATCCCGATAACAATGTAATCGGGAAGAGTGGGTTAATTGAATCATTGCAGTTGTTAAATTAATAACATGGTTGTTAAAGTGAATCTGGCTTCGCCAATGATTTTGCTTGTCAGAAGGTTGCAAGAGGCATTCACATGACCCTGGAACACTGCAACTGTCATAAATACATGCAAGTTGCCAAGTGTCCGAATTTTGATCAAGTGACCAGGGGATGCAGCAATGGTTGTAAGTATGAAAAAGTCATGTCATTTTTTTTCTGTGCTATTGTAACTTTGAACTGTCACCAAATGAACAGTTGTAAATCAAGGTCTGCCTATATCAAGATCAGAGGGTCTTGCACCTTGATGGAACTTGAGGAAATGTCTCTGACAGGCCCCACCCCAGCGGTGAAATCTGGCCAGATCTATCCAGCTTGTGCAAACCGGTAGTGCCGGCAGTGGGAGGCTCTGCCCACCCGTCTGATTCACTGCAAAGGAGGGCATTTATTGCATTTTAAGGATGAGATTTAGTTACCAGTTCAACTGAGATGGTGTCTAGGCAGGGTTCAGAACAAAGGGTAATGGTAAAATAATTGTTGTCTTTACCCCATGAGAAAAGCAATAAGAGAGAGGGAAGGAGAGTGTGTGTGTGTGAGAGAGAGAGAGGTGGAGGAGGGGAGAGAGAGGGAGATAGAGAGATCAAGAGAGGGAGGGAAAGGGAGGGAGGGGAGGGAGAGAGGGAAGGGAGTGAGAGAGAGAGAGAGAGAGCACAGTTCAAAAGAGAGACTAAGACCCATGACTTTGGGTGGGATGTCACCTACCGCCAGTGACGTGGTTGTGCTGTCTTCTCTGTCCCCAGAAGGATCCTTCACCTGCAGATTCTTCAGTAAGAGTTGCAGGATTTGCACAGCCACCTTGGAGCTGGAAGCCATGGCTGTCCAGAGCTCATTGGCCTGCCTGGGAAATCAGCAACATGAGAGTGAAAGTTACAAATAGGGAGGGGTCTCAGAGGAGAGATTGAGCTTGTGAGGTGATGTAAGGGCCCTACCTGTTGAGGGGTATGGAATAGGATAAGCAGCTTTGGATGACTTCCTCCAGGCGGCATGGGATCATCAAGGTTAGAGCCCTCAGCACAACCTTCCGGGTCCAGCAGGAAGCCTGGCCTGGCTGCAAGCACATGTAGATGCCTGCAACCACATCACTGACCTGCAGCCATAGAAGAAACGTTGAGTTTAGCTGCCCCCTGAAAAAGAGCTTGTAGATCTCTATGTTGGCTGCAAGGATCGGGACATTTGGCGTCCCTGGGCTTGGGAAAGGCTCCCTAACCCATTTCTGCCTTCTTTTCATGGCCGGGTTAGTTGAGGAATGGACATTCTCTCATGCTGCACAGGACACAGGCTTGCTGGGAGTCTTTGTTCACCATTAGTCAGTCCTGCAGCTTTTGGTGTCCTGCTCGACTTCAGAAGGCACCAGGTGGTTTACCACATTTGCAAAGAAGATGAAAACAATGCAATGCAATGAAAACAATAAACAGGACCCAGTAGCACAGCAATGAAGGCTGCTTCAGTTTTTCCAGTTGAGGAAGGAATGACCACAAACAATAGCAGCATCTGCTTTATTGAGGGAGGGGCTTATAATTAATCCTCTAAAGGTTGGCAGGATTTCTCTTTCCCTCCCTCTGGTACCCAAGAAAGTCAAGGGAGCCTCTCAAGTTTCTTTCTTCCCCCACCCATCTTTCCAGGCTAAACTGATGCTTTTGTCATATTTTCTTCCAGACTCTCCCTGAATGCAGCTGCTTGGATCACAGCCTAGAGGCACGAGCTTCTGTTAGGTTCCAGATGCAAAGCATGGGCAATTTACCTACCTGCTTCTTCACCAGCTGAGGGCTGTTCTGCCAGGGTCACCCAGGGGATTATGCTGTGTGTTAACAGGGTGCCTACCCAAAGGCTGTTTGCTGCCATGGCTGCTCTGCCGGCCCACCCGCTTGGAATGTGCCACCAGTGGCATTGGAGAGCTAGGGCAGGGTTGAAGTGAGGGAGAGGCATAAGGAGGCCTCAGCCCTGGCAACTTCTAGTCTCTTTCTGCCCCTGACACCCCCCTTTACAGGTCCTGTGCTACAGCAGGATCTGGACCATCTCCAGGTGTGCTTCTTTCTGGAGGAAGGGCGGGGCATCAGTTAGCAAGTAAATAAAAGGCAAGATCCTGCCATAGCATAGGACCTGGGAACACATTTCCTGTGACCTGAATCTGTTACAACTGAGCAGAGCCCAGAGCAGAGTCCAGAAAGACAAGGACTTCTTTTTGTTCACCCAGGTGGTGGGAACAGTGTGAGATCAGACCTGCTTGGAGTCAGTCATAGTCAGAGAGGACTCTAAGCTCAGAGCAAGCAATCAAGAAACAAATGCTGCATTTTAAATAGCAGGAACAATCTGAGGGAGAGGATGGATGCTGCAGCTGAAACCCCTCACCCTTTCAACCTTCATCGCATGGTTCTGCAGAACTGCACTGAGGACCTCTTCTGCTGCCACCAGGACTTCTGGACCGGAGCCTCTCAAATAGTCCAAAACGGAGAGCAGGAGGTTGGTCAACTGAACGGAGAAGAGCTGGTCACCGCAATGCTACAAAGAGGAGCACAAGATTTGGCAGGCATCCATCATATTCTTTTCCCCAAACAGACAGGGCCAGAGAGCCCCCAAGCAGCCCTGAGCCCTTCCCGGAGAGTTTCTTCTGTGAGAGATTCAGAAGGCCAGGCAGGAGAGGACAGGGAAGAGCCTGCAAGCTAAATGAGGCCTGAGATGGGTAAATCCAACCCTGACAAGATTTACAACTGGTTGTAGTGTAGTGTAGTGCAATATAGGACCATTTCTGCCTATTTCCAGCAAAATAACGCCCATTGGAGAAGCTGCTTTTGCTTAATGAACATGGTGATTCACTTAATGACTTCTGTACAAAGTATCATAAAATCAGGCCTGACTCAAATTATGACTGTAATGGATGGAAATTCTGGTCCCAATTGCAGTCATAAGTGGAGGACTAGTTCGCACGCCTTGAAGGAGCCACAGTACCGTTGCTATCTGCCAACTGCTGCCCGGTGCTTGACCAGCAGGGCTGTCTTCTTCCTGGCATTTCATGCTCCTCTTCATCGGCCACTTCCGCTTCTTCTTCTTGCTTGTCCTCAGACCTAGAGCAGAAGAGAGCAGCTGTCGTTACAATCACGTATGTCGTTCAGGACTGGCCAGTTGGGTTCTTGGTGCTCCCTGAGCTCGTCTCTTTCCTCCCAGAGCCCCAAAAGACCAGCTGTGGAATCTGCCTCACTCAGGTTCCCTCTGAGCAACAGCAGCAGAGAAAGATATGTCTAGTGTGATAGGCCTCACCTTTACGGTGCAGTAAGATCTCATAGAGACAGCTGACTCCTTGCACGGCAAAAGAACTAATGTATGGCATTCGGTCATTGCACAGGCCAATCAAAAGGGCTGCCAGGTGGGCCAACTTGTTAAATTCCCGAGAGAGCTAAGGAAACAACAGGGAGACGTGGGAATAATTGAGACTGAAGGGGGTCCTGGATGTTTCTTAGCCGACTCCTGTGTGAGGCCGATTCCTGCTCTTCGTCAGACAAACCCAGAATCTTCCGAAAGTGCATCCCGCATACCCACCATGCGCCATACTGAAAATCTTCAGACAAGACTTCTGAGCTGTTGGGTTGGCAGGAGAAAAACTAAAACCCCACTCGCACAGGCGGGCTTGGAGGGGAAGACTGACACTGGAGCCTTCTTGAAGTCAGGCTAGGCACTTTGCCTTCTTGATGGCACCACCTGGCAAACATTCTAGGAGCACAATGGAGAGGCTGGGCTCAAAGAGCAACATGACATGTAGGATGGTGTGAGTAACATCACTGCTCCGCCAGCTGCATTGGTTACTAGTCTGCTGCCAAGGTGTTGTGGATCCCCTTTAAAGCCCTTCATGGCATGGGTCCAGCTTACTTAAGGGACTGTCTCATCCCACAGGGGTTGGCCAGTCCTACTTGGGCCATCAGAGAGGGCATGCTGTGGGTCTCATCAGCATGATTTTCTGGCTGGGGGGATCCAAGGAGGAGGGCCTTCTCTGCGGTGGCTCCTGCCCTCTGGAACATCTTGTTCCCCGATGTGAGGTTGGCCCCAACCCTCCTATCTTTTCCTAAGAGCCCAGTCTGGAATGGCAGCTGATCTGCCTTCTCTGTCAAGATGGGTACCCTGCTGCTCTTTCAAGGAGTGTCCCCTGCTTGTCAGAGCCAGTACCCAAATGGCCACCCCATTTATTTTATATGGCCACCTATCTGATATAACGATTCTAGGTGGCCCTCAAAAATCCACAAATGCACAACTAAAACCGAAAGGGCCCTTCTCCCTAGGCCCCAGACCTTCCTGGCTAAAGCCCCATCCTAGTGCAATGTTTGGGAAAGAGCCAGGTCTTCACAGCCCTCTAGAACAGTGGCCCCCAACCTTTTGGGCCCCAGGGACTGGATCTGTGGAGACAGGTTTTTCCGCAGACTGGAGGGGGCGTGGTTGCACATGCTGCCTGAATCTCGCGGATGGGGCGTTGCTTGTTTGCGGGGACCAGTTACTGGTATGCCGCAGACCGGTGCAGGACTATGGATCGGGGGTTGGGGACCCCTGCTCTAGAAGGCAGAAAAAAATAGGGATCCTGTGGATATGATGGTGTGGGCTGGGACAGCCATGGAAAAGGCTGCCTTTGAGGTCCCACCAAGTGGTAACTTTAAAAGGATGCCCACCTATCTAAGCTAATAGGCTTTTGTCTTTGTATCTGTGTCTTGTACCGTACTGAGGAAAACCCTGAGCATCTTAAGGAGAGGAAGCACCAATTAGGAAGGTAAGCGGCTCAATTTACTGATACTCACATCGAGGTGGAAGCGATCAGCTACAAATTTCAAGAGCTTCATTGCTGTCTCCACAGCTCTTTCGCGTACATGATCTAACTTTGATACCATCCATGGTTCTATGAGCTATGGAAGGAAAGGCAGGCACAAAAATGTGGCCGTTACATGAAGCATGCAGGACCGGCTCAAGAAAGAACAGGCCCTGGCTTAGAGGTACACAAAAAAACAATAAAACCATTTCCATTTTTATTGCTTTAGAAATATTTAACTTTTATAATTTGAATGCTTTTAATGCTGTAAGCTGCCCAGATTTGCTTCAAAACAAGATGGGCGCAAATAAATTTAATAAATAAATAAATTTTAAAAAACCAGAAAAGCATCAATGGTATGTCCTTTTGAGAGCGGAATGTAATTTTGCAGTGTAAATAAGGTGAACATTCCAAGAAAAAAAATGGTCCTGGGCTGAAAATCTTAAGAATAAAGCTCAAAAACCTGAAGAAAAAAAGAAAGAAGAGGGTGTCTTTTTGAAATTGGCAACAAAACCAGAAGGTGCCAGAATATGACTGTGCTTTGGGTCCAACCTGCCTAGAGCTGGCCTTGGGATGCGCCTTGACTCCACGGAACTGGTAAGGTAATGAGTGCCCAAAATATACCGGGTCCCCCCAAGGATCCTGGGGTTTGTAAATCTTAGTGAGGCTATTCTGATGCAGGTATGAAGAATGTCACCAACAGCATTTCACTTTCCCGTGGAGTTCTGCAAATGAGGTTTGGTCAAATGCTAGTTCTTTCAAACATTGCAAAAATCCACTCATTAATTTACTAATTTATTTACTAATTTATTTATTTATTTACTAATTTACTTACTTACTTACTTACTTACTTACTTACTTATTTATTTAGGTTTCTATACCGCCCTACTCCCAAAGGACTCAGGGCAGTGCACAGCCTCCAGTTAAAATACATCATACAAAAGTTAAAAATTATTAAAAAGATATTAAATAATATTAGGCTCAAAAACAGTTAAAATCCCTAATTTACATAAAACTTAAAACCCATTTAAGAGAGAGTTAGGCCAGACCAGCCTGTTGGTCTGGCCTAATTAAAAAGTGAAATGTGGTAAACACTTGACTAGACCCTCAAAGGCATTCTGCAAGGAGCTTTCCCTCCTTCATACCCAAATCCTTGCCAGTGGCATCCACTCAGAGTGGACACTGGATGGCTGAGATGCCTGCCTCCACGTCTGGCCAGCTGCTTGACACCTGCTCTTTGGACTCGAGGGAATTGCCCTGATCTCCTTTCTGACAGTAAATTGCTGATACAAGAGGGCGGATTTCCTCAGAATGCTCTAAGAAGAATAGAGTTAAACCTGATTTCACAGATTTTATAGGCCCAATCTGGTTTTCTCTGGAGCGACTATTGGTCAGAAAGCCCAGAGAAACGCCTCTTTCTTAATACCTCAGGAGTCATTTGGGTCATCAGGTGGGGTGATCAGTGCCAGAAGGAGCAGAGGTAGCAGCCCCCTATTCTATAAGGCTTAAAAAGGGACCCATAACTCTGTGCTGGCAGCAGTTGTTCCCACTGCCTGTGAGATTGGCAATTGATGGATTAACTGGCATCAATTTATGCAGCTGGCCATCTCACTAAAATAACAGAGATGGAAAAAAATACAATCTAAAAATACACACCCAGGCTAATGCAAACCAAGTGACTCCCGAAGAAATCTCCCCACACCTATGTCAGGAATGCTCTGAAGGGGCTCTGACCCACTCCAGACAGTTACCCTTCAGGCACCAGCTTTTCTCTCTGCCTACCTCCATCATGTGCTTGAGTTCGCTGGGCTGTGGGTTCTCCAACAGCAGAGCCTGCAGCATCTCCTCGAAGCAGCCGACAGTCTGCTGGTAGAAGGCCTGAAGCACAAGTGGGCCAGTGAGACTAAGGCCACCACAGGAGCTGTCCCAAGTGGGCAAACAAGATGAATAGTGTGCAGGGGTACAACCCAAGGAAGCCTCCTGCACCCTGGAGAGCTCCTCGGGACAGAATCACTGGCAGCTGCAATCCCTTATTTCCTACACATGAACAAACCCTTTGCTTTCACCCTTCTCTCCCTGCCAGGTCAATTCATTTATTCAGCAGAGACCATGTCTTTTTTGTGAGTGAGGTTGCTCCCCGTAATAGCAGGGAATAACTTTGGCACTGAGATGTTCAGACTGGGGCCAAGCAGCACCCAGCAAGTCCACGAGTCCTTGGGAAAAGATAGAGGGCACTCATCTCTCACACCCCAGAAGTCATTGTCCTCCCATGCAGTACTTAGCCAAAGGTATCTCCATAACCAACTCTGTTTTCCCCCTTTTTCCTGCTCTTTTCTACTTTTTGAAATAATTCTATGTAAAGTTGGAAAATAAATTTGGACTCTTATGCATAGATTTGCATCTTGTTAGGCCAGATTATCAAAGCAGAGTCATAACCTCTGTGGTAACTATCATCCAGAAATAAAAACTCAGTCTGGGAAATAAAGAGGGCTTGGATAAGATACTCAAAGGGTTCACCTTTATATCCGATGTCATCTCATCCACGCAAGATTGTCTTTCCAGGATCTCCATTGGGGCCAGGCAAAAGACACTTTTGAAAGAAGCGTGAAGGAGGCTGGATTTCTTCTCTGGCTCAAGAAGAGGCTTCAGGTGGCTGATGGAACGGAAACACACCTGAGATTTAGCTGCCACAAGAAATGATGAAACATGACTTTGCCCAATGGACTACAGCCTTGCTTTCAACTTCAAAATGAATAGAAAAACAATGTGTTTGAATCCTGAGTGTGTATAAGAGCCACATTCTTGGCTATAGAAACCCGGAATTTTTCACAGTTGATCTTCACAGATGGGATTCTACCCTTTTGTCCTCTCATATTCTGAGTACGCATCAAGCCTCTCAGCAAGGGCTATTCTCCAGGAAGGGCTCCCTCCCAAGAGTCTAAAGGCAGAATGATGAGAAAGAGAACGATGGAGCTGCTTCTCACCTGGACTCCACACTAATTCTCCTCTGCCTAATTTTGGCCACATCCCTGGTCACGTCCCTGCCTGCTTACTGCCCCCATTTTCCCAGGTCTATTATTGGAAAATAATCTGCAGTACTTTGGACTCTCCTCCCTACCAAAAATTAGATTTCAATAGAAAATGGGGTCCGCACACTTTAAACTGCATCAGGGTTCACTTAGCAGGCACAATGGATAGAATAACCTCCTGCTCCTGCTCCTCAATTCATGGATGATTTATCATTATGGGAGGTCATCCATCTTGCATTGCATTTGCTGTATTTAATTCATGTCTTATATTTCAACGATTATGAAAAAAATGGATCAATTTATAATTTCACTGTTTTTCTCTGGCTTATTGCCAGCTTGTCCATTGCCTATGGAGATGCTCAGCCATCCCAGTTATGGTGGTCTTGAAAAAAGCACATTTGAGACAGCTTGTCCATTGTTGCCATGAACTGTAAATTGATTTTTCTTTTTTTTTTTTCTACAATTTTGCTGGGGCAATTCAGGATAAAGGACATAAAAATGTCGTTCCTCTCCCCCTCCCACACAGTTGTGACCTCCTAGGTGAGGTGCTAAACTATATTTAGTCTCCTCAAAATAAGCCATCGTGTTATTATGCAGGGTGAGCTTGAATGTGGCTTAGGACCTGGATATTTGCAAGACCGCCTTCTACCACCGATTGCCTCCCACCGACGATACGGTCTCACAGAGAGGGCCTCCTCAGGGTGCCGTCAGCCAAACAGTGTCGTCTGGTGACCCCCAGGGGGAGAGACTTCTCTGTGGGGACCCCTGCCCTATGGAATGAACTGCCCCCGGATATTCGAAAGATCCCCGACCTCCCTGCCTTCTGTCGTGCTCTGAAGACCCTTTTGTTCTATCAAGCCGTTGTGACGGGTCAATAATTTTTAAAGGGGTTTTAAATGGTTTTTAGTTAGGGTTTTAATTGTGGCCAAACATTGTATCTTTTTAAATGCTTTTTAATTTTTGTCTTGTGATTGTTTTAGTATGGCTGTGCACCGCCCTGAGTCCTTTGGGAGAAGGGCGGTATAAAAATACAATAAATAAGTAAGTAAGTAAGTAAGTAAGTAAATAAATAAATGTACAGAATGGCCAAAATAGCTCCCCACCATCCCACCCTGCAGGAAGTGAGTAGCCTGCTCCACTACCTGAGTTCTTTAGCGATATACATCGCATCTTGACGCACTGTGCTGCCCAGAACGTGGATGGGTTCCCTTTCTATCAGCACCTGCCAACCAGTGTGGGAGAGACAGAACGAGAGAGTGAGGGTCAGCCGGAGAGGCCCACTCACCTGGGTGGCCTTCAAGGACCTGGAGACAAGCAAGGGGACGTGGCCTCACTGGAAACTGAATTGCTCTGAAGAACAACTGCTTCGTATTCCAGAGGGCCAAGGCCTTCATTAGGTGAGAGGTGCCCTTCTTTGCTGTCTCCCATACAGCCACACACCTGTCGTCAGTATGCATTCCTTGCCTAGGGGAAGACATACAGGAGTCTCCCGGTTTGGAATCTAACCAGTGGTGGGTTTCACTTACCTTTGCTACTGGTTCACTCATGCATGCTCGCTTCGCTCACACACACACCACTTCTGCACATGTGCAGAATGTATTTGATGACGACTGGGCGGGGGGGGGGGGCAGAGCCTCCTGCCGCCGCTGCTACTGATTTGCCTGAACCCGGGGAGAACCGGTAGCAACCCACCGCTGACTCTAACACTGCTTTGGTTCTAGGTTGCCTCCGATTGCACACCCCCATTTCCCCTCTCCTCCAGGCTAAAAATCCTGGGCTGAAAAAGTCAAGGTTTCCCCCGCCTGTGATACTGAGACTCTTTTCATCCCTGGATGTCGGCTGCTTGGGGCCCCCCACTCCCCCAGTATCACGATGGCCACAAGCTCATAAGGAACACACAACTTTTAAGCAGAAAGACCTTCTCACTGGCAGAGGTGGCTCATGCAATTACTTCATTCCAGAAAGAAAGGTATCCTCCAGAGCTTCATCTTTGCAACAGTTTCTAGTGTGGAACCCCATAGAACAGTGGTTCTCAACCTGGGGGTCGCGACCCCTTTGGGGGTCGAACGGCCATTTCACAGGGGTCGCCAAAGCCCTCTCTTGCCCCCCCCCACACCTTCACTCACCCTCACCCTCTGTTGGATCGCCAGGCCCGTTCGTTTACCACGCCCACTCCCAATCTATTGCTGCCTCCTGAGTCCCAGTTGATGGCTAGAGGGAAAAAACCTGTTTAAATTCTTGCCGCGGGGCTTCAAAGAGCCTCCCTAGAGCTGATCCGTGTTAAAAGAAAATAAACGAGTAGACCATGCCTGCAAAAATAAAAAAACCAGCCTCTTTCAGCTTCAGCATAGGTTAATTACCATAAATTGATTTGATCAGCCTCCTTGCTCTCAAGGCTCTTTTGCAAGCTCTTATTTTGCAAGCTCTTTGCTTGCTGCAAAGCGTGCTGGAGAAGTTTTTTTTTCCCTAGCTGAAACGAAACTGAAAGTAAAGCAGGCTCTGCTGCAACGTGACAAAATGAGGCAGGGAGAGAGATTTCTTTTACTTTTTCCTCACCAAAAAAGGTAGGTACAAACAATGGGAAATTTAGGGCAAAAGAGGAGGTTCAAGATTTTAAAACACAAAAGAAAAAAAGCTCTATTTAACTAGGGAATTGTAATAATTGAGATACTATTAATTGTATACTGTGCTGAAAGCAGAAATGGTTAAATTGTAGTTTGGAGGAATATATGGGGGAAATTATTTGGTTAATTATTATTGATAAATACAATTAATTGATTTGTAAGAAATTGGATTGCATGGAAATAATTGGAATATTCATGTTCATATTGATTAATATACAAAAAAGATAGTTATATAACTAATTGATTTATATTAAAATGTTAATTTATATTAAACAACTGTATTACATAATTACATAATTAACCAATGTGAGGATGGATATTAAAATAGATGACAATGGGAAGGGGTATAATATATAAGAGAAGGGAAAAATTGAATTTGATTAAGATTAGAGATGAGGATGAAGGGTAATATTGTTTTTTTAAAAAAATAAATGAGTAATAAATATGGCAAAAAGGAAATATAGAAATTGTAAATTTAATTGGAATGACTAAACACTGTTTAAATTTGTGAACCGCCCAAATACTCTGTTCAAAGAAAAGACATTGCCTGTTTGTATGTGTGTTTCTAATTATTGCTATTTATTCATATTTGTTCTCTTTTATTCTTTAAAGTTTAATAATCCATTCTTTATCTTAATATCTTTGTATTTGTTTGGGGTTGTTTTTGTTTGGGGTTGTATTTGTTTTTTCCCTTTCATCTCTTTTATTGTACAGCAATCTTTCTCCTCAAACCTACCACCTCTCTCTTTTCTTTCCTTTTTACTTTCTCTTCTCCCCTTCTTCTCCTCCCTACTTCCTCTTCCTTTCTCCTTCTCCTCCTCTCTTCCTCCCTCTCATACCCTCACTCCTACCCTTTTCCCTTCCCTTCCTTCATCCCTCTCTATTGCTGTATCCTTTTGTGCACATGGACTACTCAGAGGGCTGAAAAAGTTGTTTTTGACTGGTCCTCGCACTTTTGACCAGTCCTCAAACTTACGACTGTCCTCACATTTTACGTTTTTGCCCTATCTGGTCACCATGGTGAAGAGAAGCAGTTGTGAAATGAGTGACATGGTTGTTAAAAATGCTGCACCGGCATAAATGTGAGGATGGTCATAAGTGTGAGGACCAGTCAAAGGTGCGAGGACCTATCAGAAATCACTTTTTTCAGCCCTGTGGGTAGTCCTTTTGTGCACATGGACTACTCAGAGGGCTGAAAAAGTTATTTTTGACTGGTCCTCGCACTTTTGACCAGTCCTCGAACTTATGACTGTCCTCACATTTTACATTTTTGCTCTATTTTATCACCATGGGGAAGAGAAGCAGTTGTGAAATGAGTGACATGGTTGTTAAGAATGCTGCACGGGCATAAATGTGAGGATGGTCATAAGTGTGAGGACCAATCAAAAGCGCGAGGATCTGTCAAATGACTTTTTTCAGCCCTCTGAAAAGGTTCCTATACACATAGCCATGCCCACCTAGTCACATGACCTCCAAGCCACGCCCACAAAATAAGCCACGCCCACAGAACTGGTAGTAAAAAACTACAGTTATGAAGTAACAACGAAAATAATTTTATGGTTGGGGGTCGCCACAACATGAGGAACTGTATTAAAGGGTCACGGCATTAGGAAGGTTGAGAACCACTGCCATAGAACAATATTATTAAATCTTAAGAGTTACTATCTAAATGAGGTATCCATAAAAAATAAAAATAAAGAATTGGATCAAACCCGAACGAGAAATAATGTTATTATAATGCAGTGTAATAACCAAAGAAATTGAAAGGCCTTCCTTCTCTCCTGTGTTCTGCACGTAAATAAGTAAGCGATATGTTTCTTGTTTCTCTGTGTGTAACTTTTAAGTGGGCCAAACAATGCATTATAGAGCAACCATTTTTGAACCAAAGTACCTCAAATGGGCTAACGTAAAGAATGTGTCCAAAGTTCTGGGGCCCGTGAATGCCGTGGAATTGAAATTTTGGCAGATTTTCTAAAATATTTTATAAAAATTATCATAAAATACTTTTATGACATAATGCAAATTTCATTTCATGTTGTCAACTCCTGATGTTTGACCGTGCTATACAGTTCGATATGGACTACTTGCAACAACAACAAAAAAGACTTGCAACAAAAGTCAAAGATAAAAAACTTCTTTTCAACATATAAATAATAAGAAAAAAGTCAAGGGAATAGTCGGTCAACTAAAGAGAGAAGATGGCAAGGAAGTAATAGGCAGTAGAGAGAAAGCAGAGTTGCTTCACTCATTCTTTGCATCAGTGTTCACACAAAAAATCTTGGCGCATCGAGGAATTACCAGAGGATTAAAAAAGAGCTGATGTGTTTCCCATCTTCAAAAAAGGAAAAAACAAAAACAAAACAGACCCAGGACACCACAGACCAATCAGTCTAACATCAATACCTGGGAAGATACTGGAAAAAATAATAAAAAAACAGATCTGTGAACATCTAGAAACAAGTAAAGTTATAACTAGTAGCCAGCACAGGTTTGTTAAAAACAAATTATGCCAAACCTATCTTATTTCATTCTTTGACAAAGTGACGTGGACAGTATATTTAAATGCAAGCTGTGGTGGGATTCAGCCAGTTCGCACCTCTTCGGGAGAACCGGTTGTTAACTTTCTGAGCAGTTTGGTGAACTGGTTGTTGGAAGAAATCATTAGGGCAGAGAACCGGTTGTTAAATTATTTGAATCCTACCACTGAATGCAAGGCATTTGATAAAGTAGACCACAACCTACTTTTTGGGAAGCTAGAAAAATATGGGATAGACAGCTTCACCCCAGATGGATTTGTAACTGGCTGACAAACTGTCCTCAACGTACTAAGTACTATGGAGGGAGGGAAGTAAGCAGTGG
This sequence comes from Masticophis lateralis, assembly GCA_030761175.1. Classification (NCBI taxonomy): domain Eukaryota; kingdom Metazoa; phylum Chordata; class Lepidosauria; order Squamata; family Colubridae; genus Masticophis; species Masticophis lateralis. The sequence goes on from JAUDYJ010000007.1 coordinate 85,481,894, forward strand.
GGTACTACAAGATTCCGTCTTGGACCCAGTACTTTTCAATATCTTCATAAATTACTTAGATGAGGGAATAGAAGGGGAACGCATCAAATTTGCAGACAACACTAAGGTGACAGAAATAGCCAACACCCCAGAAGACAAGCTCAGGATCCAGAAAGATCTTGACAGACTTGAACAATGGGCTCTATCCAACAAAATGAAATTGAATGTGGAGATAAGCAAGGTTTTACACCTGGGCAGAAAAAAACTTGGCTCAAAAACAATAACTGTGAGAGGGACCTTGGGGTCCTAGTGGGCAATCATTTAAACATGAGCCAGTAGTGTGTGGTGGCAGCCAAAAAAGCTAATACAATCTTTGGTTGCATAAACAGAGGCGTAGAATCAAAATCACGTGAAGTATTAGTACCACTTTATAAATCCTTAGTAAGACCACACCTGGAATACTGTATCCAATTTTGGTCATGTTACAAAAAAGATGTTGAGACTTTGGAAAAAGTGCAAAGAAGAGCAACTAAGATAATTAAAAGCCTGGAGACTAAAACATAAGAACGGTTGTAGGATTTGTGTTTGGCTAGTATAGAGAAAAGGAGGACTAGGAGGGAACTGATAGCAGTATTCCAGTATTTGAGAGGCTGCCACAAAGAGGAAGGGGTCATTATTATCCAAAGCATCAGAGGAGAGGACGAGAATTAGTGGATGAAAATGAATCAAGGAGAGAATAGTGTAGCCAGAGATGGGTTTCAACAGGTTCTGATCAGTTCTGGAGAACTGGTAGCGGAAATTTTAAGTAGTTTGGAGAACTGGTAAACTCTGACTGACCCTGCCCCCATCTATTATCTGCCTCCTGAATCCCAGCTGATCGTGAGGAAATGGGGATTTTGCAGTATCCTTCCCCTGGAGTGGGGTGGGAATGGAGATTTTACAGTATCCTTACCCTGCCACACTCACCAAGCTATGCCCACCAAGCCATGCCATGCCCACCAAGACACACCCACAAAACTGGTAGTAAAAAATATTTGAAACCCACCACTGGGTGTAGGGTCTCCTGCTTGAGCAGGAGGCTGGATTGGAAGATCTCTAACGTCCCTTCCAGCTCTATTCTGAATGACTTTCCAGATAGATTCCTCCCTGAATTTTTAAGAGCTTTTCCAGTACATTAGAAGCTCTGTCATTATTGAAAGTATTGAGAATTTAGTACAGAAATAGCTCTGAAACGATGACCCAGCAGGTTATGGGTTGTCTAGTCTCTACTGTGCCTCCAGAAGTGTTGCCAACCAATTCCAAGCTGAGTCTACCTTGAGTCCCATCAGGCTCAAACTCCAGGCTGTGGGCAGAGTCAGCCTGCAATACTGCATTCTAACCACTGCACCGCCATAAAGCTGCCTAGGGCAAGTCCTGGGATTTTCCGGCAGGAAGTCAAGGCAGCCTACTTACTACTAGGCACTCCACCAGGCGTGCTTTCAGGTGCAACCTTATTGCTCCGGCTTTGCCCGTGGCTGTGATGGCTTCAAGGAGCATGAGCACTGCAATCAGAAAACTCTTCTTCAGATTCAGGTCCTATAACCGAGAGCAGAAAATGGCTAAGATGTCATTGTGAAAAAGCCTGATCAGTGAATTACAGCAGTCCAGGATCTTCCAACTTGGCATCCTTCAAAAATGCCTGTCAATAGTAACTTCCCAGAAATGGTCCTGCTGGCTGGGGAACCCTGGAAGGCTAAACCACGTTGCACAAAAAGTGTTGGTCTTTTCCTCTTACTGTACAGGAACCTTGCGGATCTGAGGAGGAGACTGTGTTGGAGGAGTCCCCCCCCCCCCCAACTCTGCATGGCTGTTTCATCAGGCTGACAAGAGGAAGGAGGAGGAAGATTAATAGTAGGAGGTGGTGCTAGGTGTCTGCACTAGTCTCTTTGGCCTGTTTTCTCCACTTTATTTTACTATTCTGGCCACCAGAAAACGGGCATACCAAGTGGATTTCCCCCCCCCCCATGGGCATGCCAGAACTGGGAGCTTCTGATGAAGCACATGAAATGCCAGACATTATAAACAGGAAACTTTTCTCAGAACAAGAAAACAGACAAAACCAAAGTCGAGAAATCACCGGCCACCAAATGGCTGTGAGGTGCATCATCACTGTCCCACTCAGCTCCAGAACCTCTTGCTTGCCCTCGCTGAGCTGGGCCACTTTTTTCCCGGGCAAGCTTCCTTTACCCACAGCCTTTCCAGCAAGGAAAAAGGTTGGGTGACCAAAGCAGTTTGCTGGTTCAAAGCCTGAAAAAGTACCGAGGGGTCGATAAGGAAGTACTCGATGAGCCTGGTAACGATGAGCTCCACTCGTGGCAGGACTTCCTCCTTGATTCCCAGAGCCACTCGACCATAGCAGAGCAGGAGCGTGTTCCGTTGGCAGAGCTGTAGAGAAGAAGGCCCCAGCCGTCCATCAGCTCCCCCAGGCAACGGGTTCCCAGCCTTCTTGTCAAGAGCAGCAGCCTGGGCGGTTGTGAGGGCACAAGAACTGGTCTGGCCCAAGGGAACTGAGGACGGCCCACAGCAGATGCGGGGAGCGCAGAAGCCCCAGCCCCAGGAATGAGCTCACCTTATGAAAACAAGGCTTCCGTACCCATATTTATATCCCCCAACAAGCGCTGTCAAAAAAAGAGGATTAATGATGTTCTGAGCATTGACTTGATGCTCTCTAACATTACCTGGCTGGTTTTGGACACGGGAATCTCTGCAGTGGAAAGAGTCCTGCCGAAACTGTCCAGCGCCTTGAAAACTTCATCCATGTGGCGAGAGGCAGCCAAGCCACAAGCAGCAGCAATGCCCTACGGAGGAAGAGCAGGAGGAGTGTGTGTGTGTGGGGGAGGAAGCGGCAGTTAGGAAGAGCTAAGCAGGAGCTCTGCTTCTCTCCGAGGGGTTTTGCTCTCCCAAGCAGGGAAGGTTTCAGTCAAGGCTCGTCTCCTCAGTGACAGGCCAGGCAGGGAGGCGCTGCTCTGCTTCCAGTTCATCAACTCCGCTGGAAGACACAAGGTGGGATCCTGGCGCTTATTCCAGCTAGTACAGGGCAATGAACCCATGACCCCCTTGCAGTCGTTAGCAGATGGTGCCACAGTGTCCTGGGTCATCTGGTTATACCATCTACTGGAACACCTCCAAAACTGCTAACTGCTAACCCAAGGAAACATGTAAAAATCTCCTTTGTTTTTTTTTGCATAGTGTCCCAGGAAATAATTATTCTGAAGAAAAGATCTTGCTTGAATAGATCTCTCTCTCTCTCTCTCTCTCTCTCTCTCTCTCTCTCTCTCTCTCTCTCCCTCTCCCTCTCCCCCTCTCTCCCCCCCCTCTCTCTTCAATTCACATTCATGACTCCAGGAAGCTTACAATAAAATAAATCCAACACATAAAATACACAATATAAAAATAAAACATAGGAGCTGGGCATCATCCAACCAAATATTTATTTACTGTTTTTTATTAAAAATTACAAACTGGTTTTTCCAGTAGACCCTCGGCTGGGGTAATTTGTGCACAAGTGATATGATTTAAAAATTATTTTTATATTTCCTGGAAGGATATGTTTTATTGGTTTCACTCTTTTTTTTTAATGACAATTTTAAAATTACATAATCTTGAGTAGTTTATGATTTGGTATCTTATAAATCAAATCAAATCAAATCAATCAAATCAGATCATAATAATTCAAGCTAAAAATGACCAGTTAAACATGGAAGAATGGTATGATAATACCTGAGTCTGGAAATGAATATTGTTTTAAGAGACACAAGGCAGAGAGAGAAAGAAGGAGAGAGACTGAGAATGTAGCTTCTATTCGTATTTTAAACAATCCGATAATCTTTCCAATCTATAGTTTTCATATGGAAGCGGAGAGTTTCATTTTCTGATTTTAAATGTACAGTAGCAGTTTGTCAATTTCTCTTAATGTGGTGGCATTTCTGAGCAAGTAATGGCAAACCAAAAGTGGAGCCAGTCAGCCAGCCAGCCTGGTGGAATCAAGGGGGATGGATAGACTGGCTGCTCATAACTCCTCTCCAAACAAGGAGGGGGCTTGAGATCACCCACAGGTGTTCCAATGAGGTGCTCTCCATGAAGAGACCACAAGACAATGATTTCCTGCAGGTTTACAGCTCTGGGAGACATCTTAATCAAACAGTGATCAGCATGTTTAAAAGAACCCTGGGTTCATTTACTACCTTTTCTAATTACTTTTGTAAAACTATTGACTGCTTTTCAGCTCTTAGGAACTTTTGGGTTAACAGATTTTACAGCACCAGGTAAATTTCATTCAATCCTCAGTGAAATAAATTTAAATACAAGTCTAAGGCCTTTTTTTTCCTAGAGTAAACAACAATATCGTGACTGATTTTAGCAAGTTACAAATGGACTAAGGGTCCAGGTAAATTTGAAATAATACTTTGGAATTAATTAAGAGCCTGTGTATTAAGAGCCTGTGTAGCGTAGGGGGCTAATGCCTCCTACTAAAGGCAGCAATTAACACCAGCTGCCTGTAATTTCTGTGAGTTCAATCCTAGCCAGGCTCAAGGTCGACTCAGCCTTCCATCCTTTCTAAGGTGGGTAAATTGAGGACCCAGTTTGTTGGGGGCAATAAGCTGACTTTGTATAAATATACAAAAGTATGAAGGCTATTGCTTAACACATTGTAAGCCGCCCTGAGTCTCCGGAGAAGGGCGGCATATAAATCAAAATAAATAAAATAAATAAATAAATAAATTACAAAGAAGCCTTTCTATGGAAAAATGCTATTGTTTTGAATTCTTTTAAAAAATAAGATTTTACAAATTGAACACTAGAGAGAACTAGAAAGAACTAAGGATTACAACTAAAGGAGAAGAATGGTCAAACTTGACATACTAATAAAAAATGAGGCAAAATATTTTAACCTTTGATTTACTGTGGATATTTTTGAACAGAGTTAATTTTAAGGATGTTTGCCTAAATAGATAGATTGAGGTTAGATAGATAAATAGATAGATCCTTCAGAGGCTATTCTGCGATAACCTCCTGAACTGTTTTCCTTTTCTCCAGCTTAGAGACAGAAGGAGACTGAGGGACATAATTTGCTTACACACTAAGTAGTTGCCCTCTCACCTTTGCCTCCAGGGCTCCTCGCTGGCACATGGCCAAGAGGGTAAAGAGTTGGACCTCGATTAGCTGAGGGTCATCTGAAGCACGCAGAATGGCTCCACAGTACTGATATAGGAAAATCTGCATAAAGAAGGAATAGCTGTAGCTCTCCAAAACAACCGGATCAAATTTCACTCTGTGTGTGTGTGTGCGTGCGTGTGCACGCATGCATGCATATGGCACCCCATATTCCAAATTCTGTTTGTGCTGTCATCTTCATTTATTTGTGAAATAATAAGGGCTTCTACTCCTATATCTCCAGCTGTTCCACACAAGCTTTTTCTTCTGTATCCAAAATGTTTGAGGGGCATTCATACCAATGCAAAAGAAAGAAGAATTATGATTTCCTTTGACACCACATAATTGTTGTTGCAGCCATTACACTTTTCCTCTTTCTTTCGTAGCCCCATCACGTTGCTCTTTCCTAGAGCCTTTTTGTATGTACTCCTGTCACACAGGTAATTCCCGCACATCTTATGCTTTTGATTTTTCCTACTGAAATGTAGGACCATGTTGAAAAAAACTCTTGCAGCTTTCCCTTTATTATAGCATTTTTGCAAAGCCCTTCTGAATCTTGATACCACAATTTAAAGTATTTGCCATACCCCTGCCCGCTTGTGTTGTGTTGTATGATAAGGTAATCGTATTTTCTAGCCTCCCCTGGGGACCTTTTATGATAGGGATGAGAAACACAGTTGAATGACCTAGCACTTGAACCAGTCCTTCAGTTTGTGACTTACAAACTTGAGGTACACTAATTGGAGATGTTAGTTCAGTCATGCCTACTTTCAGGCAATGGCAGCATAGTTCAGCCCACATTTTGACACCTCCTCTACTAGAACCACATGGAAGTTCTTATCCAGTCAACCTACACAATCTCTGCCAACTTTCCCCAGTCAAATAAGCTGCTCTTTGTCCAGCAATATCAGACTGGTTTAGTATGATTTCTTCCTGCTGAGCTCATTCTGGCTCCTGGCAAAGAAGCATCCTTTTCTACCTGCTCACAGACTTCTAGCATAATAGTGAATCTGCATAACAGCAGAGATTTAAATAAGATGGTGGTGAAGTCAGATGGGAGAGGGGTTATTGACTGAGGGCTCCCACAGGGAGAGAGAGCCAAACCACTAAAGAGGCTGGCCTCTAACTCTGGGTGGGCAGGAGGGTGGCTGAGTGATACAAAAGGAAGGAGGGGACCCTACTCAGGACAGCCAAGAGGCTGGGGTTGAGGTGGATCCATATTCTGGGGAGCTCAGGGTGGGTCGGTACATTCGGGTGGTGATGGGCACAGGATGGCATGGGATATTTCAATGGGGGACAGAGGCCATTCCAGTGTTTAACTGTGCTCAGGCTCAGGCCATGGTCATCAGGCCTACAGGATGACTGCAGGATGACAAGAGGACCAGAAAGAGCACCAGAAAAGGATTTGGCTGCCTTTGTGGATCATAAGAGGAACCTGAGCCACCAGGATCCTGTAGCTGCAAGAAAAACTAATGGCATCCTGGGCAGTTTGAATTCAGGTACCGAGTGGCGCAATCCGAGTGGGCAAGAAACAATGAATTTAATTGGCAAAGAAGCCGATATCAGTGGGTCATGAGAAAGAACTTCTGAACAGAAGCATTTTGCTACAGAATTGTCAGTCTCGGAGGTGGGCAAGCTTTCTTTCCTGGACAAAGAAGTTGCGTGGTCCATCTTGGGGGCTGCGAGAGGCTGGCTAATGACTGAAAGCCTATGTGGCCTTCCTCTCGCACAGGGGCACCCCTGGATCTCTGTTCTATGGTTTTGGATGAAAAACAAAGAAGCCTCCCCGCTCACCCTTTCAGGGCTTTGGGTGCTGCATTTCTGGTCCACTTTCCTCAGCTCTTGATTGAGCTCATCAAAGCAAGCTTTGTCGGTGACGTCAATTAAAAGTCGCTCTGCAAACTGTCAGCGGCACATGGAAGAAGCAGAGACAGGGATATTCAGCTCAGCAGCTGGAGAGAAAGAGACCAGCATTTCCAGAGAGACAGAGAGGTGCCGGGGAAGATAGAGGACAGCACCCTCTGTCATTTCCCTTTCCTCCTCTGAGGCACTGTAGTTGCTTGGCCTGCTAGGTTACAGAATGGGATGGAACGATACAATAAAATAATGGGTTTTGCTTTGCTTCGATACACAATTGCCAAAGCACATTTTGTTAGAATTTAACCACCTCTGCCCCCCCCCCCAGCTATTTTCCTGCCTTCCCTCCTCGTGCCTTTTATAAGTTTTTTAAGTACCTAAAAGGATGTTAGTTGACCACAAGAAGCTAAAGCATGAAGCAAACATCTGACCATAACCACTTGCACAAGTATTCACTGGGATGAATACTTGTGCAAGTGGAGAAGAGGAGCTTTAAAAGAAGGAGAGAGGAGGGAGCTCTTTTTATGAAGAAGTGGGCAAAGACCCAACAAAAAGAGAGTACCAAGATGTGGCACATGCTTTCTCAGCCATGGCACCCTCTCCCCTCCTTAGGGAACATCCTTCCCCCTGAAATTAGATCAGCCCCATCCCCTTTGACGCTCCAGAAGCCACTTGAGACCTGGCTCTGTTCTCAGCCCCACCCTCCCTCGGCCCCAGGCAACAGGAGACTGCCTTAGAGGTGGCCGTTTTTATGCTCTCTTTGCCTTGGGTTTGTATGCCTATTTTTATAATATTTATTTTTTATCTGAATTTTTATATTGAATGTTATTATATCTTCTTCTTGTATGTCTCCCAGAGTTGCTTTTGGTGAGATGGCAGCTGTTTAAATTTGATTAATTAATAGATAGCAAGCCTTAGCAAAAGAAATGTGGTATAATTTTTAATTCTTATGGGCACAACTTTCTTCAAGAGCAGGAAAGGTATTACTGGAGGGACATACAGGTGGAGTGGATTGATTAAGAGATACCCTTAAAATACTTTGGACCCTAATGTGACAGAGGTTCTTCTGATGAGAGATAAGAGAAATAGAGGGCCTTGGGATCCATCCTGGCGGAGTCATTCCTTGTCATGATATCCTCTGGGGCCATTTTGGCAAGATACGATCTGCCAAAGATGGGAAACCCAGAGTGGCCTTCCTGGGCATTGGGCCAAGTGACAAGCTCAGGGCATGGCTGTCCCAGGGAGCTATGTGAGCAGAGAAAAAGGAAAAGGCTACCGAGAGGGTCTGAGTGGGCAAACTAAGACCAGCAGCAATAGTCACTGGAACATGGATGGAACAGGACTTTTTACTCCAGAGGAAGGGAGTGTTGAGAGGCAGCTGATCTTGTGGGAACCAGGTCACTCTAAGGATTCATTTACTGGGTTTTTCCTCTTTTTCTTACTCAGTGGTCAGCCTGAGAATTTAGGCAAAAGCACAATACTGATCATCTGCTTGAGCAGGAGGTTGGACTAGAAGATCTCAAAGGTCCCTTCCAACTTTATTCGTTATTCTGTGATAGCTGTTATATCTGCTTAACACTAAATATAATTTTCCAATGTCACTTCCGTTACTTTGCTGGAAAAACTGTCCAGAAGAATATTTACTGCATCCTGTTTCTAGGTATTCTTTTTCTTGTTCCCCCCACCTCTGTGCAGATGTTCCTGAAGACTGGGTTTTAAAAGTTCAGCCTTGCAGCTGAAATGCCTAGACCTTCTAAACAGACCAGGTTTCAAGGTAGAAGAGCTCTCACCTTACCTCCACCAGCTTTCGTTCCCATACGTCAATCTTCAAGGTGTCACTCTCTGTGAAAGCTGCGCACAAGAGAAAAGGAATCACTGAAGAGGACCAGAGGCCCTTGGAGCATTGGCCGGGCCAATGAGGAGGCAACACCATGAAGACAAGATTCTGTGTGGAAGCTTTGAGCATTAACACTCTGGTGCTGTGGGGCAGCGGCCATTTTGGCAGCCTCCTTTTCTGGACTCTGGACACAGAGGACCTGGGCCTTGCCTGTTATGAACTGGCCCAATCCCATTCTGGTCTCTGCTTGGGAAGGTGAGGAATAAGGACTGGGCTGACAGCCATAGGCCAAGGCAGTGTGTGTGGGGGGTGAGCAGGTGCAATTGGAGTTAATTGCTCCTTTCAAGTGGCAAATTTGGGGGGCGGGCAGATCTTGCCACTTGGTCTGCTGTGGGCAAAAAGTCTGTTCTTCTTTTCCTTTGGATACCTGGATGAGAATGGGGGGCTGGGGGACAATGTGGGTGGGGCTTAAACATGGAGTGGGAGGAGGGTCCACCCCCCATATTATAGATGCTGAATATTAGGGAGAAGTACCCAAGTGCTAGGTTTCATTAGTAATATCTGATTTCTATCTACGTTGGAATTAAAAAGTTTGTGTTGTGGTTCTTTGATATGGGAAAGGGAGGGTGAAGGCTGGGTGAGGAGGGAGAGGGGATAGGCAGCTGTATCAGAAAGGTGATAGAAATCACTCCATCCAGACAAAGATGGCAGGAAGCAGAAGTAGCTGCTCTTGGAGAAACCGCCCTGGGTGTCTGGCACTGACATCCTCCGCTCAGGCCCAGGGAGCTTCAGTGGCCCAAGTTTGTGTTACTGGTCTAATGGTTAAGGCCAGAATTTGGGAGATGGTGAGTTCTAGTCCTGCCTTGGCATGAAGACCTTGGGCCAGTCACTTTCTCCTGGCAAACCAGTTCTGAAAACCCTCACCATGAAAACTGTCTAAGAATCGGACATGATTGAAGGGAGGAAAAAAAATGCAGGGTAGTCTGTAATAATTCTCATCTCATCCACGCCTTAATCTTGCATGAGAGGGCTGACCTGGTATGCATTGCTGAAATCCAGCTGGGCATGAGGGAAGAGTTCTGCTCCTGTTTTTTCAGTGTTGCAGCTGTCACAGTTTTGGAGCAGGATGAAATGGGGTTATTTGGGAACCCACAGTGGCCTTCAGGGGTGCTGCTGTGGGTATAACTGTACGTGGAACTATGTCTGGGAAGTTAGACTTTAGGGATCAGATGGAATCACTACTAAAATACCAGCCTGCCTGATAGCTTTGACTCTGTGCCCACATTGTCAAGGCAGTCCTAAGAAGGATGGTCCGGGGAGGCCTGCTTCTCTGAAATCAGAGAACTGACGTGAATGAGCACTCTGGAGGTCTTTGCACAAATCCGTCATGCCTGGACTAGGATATATTGATGGTCTTTCATCCCTTGAATGACCTATTGGATCATTGCATTGTGTTGTACTTAAGGCTGCACATAAAAAGTGTTTGGAAGCTTCAGCTAGTGCAGGATGCAGCAGCATGTGTAATATTGCAGCACCAAAGTTTGCCTAGATTGCATTGTTGTTGCATGAATAGCATTGGCTCAGTATGCTGGCCCTGTATGCTTCCAGGTGCATTTTAAAGGTGCCACCTATCACCCTTAAAAGCCGTGGTGGCACAGTGGTGAGAATGCAATACTGCAGTTAATTCTGTTGACTGCTGGCTGCCAGCAGTTTGGCAGTTCAATTCTCAAGGTTGACTCAGCCTTCCATCCTTCCAAGGTTGGTAAAATGAGGATCCAGATTGTTGGGGGCAATAAACTGACTCTGTAAACCTCTTAGAGAGGGCTGTAAAGTGCTGTGAAGCAGTATATAAGTCTAAGTGCTATTGCTATTAAGCCCTTGTAGAACACGGGGCCAGGTTACCCTGCAGGACTCTATGTCTCTTTCTGTCTCTTCCACCGCATACTTTGGAAGACCAGGGGTTGTGCCTTCTCTTTGGTGGTGCTGGCCCTACCAAACAGCCTTTCTCCCTCACCCAGAGATCTGCACGGCCACAACACTTTCTAGAAGGGTGCCTTTTCCACCAGGCCTTAGGGTCAGAATATTAGTGGACCCAGATATGTGTGCTTTTGTGCACTGAGCTGGTTGTGTGGTGCTTAAAATTATTGTATCATCATTATTGTTTTTTCATGGTACTTTTGTTTTTCTTTGTTTATGGGGGATTTGTAATGGTGGGATTTGTTTGGGGGAGATGTACAATATTGGTTGTTAGCTACCCAGAGTTATTTGGTAAGATAGAGGCCCACATGCATTTTCTAAATAAACAAAACAGATAAGAAGCACTGTTGGACTGCATTAGAGTTTGGGTCTCACTATATTTTGTTCCCTCCCTCTGCTTCTGGAGCCCAGAGTTGTTCCTGGAGAGGTTCTGAATTTAGGCTGTTTCGGTTTTACTTGGGGCACCCCTTTACTCCAAAAGATAGGAACACTCTTTGGATCAAGGCCAACTTACTTTCAATGATTCAGAAACAAAGCTGAAAAGCCTGTGGGAGGAAAAAGAGATGATACCTTTGTTTGCCAGTTTCCCCAACACACAGAGGATGCTGCGATATGGAATCAGCCTCCCTTGGAACCCCTCCAGGAGCTTGGTGAGGACCTCAGCTGGGAAATGGCTCCAGAGGGCCACCAGGATGTCACCCGCTGCGTCCTGATATAAGTCCTGAAGATCCTGTAGCAGGAAAGGGGGCCACAAATAAGGGCTTTCTCCTCTCTCTCTCTCTCTCTCTCTCTCTCTCTCTCTCTCTCTCTCTCTCTCTCTCTCTCTCTCTCTCTCTCTCTCTCTCTCTCTCCCTGTCCCTCCCTCCCTCCCTCCCTCCCCCAGCAATGGCTTCACATGGAAAATACATAACACAGCTTTCTTATTGCTTTATTCTTCAAATAGCAATCACACTTAGACTTGTATACCACTTCACATGCTTTACAGCCCTCTCTAAGCGGTTTACAGAGTCAGACTCTTGCCCCCAACAATCTGGGTCCTCATTTGACCGACCACGGAAGGATGGAAGGCTGAATCAACCTTGAGTCTGGTGAGATTCGAACTGCTGGCAATCGGCAGAATTAGCCTGCAATGCCACATTCTAACCACTGTGCCACAATCCTTTTTTTAAAAGAATGAAGCTTCGGTAGAAGCTTTGTATCGGAGGTTTTATGACTTTCTTCCAAAGGAAGGACAGGAGACTGTCCAATAATGAAAAGTTCTCAAGCTTACAATATAACTTGAAACCATCAAAGGTGAAAATAAGATAATACCAATTAAGATGCAACGTAGTATAAAAGCAGAATTGTATTCAAAGAAAACTGGGAGTCAGTGTAGCTCACACAACAATGGTGGACATGGGCAAATGGAAGGATGCATGAGCTGCAGCATTTTAGACCAGCTTTAACTTCTGTGTCGTCTTCAAGCGCAGCTCCAGGTACAGTGTGTTGCATGGAAAGCAACCAAAGAGAGAGTGACTGAGAGCAAGGTCTCCTGGTCCAGGAAAGGGAGCAATTGGCTCATAAGGCAAATCCACCCCCCAGCCATGGCTGCACCTGCCCTTTGAGCAGTAGTTCAGGAACCAAACAACCCAAACATTCTGTATTCCCAGGATTGAATCAAGGTGAATTCCTCGCCATCCAAACCTTTGCAGGCCTCAGACGTCCAGTCAGGATTACAACAGCACCTCTGTCCAGCCAGGGATGGAGATGTGTAACTGGGTATTGTCAGCACACTGGTGGTACTGCCCTTCAAGCTGGCAAATTACCCCACCTGCTGGTTTCATGTCAATGTTAAAAAGGAGAACCGTGGCAACTGAGCAATTCTACATGGCAGGTAGCCCTGAGGAACCCCAAATGGCCTCTATCCTTCCCCAGCACCAACTGAAATTAACCGTGGAGAAAGGAGGGGCCTCCCACTCCCAATCCCAAAATTGGTTCAGAAGGTCACTATGGTTGCTGGTAGTAAAAGTTGCTAAGAGATCCAGGGGGGCATGGAATCCTGTGCGCGCGCGCACACACACACACCAGTCTCTCCTCTGGTCATCCACAAGCACAACAGATGCAGTCACATGATCAGGCAGACTAAAATTAGAGAATTGGAGAAATCATTAAAAGTCTTTAATCCAACTCCCTAACTGGTGCAGGATCTACTAAATGAGGAGTGTCCAGGGGCTGGTTCCCGCCCGCAGGGTGCTTAGACCTGGCCCATGGGGCTGCCCTGAAGATACCGAAGGACTGGCCCGTGATGCCTCTGCCAGCAAAAACAGAGCTCCGGAGGGCCACACACGGCCTTCCGAAGCCCCATTTTCGCTGTTAGAGGGTTGCAGGAGGCTGTTGTAGCCAAACCCGGAGCTCACAAGGACCTCATGCGGCTCTCCTGAGCTCTGTTTTTGCTGGCAGAGGGTTGCTGAGGACCGTTGCAGCCAAAAATGGAGCTTGGGAGCCTGTTTTTGTTGGCAGAGCACTTGGGTACCAGAAGCGCCCCCGACATGAATGAGGTTGAACTGGCCATGCCCACCCTGGCCACATCCACCCCAGCCTCCTGAGGTCAAACAACCCTGATGCAGCCCTCAATGAAATCGAGTTTGACACCCCTGTACTAGATCTTTGACATAATCACCCAGACCTTGTTCAAAGATTCCCAGTAATAAATGAGCCACTATTAGATGTCACTTTCATTGGCTGGCAGCTTGTATAGTCAGGAAGTTCCTCTTGCATCTAGTCTGAAATACCTTCTTCATATTTTTAACTCATTCTTTTTGGTTCTGCCCTTTTCTGTGTGACAAACATTTTGATAAGTGATAGAATCAATGGTTTGACTTGAAGGTTTTCTAATCCAAGCCCTTGCCCAGTACAGTAACACTCATACCATTCTGGACAAATGGCTGTCCAGTCTCTTCTTGAAAACCTCCAGTGATGGAGCACCCACAGCTTCAGAAGGGAGACTATTTCATTGCTTAATAGCTCTACAGTCAGGGAATTCCTCAAGGTCAAATTTGGATCTGTCATGGGAAAGCTTCCACCCACTGGCTCTTGTCTTATCCTCAGGTGGCAAGGAGAACAAATCTCCCCCTTAATCTTCTCCATCTTAAGATGGAGCTCCTGTTTTCACAGAACTGTGACCTATGCAACCATGCACATTCCATGAATTCTTGGGGACCCATATACTTAGGCATTCCTGTAGTGGTTGGGTTAGATGTTTCTCTGGCTGCGAGCAGCCCAAAGGCTGAAAGTTCTACCCAAAGGGAAGTGGGGAGGAAAGGGTGTTCTTTGGTCACGTTGGTTCTTACCGTGGTTCTTAGCATATCTTCAGCAGCCAGCTTAATGATCACTTTGGCTAATTTGTGGTCTATGTGACTGGCAGATCTGATCACAGCCTGCAGGATTTGGTTGATACGCAGCCGGTGTTTTGGAGAGATCTGCAGAAATACAAAAGAAAAACCAATATAGCGTTTGACATCTGAAATTATGAGAACATGAGAAACTTCTTAGGAGTGTCTCCGTCATGCAGGTTATAGTTGCCCCAAAGGTGCTTTTTCCAAAAGGCAACTGGACTTTCTTGGGGTTTTTTTTCCTTTGAATACGTTTGTAAACAGTTCTGAAGAAGCTTCTTGGATGAGAAGTGAAATGTTTTCAAAGGAAAAAAACCCAGTCTAGATGTCTTTTGGGAAAAAAAAGCGCTTTTGGGTTGAGAAACATGATTTATTTTCAGTTGAATATGCCAACTAATTTTCCATTTTCTATTATAAATGTTATGGCATATAATATGCCTTGTTTTAATTGTGATGCTTCTGATGTGAGTAAAAAATGCCACTATTCAGCTTCTCTTACCATTAAGAAGTTTCTCAGAAATACCTTTTGGTTTCCCCTAGATGATGGGGCTTGGAAACAGTATTGGAAAAGGAGGGATACAGCTGCCACCCCCAATCTTCTGGAACTCCTCCTCCTCTCAAGAATCCGGGTCATGACATTCCCATGGGTCTGGGTCTCTTCTACTGATGCTGGGCTCCAGCTTTCAGCAGAGATAATGGCTGGGGAATTTGTGGCCAACTCCAGTGCCCCTGTTTTTGAACTAAGATGTCCTGACAACATTGACTTTCAGTTCTCCTTGCTCATATTCAGAGTACTATAACGCATCCTACTAGGGCTGCCTTTGAAGATGGCCCAGGAGATTCAGTTGCTCCAAAAGGAGGTCGCAGGTTCAGCAGAATTACACCTAATTTGAGGTTTTCTGAGCACTTTGAAGACTGTCTACCTTATGGATGCTATGGCGATATTTGCAAATGGCCCGCAAAACTCCAGCCAGTTTAGTCTCTGCCAAGATGCATAAATTATTGGTGGATTCTTGCACTTGGGAAGGACCATTTTCTTCTCGGAGATTCCTCAAGTTGCAAAAGCAGACTTGCGATTCTGGTAAACAGAAAAAAAGGGGCTCAGCAATAGTCTTTGATATTCTGATCCTGCATAGCTCATCTAATACCTTGTTAAAGGGAGAGCAGTTTTTACATCTTAAATTCAATACATTCCACAGAAATGAAGAAAATATTTCTCCACACCAGGCATAATTTTGTACTCTTCTGTAATTCACTTCTTAACGCTACTCTTCCTCCAGCCCAGTGAATCTCTTCTGTAGGTATGTGGGCTTCAACCCCGAACATTCTCAGTTATTGCCATATTGGTTGGGGAATACCAGAAGCTGAGGATGACTCTTGTTGTCACCTCTCTTGGGAAGCTTTTCCAGCCTCTCGGACATTTCACTAAATCTTGTCTGGGTTTTCTTCAGCATTATCCAATCTTTCTGACAGTTCCCAGAATGACACAATTTTCCGGAACCAGAAGTAGAGACTTACCCGTCCCACCAAACCTGCCTGAGATCTAAGAATAGCACTCGTGGATCTGGTCTACCGGCTAGAGCCATAGACAGGAGACTGATATTGTAAATACTAGGAAGTAAGATGTTATTTTTGGGGTTCCAGCAAGAATCTGACTATCTACCATACCTGCAGCAACAGTCAATGAGTTTACATGCTGCTCTTAGTGTGGATTTAATGTTTTAGGTCTAAGGCAAAGTTCATCACCATTTTCATTCAGCTCTTCCTCTGGGGTGTCTGCCTTTTCTTTCTGCCAGGGACAATCTTTGCTTGAATTGCAGGTCTCCTCCCTCAAAGGGTGAGTGCGGACTCTGTTCTTCTGATGGCCCACTCTCTTGAAAACTGAGCAGATCCTAGAACAAAGTTGAGAAATAAAATGTCTTCTCCTCCAAGTAAGGACATTTTATATCAGGTGACTCAGCATACTTTCCTTATATTTCCATTGTAGATTGCCTGGTAGTCCTGTAGCATATGTTTTTATTAATTAATTAATTAATTATTGTTGTTATCATTATCATCGTTGTTGTTGATTGCACAGTCATCTGGATGTTCAGACTGGATTTGGCAATAACATCTGCCTACTGAGTCCTTTCTAAGGACTTGGGATAGGCAGATGTTGATGTTTGAAGGGGTTAGAGGTCTAGTCGCAGTAAAGCTGCCTTTTGCAATTGACTGATGTGAATTTGTTAATGCCGATAGTGTTCAAGTGGATCTAGGACAACCAGCCATGGCCAACTCACCAAGGGACAACTCGCCGTGGAACAAGAGTTGCACTAATATTGAAGAAATGGTGGAATAGAATAATTAAAGGAAGGATGCCAAAGGAGGGACAAAATGAAATGTGAATGACAAAAATTAGAATATTTTTAAAATTATTTTAAATAATTAAATATAGTTATCAAATTGTTCCTTGGTGAGTTGTCCCATGACAAATTGGCTGTGACGAGTTGACAGCGGTGAATTATCCCATTCCATGTTCAAGCGGTGCTCCAGTTGCTTTGGGATTCTTATTATTATGTTACGGTTATTACGGTCATCTCAAATATATGATGAAAAGCCTAAAAACTGTTGGAAAATTACCATAGCCAGAAGCATAGCCAGCTGAACGAACAGGCTGAAAAATAGCTTTCATCCGTGGGCCATCAGACCTCTGAATGCAACATAACATCACAATTAGGTTTAATATGATAGACTCGCAAGGCCAGCGCAACATGCAACATGTTCATACCGATGTAATACAATATCATGTTACATACATATAGGTATATGGGAATGTGTGTTAATTATTACTTATTTGGGTTTAGGGATTCTATTTCTTTCATTTATTGAGTTATTGAGATGTATTTTGTGTTTCAGGGGGGACCGCACCAAGGGAGGCTCATTCAATTTTATTATACACATGTTGTGCATTGACAATAAAGGTTTGATTTGAATTGATTTGATTTGACCAGCCAAGCAAGGATGAGGGATCAAGTGGGCAATTAGCCTTGAGTCCTTGTGCAGCTGCAAGAGCCTTAGCACTGCCCCTCCCAAATTTCCTTGGAACCTTAGTTTGTTCCCAAGACAAGACAAACAGTCTGTGTTATGCAATAAAGAATACAATAAAGTATTCAACTTGAACCCTCAGGTGTAGGTCTGATTGCTTGTAACTAGAGGAAACTGAACGGTCTACTCTATTCCTGTGAATTATTAATTTATTTGGTCTTGTGTATTCTGTCTGGATATATTAGCTTATAAGCAATGATTCAAGTAGTTATGAAGTAGAAATGTATCATAGGACCATAAAGTTGGAAGGAATTGAAGACCTTCTAGTCTAATGCCGCTTAATTATTTGTATTTATTTTATTTTATTTATTTTCTATCTCACCTTTATAATTTTTTTATAAATAAGCCAGTGAACATATCCATCACACTTTCTCCTTCCTATTTTCCCCACAACAACCGTGTGAAATGGGTTGGGCTGAGAGAAAGAGGGCTTGCATGGCTAGCTAAGGTGGGACTTGAACTCACAGCTAGAAAGCAATCACTTTAAAAAACGGTTCCAAGAAAACTGTAGGGACTTATCTAGGCTGTCACCAGGCATCAAGATGGACTCAAAGGCAATATATATTATATTTATATATAATGAAATGCCTTTGAGTCAGTGTTGACTCCTGCAGTTTTGTGGAAGCGGTTTGCCAAGTCACCCAACCGGCTTTGTGCCTAAGGCAGGAATAGAGCTCACAAGACTCCTGCTTTTTAACCCCTACCCCAACCCAGCTCTAGAAAGAGCGCAGAGAAGAGTAACCAAGACGATTAGGTGAGCGGACACTAAAACATATAAAGAACAATTGCAGAAACTGGGTACGTCTAGTTTAATGGAAAGAAGGAGTAGGAGGGGCACAATAGCAGTCTTCCAGTATTTGAGGGGCTGCCACAAAGGCGAGGGGATCAACCAATTGTCCAAAGCACCCGAAGGCAGGACAAGAAGCAATGGCTGGAAAGTAATCAAGGAGAGAAACAACCAGCAACTAAGAGAAATTCCTGACAGTGAGAACAATGAATCAACGGAACGACTCGTGTCCAGAAGTTGTGGGTGTTCCATTGGAGAATTTTAAGAGGAGACTGCACAACCACTTGTCTGAAATGACATAGGGCCGTGATGGCGAACCTATGGCATGCGTGCCACAGGTGGCACTTGGAGCCATATTGGTGGGCATGCGAGCGTGGTCCTAGCTCCGCTCCAGCATGCATGCATGTGCCAGCCAGCTGATTTTTGGGCCTTCTGGGCCCAGCGTAAGTCAGGAAACAGGTTGTTTCCGGCCTCTGGAAGGCCTCCGGGGAGGGTGGGGAAGGCCATTTTCGCCCTTCCCAGGCTCCAAGAAAGCCTCTGGAGCCTGGGGAGGGTGAAAAATAGGCTACCGGGCCCACCATGCCATCACGTGCCAAAAGCGGGGGGAGCACGGGGGGTAGTCGCGTGCGCATGCAGGGGGGGCGCATTGAATTATGGCTGTGGTGTGGTGACCCCCCCTACACCCCCCATGCTTTTGGCACGTGACAGTAAAAAGGTTAGCCATCAGTGACATAGGGTCTCCTATAACAACATACGGAGGGTCGGAAGTGCTGTTAAATAGCACCAGCTGCCTGCAATTACTGCAAGTTCGAACCAGGCTCAAGGCTGGCTTCCATCCTTTCGAGGTAGGTAAAATGAGGACCCGGATTGTGGGGGCAATAAACTGACTTTGAATAAAAAAGAACACTGCTTAGGGGGGCCCGAAAACCCTGCTAAGCAGGTATATACAAAAGTATGAAGGCTATTGCTTAACGCATTGTAAGTCGCCCTGAGTCTCCGGAGAAGAGCGGCATATACAGTAAATTGAACCAATAAATAAATAAATAAATAGAAAATCTCCAAGGTCCCTTCCAACTCTGTTGTTCTGTTATATTGTTATTCTGCTACTACACCAAACTGGATCTCAGGTGGCAGCTAAGTATTTTATTTGCTGCCCATCAGATGTTCAGGAAAAATCCTGTGCTTCCCCGAAACCTAACGTATACCCTTAATCAGCTGGGGTGGGCTGATCTAATAGGCTCAAGCTCCTTGGGGTAGGAAGTAGGGAGAATCACCAGCAAGCCCAAAAGCTCGGGCTTGCTGGTGCGATCCAGCCATGACCGATCACGGTACCGTCCCTCAGATTACATTGCAAATGCCCTGAGACAAAAACTAGAGCAAAGGTGAGATAAGCGGAATGCTCTGTCAGACAAAAGAAAATATTATTAGCAAGAGTATATATCAGCTTGGTAGAAATAATTGATAAATTTTCTTTCACATTCTAAATTCTGATTGCCTGAAAAATTGGCAGATTATTCGAGCCTCAGAATAAGAAGCTTAATTTAACTCAACCTAACCCTAACTCAACCACTTAAATGTGAGGCTGCTGATTGACAGCAATCCTTGTCAGGGAAAGACAGGTGATTTGTTGCTAGGCCGTGAAATTTGGGAGTCACCTTCTTCATTCTCCTGGCTGTGTATGGCAAGATCCCAGTCGGCAAACTGAAGTTCCTCATTGCATAAACCAGAAGGCAAGAGAAGGGAGAAAGTTTGTTAGAAGCCCTTGGGAATCAGGTGAGGTAGCAACAGGGAAGGGAAGAACTGATGAGAAACCGAAGCTATGCTGTCTTTGCTTCATTGCCTGAGAAAGAAACAACTTCATAGGAGCTGACTATAAGCAAGGGTAAGGATTTTCTTTTCCAAATCAACCAATTACCGTTTAATAGCCATAGTTACTTGCTAGTAAGGTAAACAAGATGATACGTATAACCAACCTGGTAAAAGTGGATATAAATTTTGTCTTTCCCAAGAGAGACATCCCGTGACCCCAGAGCAATAAAACAGCTTCAAAGCACTCTCAGTTGAGGTAAAAAAAAAACATTTCCCGTACAGTATCTTCCCTCCTTTTAAAGGAGCAGACCTCCCGCATTCTAGAAAGTACTCCCGCTGCTGTGCCCTGGCCCTCCCAACCCACTCTTGCCTTCTCTCCTACCTTCTACAGAGAGTCATGTTCTCTGGCAAATTTTGTCATCTGCCTTAACCCAGCTGACATCTCCCAGATCTCTGAGGGCAACTCAGTTCTCCAACTCCCTCCAATGTACTCTAGGTCATATGTGACATCACAATTGCAGACTGCATTCATCCCAGGCAGGGCCAGCGACGGAAGCCTGGAAGTGGTCCAGAAGGCAGTGGCTGTAGCTGACCAATCCTGTCCACAAAGCTACTCAGATGCCTTCCTGTCCTTCAGAAAACCAAGGAAATTTCTGTCCTTGACGCTCTTAGGCATAATTCTTTTCATTCATTCCACACCCCAGGAAATTTTTTTACCACTATTACCAATCAAAGAAGTGAAAGTAGCAAAAGGAAAATCCAAAGAAAATTTAGATCCTTATTCCTTACATAAATATGGAAATTTTTCCTTCATGGGTAAAAAATTTAGCCGAAGCAGTTTCTGAAACAGTTGTACTGTTGTACACTGATGTTCCACATCAGCAGTTTTCTAGTCCTCCAATAGTTCCCCTATGCCTGAGGTTTGAAAGAAACTTGGTGGGATAAAACCCACGAATGGAATATGCAACTAGAGAGATTTAAATTGTTTAAAAGAAACAGACCTAATAAAAGAAGAGGCGGTGTTGAGTTATATATAAGAAATTATTACATCTCTACAGAAAGACAGCAGAATAATGATGAAAACCATCTTGAGTGCATTTGGTTCAATATAAAAGGGGGAGAATGACATTGCCACGGTGTATACTACAGGCCGCCAATCAAACAGAGGAAATAGATGAATTTTTTGCTAGTCGGTTAATTATGATATGTGGGAAGCACATCAGAATAGTAGCGGAGGACTTTAACTACCCCAACATCAAACGTGAGACAAACTCTCAACCAAGTGAAAGATCCAGCAGGTTCCTGACAAACTTAGCAGACAACTTTGGCTCCCAA
>JAUDYJ010000007.1:85508122-85510778 GCA_030761175.1 Masticophis lateralis
GTTAGGGTTAGGGTTAGGGTTAGGGTTAGGGTTAGGGTTAGGGTTAGGGTTAGGGTTAGGGTTAGGGTTAGGGTTAGGGTTAGGGTTAGGGTTAGGGTTAGGGTTAGGGTTAGGGTTAGGGTTAGGGTTAGGGTTAGGGTTAGGGTTAGGGTTAGGGTTAGGGTTAGGGTTAGGGTTAGGGTTAGGGTTAGGGTTAGGGTTAGGGTTAGGGTTAGGGTTAGGGTTAGGGTTAGGGTTAGGGTTAGGGTTAGGGTTAGGGTTAGGGTTAGGGTTAGGGTTAGGGTTAGGGTTAGGGTTAGGGTTAGGGTTAGGGTTAGGGTTAGGGTTAGGGTTAGGGTTAGGGTTAGGGTTAGGGTTAGGGTTAGGGTTAGGGTTAGGGTTAGGGTTAGGGTTAGGGTTAGGGTTAGGGTTAGGGTTAGGGTTAGGGTTAGGGTTAGGGTTAGGGTTAGGGTTAGGGTTAGGGTTAGGGTTAGGGTTAGGGTTAGGGTTAGGGTTAGGGTTAGGGTTAGGGTTAGGGTTAGGGTTAGGGTTAGGGTTAGGGTTAGGGTTAGGGTTAGGGTTAGGGTTAGGGTTAGGGTTAGGGTTAGGGTTAGGGTTAGGGTTAGGGTTAGGGTTAGGGTTAGGGTTAGGGTTAGGGTTAGGGTTAGGGTTAGGGTTAGGGTTAGGGTTAGGGTTAGGGTTAGGGTTAGGGTTAGGGTTAGGGTTAGGGTTAGGGTTAGGGTTAGGGTTAGGGTTAGGGTTAGGGTTAGGGTTAGGGTTAGGGTTAGGGTTAGGGTTAGGGTTAGGGTTAGGGTTAGGGTTAGGGTTAGGGTTAGGGTTAGGGTTAGGGTTAGGGTTAGGGTTAGGGTTAGGGTTAGGGTTAGGGTTAGGGTTAGGGTTAGGGTTAGGGTTAGGGTTAGGGTTAGGGTTAGGGTTAGGGTTAGGGTTAGGGTTAGGGTTAGGGTTAGGGTTAGGGTTAGGGTTAGGGTTAGGGTTAGGGTTAGGGTTAGGGTTAGGGTTAGGGTTAGGGTTAGGGTTAGGGTTAGGGTTAGGGTTAGGGTTAGGGTTAGGGTTAGGGTTAGGGTTAGGGTTAGGGTTAGGGTTAGGGTTAGGGTTAGGGTTAGGGTTAGGGTTAGGGTTAGGGTTAGGGTTAGGGTTAGGGTTAGGGTTAGGGTTAGGGTTAGGGTTAGGGTTAGGGTTAGGGTTAGGGTTAGGGTTAGGGTTAGGGTTAGGGTTAGGGTTAGGGTTAGGGTTAGGGTTAGGGTTAGGGTTAGGGTTAGGGTTAGGGTTAGGGTTAGGGTTAGGGTTAGGGTTAGGGTTAGGGTTAGGGTTAGGGTTAGGGTTAGGGTTAGGGTTAGGGTTAGGGTTAGGGTTAGGGTTAGGGTTAGGGTTAGGGTTAGGGTTAGGGTTAGGGTTAGGGTTAGGGTTAGGGTTAGGGTTAGGGTTAGGGTTAGGGTTAGGGTTAGGGTTAGGGTTAGGGTTAGGGTTAGGGTTAGGGTTAGGGTTAGGGTTAGGGTTAGGGTTAGGGTTAGGGTTAGGGTTAGGGTTAGGGTTAGGGTTAGGGTTAGGGTTAGGGTTAGGGTTAGGGTTAGGGTTAGGGTTAGGGTTAGGGTTAGGGTTAGGGTTAGGGTTAGGGTTAGGGTTAGGGTTAGGGTTAGGGTTAGGGTTAGGGTTAGGGTTAGGGTTAGGGTTAGGGTTAGGGTTAGGGTTAGGGTTAGGGTTAGGGTTAGGGTTAGGGTTAGGGTTAGGGTTAGGGTTAGGGTTAGGGTTAGGGTTAGGGTTAGGGTTAGGGTTAGGGTTAGGGTTAGGGTTAGGGTTAGGGTTAGGGTTAGGGTTAGGGTTAGGGTTAGGGTTAGGGTTAGGGTTAGGGTTAGGGTTAGGGTTAGGGTTAGGGTTAGGGTTAGGGTTAGGGTTAGGGTTAGGGTTAGGGTTAGGGTTAGGGTTAGGGTTAGGGTTAGGGTTAGGGTTAGGGTTAGGGTTAGGGTTAGGGTTAGGGTTAGGGTTAGGGTTAGGGTTAGGGTTAGGGTTAGGGTTAGGGTTAGGGTTAGGGTTAGGGTTAGGGTTAGGGTTAGGGTTAGGGTTAGGGTTAGGGTTAGGGTTAGGGTTAGGGTTAGGGTTAGGGTTAGGGTTAGGGTTAGGGTTAGGGTTAGGGTTAGGGTTAGGGTTAGGGTTAGGGTTAGGGTTAGGGTTATAGGGTTAGGGTTAGGGTTAGGGTTAGGGTTAGGGTTAGGGTTAGGGTTAGGGTTAGGGTTAGGGTTAGGGTTAGGGTTAGGGTTAGGGTTAGGGTTAGGGTTAGGGTTAGGGTTAGGGTTAGGGTTAGGGTTAGGGTTAGGGTTAGGGTTAGGGTTAGGGTTAGGGTTAGGGTTAGGGTTAGGGTTAGGGTTAGGGTTAGGGTTAGGGTTAGGGTTAGGGTTAGGGTTAGGGTTAGGGTTAGGGTTAGGGTTAGGGTTAGGGTTAGGGTTAGGGTTAGGGTTAGGGTTAGGGTTAGGGTTAGGGTTAGGGTTAGGGTTAGGGTTAGGGTTAGGGTTAGGGTTAGGGTTAGGGTTAGGGTTAGGGTTAGGGTTAGGGTTAGGGTTAGGGTTAGGGTTAGGGTTAGGGTTAGGGTTAGGGTTAGGGTTAGGGTTAGGGTTAGGGTTAGGGTTAGGGTTAGGGTTAGGGTTAGGGTTAGGGTTAGGGT